>CAMTDV010000003.1:70313977-70791477 GCA_947069175.1 Scalesia atractyloides | reverse complement strand
AGGCCGATGCTATGGACTTGAGCCTGTTCCCTAGAGAAGACAATCAATATATTGCTTATGTAGCTTACCCATTAGACCTTTTTGAAGAAGGTTCTGTTACTAACATGTTTACTTCCGTTGTAGGTACTGTATTTAGGTTCAAAGCTTGCGTGCTCTACGTCTGGAAGATTTGTGAATCCCGACTGCGTATGTTAAAACTTTCGAGGATCCGCCTCATGGTATCCAAGTTGAAAGAGATAAATTGAATAAGTATGGTCGTCCCCTATTGGGATGTACAATTAAACCGAAATTTGGGTTATCCGCTAAAAACTATGGTAGAGCTTGTTATGAATGTCTTCATGGTGGCCTTGATTTTACTAAAGATGATGAGAACGTGAACTCCCAACCATTTATGCGTTGGAGAGACCGTTTTTTATTTTGTGCCGAAGCTATTTATCAAGCACAAGCTGAAACAGGTGAAATCAAAGGGCATTACTTAAACGCTACTACGGGTAATTGCGAAGAAATGATTAAAAGGGTTGTATTTGCCAGAGAATTGGGAGTTCCTATCATAACGCATGACTACCTAACAGGTGGCTTCACTGCAAATACTAGATTGTCTCATTATTGACGGGATAATGGTCTACTTCTTCACATCCACCGCGCAATGCATGCGGTTATTGGTAGACAGAAGAATCATGGTATGCACTTTCGTGTACTAGCTAAAGCGTTACGTATGTCCGGTGGAGATCACATTCATTCTGGTACCGTAGTAGGTAAACTTGAAGAGGAAAGACAAATCACTTTGGGCTTTGTTGATTTACTACGTGATGATTTTATTGAAAAAGATAGAAGTCGCGGTATTTATTTCACCTAAGATTGGGTCTCTCTACTAGGTGGTCTACCTGAAGCTTCGGGGGGTTTTCACATTTGGCATATGCCTGCTCTAACCGAGATCTTTGGGGATGATTCCGTACTACAGGTCGGTGGAGGAACTTTAGGGCACCCTTGGGGTAATGCACCTGGTGTCGTAGCTAACCGAGTAGCTCTAGAAGCATGTACAAGCTCGTAATGTGGGACGCGATCTTGCTACTGAGGGTAATGAAATTATCCGTGAGGCTACCAAATGGAGTCCTGAACTAGCTGCTGCTTGTGAAGTATGGAAGGAGATCAAATTTTAGTTCCAGGCAATGGATACTTTGGATGGGGATAAGGATAAAGATAAGAAGAGATAACGTTCGTTCTCTTAATTGAATTTCAATGATCCTCGGCCCCATCTTTTACTCAAAGGATTGAGCCGAATCCAACATGCATCGATTTTAGACAGATACATACTTATATAGATATAGAAAATTTCAAATCAAAAATCAAAGACTAAACAACTCAAATCTTTCTATTTTTGTGTTGGATCCACAATGAATCCTATGGATCCTTAGGATTAGGATATTTTTTTAGATCCTATAGTTTCCCTGGATCGAGACAGGTATCAAACCTCTTTCTAACCATCCTATATATTGTCCTTTTTGTTATTATTCTTGTTGTAATAGAAACTTAACTTATTATATTATAAGTTATTAAACGAGATTTTATGAAAAAATTGTTCGTGGGTTCGTGGAGAGAACAAATCTTTTTTTTTCAATACTCGCACTCCTTATTAGTTAATAATCCTAGTGACTGGATTTATATGCTTATTTTTTATAGGAAATACAATATTCAAATAAAGGATTTTTCACCGAATGACTATTCATGTATTGTATTTTCATGCAAATATGAGCAATAAAACTATATGAAAAGACAGTGGTTAAATTCGATGTTATTTAAGAAGGAGTTCGAACACAGATGTAGGCTAAGTAAATCAACGAGCAGTCTTGGTCCTATTGAAAATGCCAGCGAAATTAAAGATCCGACTATAAATGATACGGATAAAAAATTCAGAGTTGGGGTGGTCTTGACAATTACAGTAATGTTGATCTTTTTTTTGGCACCAAAGAGCTTCGGAATTTAATCTCCGATGATACTTTTTTAGTTAAAGATAGTAATGAGGACTTTTATTCTATGTATTTTGATATTGAAAATCATATTTTTGAGATTGACAATGATCATCCTGAACTAGAAAGTTCTTTTTATCGGAATTCTAGTTATCTGAATAATGAATCTAAGAGTAAGAATCCCGAACATGATCCTACATGAATGATACTCAGTATACTTGGAATTGCAATAGAACTTTTCCAGGCATTTGTAATTCGTGATCTAATTAGAAAACATCTTGCTTCAAACATAGGAGTTTCTAAGAGGTCATATTCGGAAAAAAAAACCTATTGTATGGGAAATACTTCAAGAAATTATGGATGACCATCCTGTATTGCGAATAGAGCGCCTACTCTGCATAGATTAGGCATACAGGCATTCCTCCCCGTTTTAGTGGAAGGACGTGCTATTTGTTTACATCCATTAGTTTGTAAGGGCTTCAATGTAGATTTTGACGGGGATCAAATGGCTGTTCATGTGCCGTTATCTTTAGAGGCTCAAGCACAGGCAAGTTTACTTATGTTTTCTCATATGAATCTTTTGTCTCCAACTATTGGAGATCCCATTTCTGCACCAACTCAAGATATGCTTGGTGGACTCTATGTCTTAACGAGTGGAAATCGTCAGGGTATTTGTGTAAATAGGTATAATCCATGTAATCGTAGAAACTATCAAAATGAAGATAATAACTATAAGTATACAAAACAAAGAACCCTTTTTTTGTAATTCCTATGATGCAATTGGAGCTTATCAGCAAAAGCGAATCAATTTAGGTAGTCCTTTGTGGTTGCGGTGATGACTAGATCAACGTGCTATTGCTGCAAGAGAAGCTCCTATCGAATTTCACTATGAATCTTTGGGGACCTATTATGAGATTTATGGACACTATCTAATAGTAAGAAGTATAAAAATAGAAATTCTTTATATATATTCGAACCACTCTTGGTCATATTTTTCTTTATCGAGAAATAGAAGAAGCCATACAGGGGTTTTGGCAGGGCTGTTATAATTCTATGTTACCGGCGCAAATTCAAGTCTGACCGGGTTAACTATGACTAGAAATGCGGAATTTATACGTGAATCAAGATCTAGAAAAGGAAGTTTTCCTATCACTGACTCAAAACCATTGTCAAATTCTACTCAGCGCAACGCAATATGGAGGTGCTAATGGCAGAACGACCACTCGGGTCTTTCACAATAAAGTGATAGACGGAACTGCCATGAAACGACTTATTAGTCGATTTATTGATCACTATGGAATAGGATATACATCACATATCCTGGATCAAGTAAAGACTCTGGGTCTCCGACAAGCTACCGCCGCATCCATTTCATTAGTAATTGATGATCTTTAACAATACCTTCTAAAAGATGGCTCATTCAAGACGCTGAACAACAAAGGGTTATTTTGGAAAAACACCATCATTATGGGAATGTACACGTGGTAGAAAAATTACGTCAATCGATCGGGATATGGTATGCCACAAGTGAATATATGCGACAAGAAATGACTCCTAATTTTCGGATGACCGATCCTTTTAATCCAGTCCATATAATGTCTTTTTTGGGAGCCAGAGGAAATGCGTCTCAGGTACATCAATTAGTAGGTATGAGAGGATTAATATCGGATCCTCAAGGACAAATGATTGATTTACCTATTCAAAGCAATTTACACGAAGGACTCTCTTTAACAGAATATATTATTTTTTGCTACGGAGCCCGTAAAGGAGTTGTGGATACCGCTATCCGAACATCAGATGCAGGATATCTCACGCGCAGACTTGTTGAAGTAGTGCAACACATTGTTATACGTCGAATAGATTGTGGCACCATTCGCGGTATTTCTGTAAGTCTTCGAAATGGAATGATGGCGGACAAGATTTTTATCCAAACATTAATCGGCCGTGTATTAGTAGATGATATATATATAGGTTCGCGATGCATTGCTACTAGAAATCAAGATATTGGGGTTGGACTTGTCAATAGATTCATAACTTTTAGAGCACAACCAATCTCTATTCGAACCCCCTTTACTTGTAGGAGTACATATTGGATTTGTCAATTATGTTATGGCCGGATTCTAGCTCATGACGACATGGTCGAATTGGGAAAAGCTGTAGGTATTATTGCAGGTCAATCTATTGGAGAACTGGGTACTCAATTAACATTAAGAACTTTTCATACTGGCGGAGTATTCACAGGGGATACTGCAGAACATGTGCGAGCCCCTTTTAATGGAAAAATAAAATTCAATGAGGATTTGGTTCATCCTACATGTACACCTCATGGACATCCTGCTTTTATATGTTCTAGAGACTTGTATGTAACTATTGAGAGTGAAGATATTATACACGATGTGTATATTCCGCCCAAAAGTTTTCTTTTAGTTCAAAACGATCAATATGTAGAATCAGAACAAGTCATTGCTGAGATTCGCGCCAGAACATCCCTTTTGAATTTGAAAAAGAAGGTTTGAAAACATATCTATTCTGACTCAGAGGGCGAAATGCACTGGAATACAGATGTGTACCATGCACCTGAATTTACATATGGTAATATTCATCTCTTACCAAAAAGAAGTCATTTATGGATATTACTATATAGTCTAGGCTCCTGTTCGATCCACAAGGATCAAGATCAAATGAACGCTTATTCTCTTTCTGTGAAGCGAATATATATTTCTAACCACTCAGTAACAAATAATCAAGTGAGACACAAATTTTTTAGTTCGTATTTTTCTGTAAAAATAAAAAAGGAGATAGGATTCCTGATTATTCAGAACTTAATCGAATAACATGTATTGGTCATTATAATCTCATATATCCGGGCATTCTCGACGGGAATTCTGATTTATTGGCAAAGATGCGAAGAAATAGAGTCATCATCCCACTCGAATCGATTCAAGAAGGCGAGAACCAATTAATACCTTCTTCAGGTATCTCAATTGAAATCCCCAGAAATGGTATTCTCCGTAGAAATAGTATTCTTGCTTATTTCGATGATCCTCGATATATAAGAAAGAGCTTGGGACTTACTAAATATGAGACTAGAGAGTTGAATTCAATTGTCAACGAAGAGAATTTGGTTGAGTATCGAGGAGTCAAGGTATTTTGGCCAAAATATCAAAAGGAAGTCAATCCATTTTTTTTATTCCCATGGAAGTCCACATTTTGGCTTAATCTTCTTTCATAATGGTACAGCACAATAGTATTATTGGCGTAGATACACAAATCACTTTAAATAGAAGAAGTCGGGTAGGTGGATTGGTCCGAGTGAAGAAAAAAGCAGAAAAAATTAAAATGATAATCTTTTCTAGAGATATCCATTTTCCTGGAAAGACAAATAAGGCATTCCGATTGATACCACCGGGAGGGGGAAAATCCAAAGAATACAAAATTTGAAAAATTGGCTCTATATCCAACGAATGAAACTTTCCAGGTATGAAAAAAAGTATTTTGTTTTGGTTCAACCCATAGTCCCATATAAAAAAACGGACGTTACAAATTTAGGAAGACTTTTCCCGGCGGATCTCTTGCGGGAAAATGATAATCTACAACTTTGAGTTATCAATTATATCCTTTATTATGACCCAATTCTTGAAATTTGGGACACAAGTATTCAATTAGTTCAGACTTGTTTAGTGTTGAATTGGGACCAAGACAGAAAGATCGAAAAGGCTTGTGCTTCCTTTGTTGAAATAAGGACAAATTGTTTGATTAGAGATTTTCTAAGAATCGACTTAGCGAAGTCACCTACTTCATATACCGGAAAAAGGAACGATTTACCGGGTTCAGGATTGATCTCCGAGAATGGATCAGATCGCGATAATGGCAATCCGTTTTCTCCATTTATTCCTATTCCAAGGCAACGATTCAAGAATCCCTTAATCCAAATCAAGGAACTATTCATACATTGTTGAATCGAAAGAAGGAATCTCAATCTTTGATAATTTTGTGAGCATCCAATTGTTCTCGAATAGGCCCATTCAACGATGTAAATTACCGCAATGTGATAAAAGAAACAATCAAAAAGGACTCCTAATTCCAATTAGGAATTCCTTGGGGCCCTTAGGAACAGGCTTTCCAATTTATCATTTCGATTTATTTTCCCATTTAATAACCCATAATCAGATCTTGGTAACGAACTATTTACAACTTGACAATTTAAAACAGATTTTTCATATACTTATATATTATTTACCGGATTAAAATAGTAAAATTTATAATCCCTATTCATGCAGTAACATCATTTTGAATCCATTCAAATTGAAATTGAATTTTCTCCATTACATTTATTGTGAAGAGACATCTACAACCGTTAGTCTTGGGCAGTTTCTTTGTGAAAATGTATGTATAGCCAAAAAAGGACCGCATTTAAAATCAGGTTAAGTTCTAATTCTTCAAGTTGACTCTGTGGTAATACGATCAGCTAAGCCTTATTTGGCTACTCCAGGAGCAATTGTTCATGGAAATTATGGGGAAATCCTTTAGCGAAAGAGATACATTAGTTACATTTATATATGAAAAATCAAGATCTGGTCATATAAGGCAAGGCCTTGCAAAAGTGGAACAGGTGTTAGAAGTACGTTCCATTGATTCAATATTGATGAATCTTGAAAAGAGGATTGAGGGTTGGAACAAATGTATAACAAGAATTCTTGTTATTCCTTGGGTATTCTTTGTTGGTGCTAAGCTAACTATAGTGCAAAGTCATATCTCTTTGGTTAATAAGGTCCAAATGGTTTATCGATCCCAGGGGGTGCAGATACATAATAGGCATATAGAAATTATTCTACGTCAAATAATATCAAAAGTGTTGGTTTCAGAAGATGAAATGTCTAATGTTTTTTTTTCGCCCGGAGAACTAATTGGATTGTTGCGAGCAGAACGAATGGGGCGTGCTTTAGAAGAAGCGATCTGTTACCAAGCCGTCTTATTGGGAATAACAAGAGCATCCATGAATACTCAAAGTTTCATATCCGAAGCGAGTTTTCAAGAAACCGCTCGAGTTTTAGCAAAAGCAGCTCTCCTAGGGCGTATCGATTGGTTGAAAGGCCTAAAAGAAAACGTTGTTCTAGGGGGATGATACATGTTGATAGCGGCTTCAAAACACCTTTAAGCGAACCTAATAACATTCCTAACAACATTGCCTTTGAACTAAAAAAAAGGAATCTAGTAGAGGGGGAAATGAAAGATATTTTGTTCTACCATATAAAATTATTTGATTCTTGCCTTTCAAAGAATTTCCATGATACACAAGAACAATCATTTTTTAGGATTTTTAGGATTTCATGATACCTAAGAGCAGATCACCCCTTTCTTTTATCTTTTAAAAGGATCTGTTGGTTTTTTGGTGCAGTTATTTGATTTTGTAATAGTAATCAAACAAGTAACACATAGAAAAGGATAATGGCTTGGGCTGTGTATCTACGCCAATCTACGGTAGAAGAGAAGGTTCCATCGGAACAATTATTGTTTTCAATGTACCTCTTCGCTTTTTTTTTTTTCAAAAGGGAGGCAGTATGGGGAGAAATGACAAGAAGATATTGGAACATTAATTTAGAAGAGATGATGGAAGCAAGAGTTCATTTTGGCCAAGGTATTAGGAAATGGAATCCTAAAATGGCACCTTATATCTCTGCAAAACGTAAAGGTATTCATATTACAAATCTTACTAGAACTGCTCGTTTTTTATTAGAAGCTTGTGATTTGGTTTTTGATGCAGCAAGTAGGGGAAAACAATTCTTAATTGTTGGCACTAAAAATAAAGAAGTTGATTCAGTAGCATGGGCTGCAATAAGGGCTCGATTTTATGTTAATAAAAATGGCTCGGTGGTATGTTAACGAATTGGTCCACTACAGAAACGAGACTTCATAAGTTTAGAGACTTGAGAACTGAACAAAAAACAGGGGACTCAGCCGTCTTCTGAAAAGAGATGCGGCTATGTTGAATAGACAATTATCTCATTTGCAAACATATCTGGGTGGGATTAAATATATGACAGGGTTACCCGATACTGTAATCATCGTTGATCAGCACGAAGAATATACGGCCCTTCAAGAATGTATCACATTGGGAATTCCAACAATTTGTTTAATCAATACAAATTGTGACCCCGATCTCGCAGATATTTCGATTCTAGCGAATGATGACGTTATATCTTCAATCCGATTAATTCTTAACAAATTAGTATTTGCAATTTGTGAGGGCCGTTATGGCTATATAAGAAATCCATGATTAATAATAAGATAAATAACTTATTTCATTTCGGAACCTTCGAAGATTTATCGAATCGGTTACTATTTTTGAATCTCAAAAAAGAGAGAAAAATAACAAGGAATATAATTTGATTAGTTGGTATTCAAAATATAAGATTCAAGTAGTCAAGTCGAGAAAGAGATGGTTGAATCAAAATAATTTTGTTTAAAGTTCTATTTTTGTCAGAGGGCAATATAAATGTTCTATCATGTTCCATCAACACACTAAATGGGTTATACGACCTATCCGGTGTGGAAGTAGGCCAACATTTTTATTGGAAAATCGGGGGTTTCCAAGTCCATGGCCTAGTACTTATTACTTCTTGGGTTGTAATTGCTATCTTATTAGATTCAGCCGCTCTAGCCGTCCGGAACCCACACGGGCGTTCGACACTTTCTGCCGTACAAGGCCTCAAAAGGAGGAGCCTTGATCGGAATTTCTTCGAATATGTCCTTGAATTTATTAGAGATGTGAGTAAAACTCAAATTGGAGAAAAATATGGTCCGTGGGTTCCTTTTATTGGATTATTTACAAGTGGTTTTCAAGCTCTTATTTTTGCAACTTTAGCCGCGGCTTATATAGGTGAATCCATGGAGGGCCACCATTGACTAGTTTTCTACATAGTCTTTTTTTTAGTTTAACCTAAGGCAATGGTGCGTGGCTAAACAAAAAAAATGAAATTCGGAAATGAAAATATACAACTACACTATATAGATCTAGAGTAATAGAAAAAAAGATTACAATAAAGATTACAATATTAATATTATTCCAATATTGATATTAGAGAAGATAATTGAAAAAAAGGAAAGAGATCTCAAAGATCTGTTTCCTAAAATTCCCGTTTGGGCCATTTATATCATAATCATACCTTCCCCTCAATGGTAGATTGGTCATCGAATCCGAATATTCACTATTCGGAGTTGTAATTTAACGAAGAAGTCTTGTGGTATTACGACGTGTTATTAAATAAAAAAGGATGTTCTATAGAATGATTCCCCTTTTCAGTTGATTTTATTCACTGACTGACCAAACGAAAATATTAATAAATAATAAATTCTATGAACTTAGATAAATCAAATCAATTTCTATGCAACGATTCGCCCCAATCAATTTATCCATTGATTATCTTATCAATTTAGGTTGCGGGATAATGATAAAATGATAAAGAAGGGGGGAGGGAAAGGATAATTTCTAAAAAGCAGGGTTCATAAATGGTTCGTAGAGGGGAGGTCAAACTAGGTATATGGAATTGAATAGCTATAAGTTAACTCTTGTCAAGGGTTAGACACATACTTATCAAATTGAATTGAAGATGAAGGAAGAGTTGGTTTACATTGTGGAAGAAAGACATGTATATGTGATATTAGATATTGACTAGTTATATACGAGCTAAAGATATATCTAATTTTCCTTACTAATTGAATGCGAATGTAGATGGGGATTCTATAGAAGTCCTTTTGTCTCATCTGTGACCGTGAGTTGAATAAACAGATGAAGTCAATAAAAAAATCGAAGAATTCAAAGAGTGATTCAGGACAAAGAAATGATAAACTAAAGTTGTATGGATTCACAAATACTTTATCGAGAGAAACTAAAAAGAGATATCAAAGTCATTTTGATAATTCAAGAATGTTATTACTTGAATTCGAAGTTCATAGTTACTTCGACTGGATGAATCATAGCAATAGAATAATTAAGTCATAGTTCATTGGTTGAATGTATCATTAACCATTTTTTTGTTATGAGGAACTTATCATGAATCCACTGATTTCTGCTGCTTCTATTATTGTTGCTGGATTGGCTTTAGGGCTTGCTTCTATTGGACCTAGAGTTAGTCAAGGTACTTCTGCGGGTCAAGTTGTAGAAGGTATCGCGAGACAGCCCGAGGCAGAGGGAAAAATACGAGGTACTTTATTGCTTAGTCTAGCTTTTATAGAAGCTTTAACAATTTATGGCTTGGTTGTAGCATTAGCACTTTTATTTGCTAATCCTTTTGTTTAATATTAGAAATATAAAAAATTTGGATTTTTCATAATTTATTTCCCTGGAGTTGTGCTTTGTATTTTCGAATTAGCTAAAGGTTTCATTCCTATAATTACTTATTCGTTGAGAAAATAACACACGGGAAGGGCTGATTTGCAGATGAGGAATTAGCATACCAACTCGCTTTCATCCTTCCCGTTCATGTTCGTAAGCCTTTTTTTAGTTTTTAAGAGGGGGGTGCAACCAAGGAAATAATTCATGATTTCTAAATAGAATAGATTTTTGATTCAATTTAGAAAGTAGAAAACTATAACTATATATATATATATATATATATATATAAAGAGGACAAAGTAATACAAAAAGAACTCTGTTCGATTTTTTAGTCTATCTATATGAGGATATCATATGAAAAATGTAACCGATTCTTTCGTTTCTTTGGGCCACTGGCCATCCGCTGGGAGTTTCGAGTTTAATACCGATATTTTAGCAACAAATCTAATAAATCTAAGTGTACTACTTGGGGTCTTGATCTTTTTTGGAAAGGGAGTATGTGCGAGTTGTTTATTTCAAGAATAGGCTGGATCCAACCAGATGTGCTTTTTCTGTTATAACTAGGAAAGTTATATCTAACAAAGAAGAGTGCATGATCTCGCGAATTACTTCTGAATTTATTCAAAAATCATATGTAAGGACTATAGCATTTCATAATTTATTGGAAAATCCACTTTGATTCTCTATCACCAATAATGTGGGACCATTAACATGGTTAAAGCTTAACTGTTTGAAGTCTAGAACCAGCATGGTACTCTTTCTACAACTATGTTAATATAGAGATGGTTTCAAAATAAATATTTTATCAATATAGAACACTCATATCGATAAAATGGTTTGAACTACTTATTAGGGGGTTTCTCCCCCATTTTAGCGAAAGTTGAATCCATGACCTATGTATTGTAAGAAAAACTTCTTGGATTAAAAAGGGTAAATAACTTTGCTGACAATTACATATTTTTTGTTTGGTCAGAAGAGTCCTCCGAATATTTTGATCTTGGATTAGTGATTCCTTTTGAGATTTTGATTTCATTTTGAAATATGACAAGAGAATAGAGGATAGGCTCATTACATTAAGAATATATAATAAAAATATGGGAATTTACATTGAGCGTGAGAGCCAAATGAATCGAAAGATTCATGTTTGGTTCGGGAAAGGATCATGGAATTTTTTAAATGAATGGAAAGATAATCTACTTTCATTAAGTGATTTATTAGATAATCAAAAACAGAGAATCTTGAATACTATTCGAAATTCAGAAGAATTGCGCGAAGGAGCCATCGAACAGCTGGAAAAAGCCCGAGCTCGATTACGGAAAGTAGAAATAGAAGTAGATGAGTTTTGCGTGAATGGATACTCTGAGATAGAACGAGAAAAATTGAATTTGATTGATTCAACTTATAAGACTTTGGAACAACTAGAAAATTAAAAAAATGAAACTATAAATTTTGAACAACAAAAGGCAAGTAATCAAGTCCGACAACGGGTTTTCCAACAAGCTTTACAAGGAGCTCTAAGAACTCTGAATAGTTGTTTAAACAACGAATTCCATTTACGTACTAACAGTGCCAATATTGGCATATTGGTGGCAATGAAACAAATAACGGATTAGTCCTTCTACTTTAGTTTAGAGTTTAGGCATTATTTTTTATTTATTTTATTTTTTCTTTTCAAAAAGAATTAATAAATACTCATGGTAACCATTCAAGCCGACAAAATTAGTAATATTATCCGTGAACGTATTTAGCATTATAATAGAGAAGTAAAGATTGTAAATATCGGTACCGTACTTCAAGTAGGTGATGGCATTGCTCGTATTCATGGTCTTGATGAAGTAATGGCGGGTGAATTAGTAGAGTTTCAAGTGGGTACAGTAGGCATTGCTCTTAATTTGGAATCAACTAATGTTGGTGTTGTATTAATGGGTGATGGTTTGCTGATACAAGAAGGGAATTCTGTAAAAGCAACAGGAAGAATTGCTCAGATACCAGTGAGTGAGGCCTCTTTGGGTCTTAACCTATTGATGGTAGAGGTGAAATTTCATCTTCTGAATATAGATTAATTGAATCACCCGTTCTAGGGATTATTTCTCGATGTTTTGTATATGAGCCTCTTCAAACAGGGATTATTGCTATTGATTCAATGATTCCCATAAGGATATCAACTTACATGCCCGTTAAGGTTTTAAAATGAGATTATGCCTCATAAGGGTGTTTTGGTAATTATATACCATATAAAAGGAACTTTAATATATTTTAATGTTATAATCATAAGTGTTCTGAAAAAATATTTAATATATGATATAATATTAGTAAGATATTTGATCATATGTGTAATTTATCATTTATGGCCAAACTATGCAACGTAGGGGCATTTTGGTTATTTTACACATAGTTTTATAATTTATTTGGGATTCTAAGTTTACATCAGGTACCTAATGTAAAAATATTTTGAATAAGTTTTAAAATCAGTAGGTAACAAGTCTTGGTTGACAAATATGGTTTTAAACCATATTATGTGCCGAAACAGCGTTTATGTCAAAAATGATGATTTGAGCGAAATTTATGAAAACTGATGCTAAGATCAGGTATATATGTTTTAGATATGTTATTTAATATAACAAATTAGTTGATAAAAGGGTTTGGTATAAAAGTATGATTAAAACCGTTTTATGCACGATAAGGGCTTTATTGTTATTTGTCGACATAAAGCAAGGACTTGTACGTAAACTCAGTATACAATCTTACTTGACATCCCAAATAATCTTACTTATGATATTACATCAGTAAGTAGTTCATTTTCAAGTTCGTTATCGATTAAACCTTATTTTATGTAAAAGGGCATTTTAGTCAAAATGGCATAATAATGGAACTTGTGCATAAACTCGGATTCTGATCATTATCATGTAATATAACCTTAGGGGCTACATTATATTACGATCATAATGAAACCTTCGATTAGTAGCTAACTAATCTAAATCTAGTCAGAATCGAAAGTCAAAGCAGAAGTCAAACTTTGCGACTTTCGGTTGCAAACCGACCCTAGAACTGAAATTGACGAGCTGAACATGTTCTCACATGTTCTAATAATTATTACCAACTTGTTTAAGTGTCAAAACATGTTTCATAACATATATAAGTTCAGATTATAATATTTTCGAAAACTAGCCTGTTTGACTTTTTAATATTAAAACTTTGACCCGTAAACGTGATCTTTAGAAGGTGCCCTTAATAGGGATTAACACCTACCTTATTACGATCACTTAGCCATGTTCGTTATGAACAATGGCTGGACCATAATGGTCTTAACCGAAAGTCAAGGTGTTTTCCGTAAAACGCTTGACTTTTGGCTATAAAAGCCTATAAACGAAAATGCAAGAGAAAGGAACACTTACAAGTGATTCCTAGGATGAAATGGAATTAAGTTGGATGCTCCTATCAGTTAGGAACTTCCAGAGGAGGGAGATAGAGTGATAAATGAGAATGGTGCAAGTTCAAGTGGTGAACTAATGCACCTATTTATAGTTGGGGAGCTTGAAGGAGGTGATGCCAGGTGTTAGGGAGTGTTAGAGGGAGCTTACAAGTGTCCTAAAACATGGCATAGCAGTTTGAAAGTCCCTAGTTTCGAATCGAATGGTTTTTGGCAACATGTGTGGAGGTCAACCAAATTTTCTACAGACACAGGCCTCTGGCGGCCCGCGAAAGACCAAGCTAGTGTCTCTCGCGCCCGGCGAGCGCCTCATGGGAACTTTCCAAATTTGTCACATTTAGCCCCTCAACTTATTAAACCTCTTAAAACACCTTTATAGCATATTTAGCCCTCCATAGCCAATATTTGGCGTACCCGGGAGTATGCCTGGACATTGTCAAGCTCTCGGTTCATCAAAAGGTCACTCAGAGGTATAAATTAACATGTTGACACTTTTACCCCTCCATTTGTCATAACCCAACAGATGGCGGAAACATCAGAGTGAGAAGAAATATATTGCTCATTGCTCACAATGCTAATAATGACAATATTTAATTAAAGCCGAATTTCATTTCAATAACGATTGTCAAGTACAACATTGAAACAAATTACAAATAACATAATACAACAAATTTAGCCTAAACGTCTACTTGTGTGTATCTAAGTCCTTGCTATTTGATTTCATAGTATCCTTTTCATCAACCTGTAACATGTTTTAAAATACAATTCAATGCAAAAGAAAAGGCGAGTACACAAGTTAAAGCATAGTATACGTGTACGATTAACGTTTAAACGGATCCTCATGGCAACTATGATTTTACGAGAGCATATACAAGACATGCAATACTACTAGCCAAACCCTTAACGCAAACACGTTGTTTTAACATGGCCTCAAGTTTATGCGTTGGAGGGGGATGCATGACTTCCTATAGCGCTAAACATGCTAAACGAAGGCTTAAAACAAGTTAATGACTAAAGTATCACATAAAGAATGTCCAAGATATAAGCATCACGTAATCGTATCAAGTGTTCATATGTATAGGATTTGTGCATTTCATAAAGTTTAAGTGTTGTGGTTTTGGTATAAGTAACCATGTTACACCCAAAAGTGTTGTAAACGAAAAGTGGGTCGAGTGAACTCACGATTTTGCGTAGTCTTCAAACTTGACGAGTTCGCGAAATGGGTTGACGGGTGGGATGAGCGCCGAGTTATCCTACAAGAGGAGAACTTAGGTTGGTAAGTATTCGAACGATAACGGGGGATTTAGGAATTAAAAGCAATAAAGTAGTTTATACGAGAAAGTAATCACCTAGACTTAATACTCGTTTTTGACACTATATGACCCATTAGGGTTGATGTTTTTCATGGGTTAGGATACCCATTAGAATCATAACGAGAGATTAAGTACTTAAGTGATGGAACCTAGTACCTTGACGAATAATCATTTGATTATCATCAAGAGTTCGGTAGTATTCATATATATATATATATATTTTATAGTATAACAATCTGTAATTCATAAACATAATGTAATTTCATAGAAGTCATGCATGGAGGTAGGAGGAGAACCTTCCTTTTAAAACCTTTCATATAGTATACCAATGCACAAGTCGTCACAAGGACAACAAGGATGGTCATGAGTACGTTTGAACATATAAGTAAAGGACAAAAAATAAATGAAAACATCAATTGAGGTGGTGGATCGAAGCTTAGGATTGCCAAGGCTTCCAAATGATCACACTCTACCAACTCAAGTCTTGTTTCGAGAACAATCTTGGAAGGATACAACACTTGTGGGTAAAACCCTAATAAAACCAAAAGAAAGTCGTTACCCTTGGGACCTTAGACATGGTGATGTTCTAAGCTAGTCTTCTATGGAAGACTTATGGAAACATTCCAAAGGTATTTTCAAGTAGTAAGAAAAAGGAAAGATCAAAAGAGAGAGGTGAGTTAGAACTCACTTTTTAGGAGCTTTGATCTTTGAGAGAAGAAGAGAGCTCTTTAGAGCTTTTAGAGATGAGAAAAGAAGATTTAGGTGTGAGTTGAGAGTGAAGGGGAGTGGGGTATTTATAGTTGAGGTTTGGGGGTTGAGTTAGGTGAGTATTAAATGCAAGAAAAACAATCCAACAAACACACTTTTGCCCAATCCATGAGCTAGAAACAACTTTCTCCGGATTATGCTATTTTTAGTCCTTGAACTTAGTTTATCTTTCATTTCATGGTAAAACTTGATATTTTCGTATGTTTTTAGTGTATAATGTATAATTAAGTATATTTTAGGTATCAAATATGAACGTATGAGTATTTGAATATATAACAAGTATCGGTTTGTATGTAAACACGTATTTAACAATTAAATGAATGTAAGGCAAGCATGTATCAGGTATGAATTTTATTACTATCAAAGTCTCGGATTATAAGATTGGGAAATGAAATACGAATGTGATACGAATACAAGTTTCCATAAATAGAAATATGATTACACTTTCTAATTAAGGAAAGTACGAAAAAACGAGGCGTTACAGTCTCCCCTCCTTTAGGAAATTTCGTCCCGAAATTTATTCAAGAGGAAGACTTTGGAAAATATGTCTTTTGGTGAAAATGTTTGGCCAAAATCACGATTTTGAAGTTTAAAGTTTTTGCGGAGTTCATGTATAAGTGTGTCAATATGTATCGAAATCTTGAAGGATAAAAATGATAGGTTCGTGAAAGGAATTTGTTTGACTAAGGTGTTTTTGAGACACCAATCGTAAACATGTATAAGGATAAGTAGAAACATGTATGTGTGTGCGTTAACAAGTGAATTTGACTGGGTCTGGACAACTCATTGGAAGGAATATTTTAAAAGAGTGCGACCTAAGAGGAAGGTTTTGTTATGACTATGGATGTATTTTGATTAAAATGAGCAGTCCGCATCGAAAGCTGTAAGAAAAGTTTTGTCAGTTCTAAGGCGTATTAGTAAAATCACTTGTTGTAGAAAAAAAATGTTTATTGGAGAGAGCTAGGATGGTAAATATTTATGGTTTCTAAAAGGTTTTAGCGATAATAGACCGACTGGTTGAAGTTTGCGCGTAGATAAGAGTGAAAGATAGTTTTAAAAGAAAAGGTACATTTTGACCAAATTGAGCCGGTGGGGACGTTTATAAAAATGGATTGAATGTTTTAGGTTGATTTGCTGTAAATAAAGTTTGGATGAAAGGTTAAGGGAAGAATCGGGAAAATCATGGTATGGTAGTGAATGATTCGGTAGGTGTATGCGAGGGGTAAAAATGGTATGAATATCGGATAAATTGCGACATGGAATGTTTAGAGATGCTAGTGATAGTTGTGGCGATTAAAGTTAACGATTTTGAGAATGAAGCTTTGTCATGGGTAATCGAGTACTAATCATTTTGATGTGGGGTCACCAAAGTTTGTTATGAATGAAATGTATATAACAAGGTCTGAGAAAACACCGAATTTCTCATGGCACGTTTTACAAAAGTTTGGTAACATGGTAGGGACACTTATATATAGGAAGTACCAGCAGCATATCCACCATGTTACGTTGTTTCGCTATTCGGTGTCATGTGACGTTCCGTGTTGCATACATAGTAGAACCCACTATGATTTTCATGCGCCTACCAATATAATCCTGTGTGCACCCGCGATTATTTTGGTTTGTGCATGATCCGCATAGTGTGTACTAGTAGTGTACGGGCCAGGTTACATCTAGTAAGCAAAGGGTATGTAAGATAGCGTATAAAATTTAAGTATGTAAGCATGATTGTATGTATGTATGAGTGTGTCGAACGTAGGCGAAACCACTCGGGTTATGCCTACTTATAGATTTCAAGTATGACTACCAAGTAATGCAAATGTATAAATTTTGAGTATGATTGAAGACAAATACGTATAATATTAGCATGTAGTATCGAGCATATAGGTGGCATAAAATGGGATTTAACATATGTAAGTTACCATGAAGTTGCGAGTGTGTAAAATACGAAGTGTAATGGTGATATGCATAATATTGTCATGTAATATTGACAATGTAAATAGAAACGTGTAAGGCGATATGCATGTGTATGGTTTCTTGAGTCAAAACATTGAGTTGGTTGAAATAAAATAAGTCGGGTATGTCGGGAATGAAGGACCAAAATTATGAATGTCGGGTGAATATTGAGAAGTATTAATTTTTGATGTAAAATGTGGTTTGTAAAAAGAAATGCTACTTTTGTTTTTAAATTTATATTCGCATATGAAATTTTCTTGCCCATGTGTTCAAATTTAGATTTGCGTGTTTTGAAAAAGTTGCGAAATAGTGAGCTTGCTTTATTTTATTTTATTTTATCTTATTGATGCAAGAAAAGTCGTGTTTTGAAAATTTTCATGTAAAACTTAAAATTTTGAAATGTATTTTAGCAAAGTACTTATACGTATGTGAGAGAAAGTTTTAGTTGGTTTCTTGTTGGAAATAAAATGTCTATAGAATGGTAGTATAAAGTGAGTGTGTTTTGGACGAGTTGTGAAAATCGAGGGCAAGAGGTTCGTTTGACCGACTAAGTTGATGGGTAGCATTTCATAAAGTTTTTGAAAAATTGTGAAAGAAACGTTTAAAGTGTCATTAGGGGTTTCATGTAAATATGTTGTAGGGTGAGAAATCTTTTGGATAAAATAGTGAGGTTCGAGGTTTATACATAAATGAGAAAAATTGAAACAATGATAAAAGGTTTAGGTATAAGTTTTGATATAGTGATTGTTATGAAAATAGTCGAGTTGGAGTTGGACTTCGAATCCAACTTGAGTTTGCGAAAAAAGACATCTAGGTGATCGACAATAAAAATCACGTTTGAGCATGTAAGTATTGTATAACATGTATGAGTTCACATAGGTGACATAAGCATAACAAGTATTCAATAGTATAAACATGTATGATTGCATAAGAAGTGTAAATTTAGTTGGTTTGCGAGAATTATTATTGTTTTTGATTGCAAAAGATGTGCGAATTGTGCCATCGGGTTTGAAATGAACGAGGTAATAAGCATTAAAACACATAGAAATTGAGATAGCATAAAGATAGTCTTAGTAAAATATTAGAGTGCTTTGAGTTGAAAAGCATCGATTATTCCAAAGTGAATCAAAGATCCTTTCAAATTAGAGGAACGTGCTTTGGCCTATAGGTAAAATGCTCTCGTCGAGAAGCGATTAACGATATTTTACCCTTCCAGTTACTACACGTCTCTAATTGATCGAAAAATCGAAACCTTTGCGAGATCCAAAAATCGAGGAGTGGGATTTAATCGACAAGGTGCGGGTTTCACCCCTAACTTGACGATTTTGTACCCTAAGGGTGGTTGGTACTTACTAAACGAAAAGCATATTCCGATTCGTTGGTAAGGGTCCACTAGAGTTTGAATTGAAAATTTTTCCATCAAGATGTGGATTTCACTCCTAACTTGATGACGAAATTTCGTGCAAAAAGAATAAGAATAGCGGAATGAGAGTCGTTCACCAAATTGTGGGTTTCACGCCTATTTTAGTGAACTCGTCTCGTTTGTGTTACGAGTGTCTTAAAGTCTTCAAAGTGCGTATTGTGTAAAAATGTCTTAGGAAAGACATCATGTATATGTGTTAAGGCCAAAAGAAAAGAGGAGAAGCAAGTAGGAAGCATAAAGTTTTAAGCATAAACAAGAATGGTCAAAACAGGTACTTAGAACTATAGACTAGGTCGAACATGGCAATTCTACCTAATTCCCAATTGTTATGGCTCTGAAACCAATCTGTCACACCCCAACCGATGGCGGAAACGGAGTGAGACGAAATAGATTGCTCATTGCTCACCATAATGACAATATTAATTAAAGCTGAATTTCATTTAAATAACGATTGTCAAGTACAACATTGAAGCAAATTACAAATAAGATAATACAACAAAAATTGATGCAACAAATTAGCCTAAACGTCTACTTGTGTGTATCTAAGTCCATACTATTTGATTTCATAGCATCCTCTTTATCAACCTGTAACATGTTTTAAAATACAATTTAATGCAAAAGTAAAGGCGAGTACACAAGTTTAAGCATAGTATACGTATAGGATTAACGTTTAAACGAATCCTCATGGAAAATATGATTTTACGAGAGCATATACAAGGCATGCAAAACTACTAGCCAAACCCTTAACGCAAACACGTTGTTTTAACATGGCCTCAAGTTTATGCGTTGGAGGGGGATGCGTGACTTCCTATAGCGCTAAACATGCTAAACGAAGGCTTAAAACAAGTTAATGACTAAAGTATCACATAAAGAATGTCCAAGATATAAGCATCACGTAATCGTATTAAGTGTTCATGTGTATAGGATTGTTTGTGCATTTCATAAAGTTTAAGTGTTGTGGTTTTGGTATAAGTGAACATGTTACACCCAAAAGTGTTGTAAACGAAAAGTGGGTCGAGTGTACTCACGGTTTTGCGTAGTCTTCAAACTTTACGAGTTCACAAAGTGGGTTGACGGGTGGGATGAGCGTCGAGTTATCCTACAAGAGGAGAAATTAGGTTGGTAAGTATTCGAACGATAACGGGGGATTTAGGAATTAAAAGCAATAAAGTAGTTTATACAAGAAAATAATCACTTAGACTTAATACTCGTTTTTGACACTATAAGACCCATTCGGGTTGATGTGTTTTCATGGGTTAGGATAACCATTAGAATCGTAATGAGAGATTATGTACTTAGGTGATGGAACCTAGTACCATGACGAATAATCATTTGATTACCATCAAGAGTTCGGTTAGTATTCATATATATATATATATATATATATTACATAGTATAACAATCGGTAATTCATAAACATCATATAATTTCATGGAAGTCATGCATGGAGGTAGGAGGAGAACCTTCCTTTTAAAACCTCTCGTATAGTATACCAATGAACAAGTCGTCACAAGGACGACATGGATGGTCATGAGTACGTTTGAACATATAAGTAAAAGAAAAAAAGTAAATGAAAACATAAAGTGAGGTGGTGGATCGAAGTTTAGGATCACCAAGGCTTCCAAGTGATCACACTCTACCAACTCAAGTCTTGTTTCGAGAACAAGCTTGGAAGGATACAACACTTGTGGGTAAAACCCTAATAAAACCAAAAGAAAGTCGTTACCCTTGGGACCTTAGACATGGTGATGTTCCAAGCTAGTCTTCCATGGAAGACTTATGGAAACATTCCAAAGGTATTTCGAAGTAGTAAGAAAAAGGAAAGATCAAAAGAGAGAGGTGAGTTAGAACTCACTTTTTAGGAGCTTTGATCTTTGAGAGAAGAAGAGAGCTCTTTAGAGCTTTTAGAGAAGAGAAAAGAAGATTTAGGTGTGAGTTGAGAGTGAAGGGGAGTGGGGTTTTTATAGTTGAGGTTTGGGGGTTGAGTTGGGTGAGTATTAAATGCAAGAAACACAATCCAACAAACACACTCTTGCCCAATCCATGAGCTAGAAACAACTTTCTCTGGATTATGTTATTTTTAGTCATTGAATTTAGTTTATCTTTCATTTCTTGGTAAAACTTGATATTTTCGCATGTTTTCAAGTGTATAATGTATATGTAAGTATAATTTAGGTATCAAATATGAACGTATGAGTATTTGCACGTATAACAAGTATCGGTTTGTATGTAAACACGTATTTAACAATTAAATGCATGTAAGGCAAGTATGTATCAGGTATGAATTTTATTACGATCAAAGTCTCGGATTATAAGATTGGGAAATGAAATACGAATGTGATACGAATACAAGTTTCCATAAATAGAAATACGATTACACTTCCTAATTAAGGAAAGTACGAAAAAACGAGGCGTTACAGTCTCCCCTCCTTTAGTAAAATTCGTCCAGAAATTTATTCAAGAGGAAGACTTTGGTAAAGATGTCTTTTGGTGAAAATGTTTGGCCAAAATCAAGATTTTGAAGTTTAAAGTTTTTGCGGAGTTCATGTATAAGTGTGTTAATATGTATCGAAATCTTGAAGGATAAAGATGGTCACTCAGAGGCTAAGCATGTTGACACTAATGGTCACTCAGAGACTAAGTTTAAGCATGTTGACACTAATGGTCACTCAGAGGCTCGGTTTAAGCATGTTGACACTAATGGTTACTTAGAGGCTCGGTTTATGCATGTTGACACTAGAGGGTTACTCAAAGGCCTAGTTTGAGCATGTTGACGCCTTTAGTCCTTAATAGACTTATAAAAAAATATGACACGTGTCACTATATTATTAAACACGATTTTACGAGGCGTTACATTGCCCCATTGTAGAATTATAGTCATGCCATCATTTTAGTTTTTTATAAATGTCTGAAACTTACCCATTGGTCTGGACAAATTATGATTTTGCCCATTTAAATGTCTGAAACTTCCACACCATTGGTCTGAAACTTACCCATTTAAATTTACAGTTGTGCCATTGGTTTTGTTTTTTTTTTCCCTCTCAGTCAAATTACACTTTTATTCTTAAGTTCAAATTTACAATTTTGCCATCATTTTTTTCCCGATCGACTTATGATTTTTACGCAGTGTAAAATTATAGTCATACTATCGTTTTTTTTACAAAACTATGGTAGTGTCTTGTTTTACTTAGTTTACTCGGTGTATTTTTTATTCGTGTCAGGCAGTCGCCTAACACACACTCATTTGTCCTAAAAAAATAACAATTTTGCTCAAGTTTAAAATTATAGTTTTTCCACCTTTTTAGTTTTTTAGCCAATGTATGGTAGTGTTTTGTTTTAATTGGTTGTCTTGATGTAATTTTTTGAGATTGTATTATAAGTAATAGGTACAAGTAATCAAAACATATACGTATATGTTATGAGAGAGAAATATTCGACTTACTACCCCCCACAGCGCGGCCGGGCAAAACCTAGTTAAATTCAAATAACAACAAATAAAAAACTAATTTCGATTTCCAAACTACTAATATGTGGTCCAACAAACTAAAAATATGCGTGTTCAAACAACCTAACAGTCCAATTATATATTTTTTGGGGGACGGCCTAAGAAAACAGTCCAATTATATACCCGATTAAAAACCAAATCCAGCAAATAAACGTGTATTAAAAAAGCTTACAGTAGAAATATTGTGTTCACTGTTATGAATGCATGCATTATGTAGTGACTTTCCACATGTACAACCCCTATCTATGAATGCATCCATCACGTAGTGACTTTTCACATGTATAATCCCTATCTCTTATTTACTATTGTACTAATGTGAGTGCCTATATATAATGGCATTTATACATGATGTTGAAATCAATAAATAAGAATTCTACATTCTATGTTTCTCTCTTTAATCATATGCTCCTTGTTCGTGTGTTTATATAGTTTGTATACTAGTTGCTAATAGGTTGTTGTTTTACAACACGTTATCAGCATGAAATGCTTTTGGAGTTGATAATAGTGTCATGAAAAAAAAAGCTGGTGTGGAAACAAGTGTGGGTTGCAACCAGGTGGGACATAGCCCTAAAATTTTGGAAAGATATAGTTTTCCCGATCTAAGGTTGTTGTTCCATAGAATTCAAGCGACTAGTTTCTTAATCCCTTAATTCGTCAGTCAAGTATTAACTAAATCATCTCTTCAAATATATCTTATGTTCAAATTTCGTGAAAACGACTTTGGAGGGTATTGTAAAGCTCCAATGAGCGGGTTTGTTAATCGGGAAACTGAACAAAGAAGATGACGGTGAGGGCTTTCGTTTGGTTTCAAAAGCATAGCAGAAAAGAAACAGACACATATTTTAATACTCCACCCTTTCATGTCTATCACTAATTTATCTCAATTATTTTTTCTATAAACCCCTATTTTAAAATTTAAAGTTCTATGAAATTGACCGTCGGTACATAAAAGCAAATTTTATGTTTTAATAAAGAGTTTGACTATCGATGCTCATGTCCATTTTCTTTCAGCTTGTAGTCTTTTCAAAAGGAAAAGGAGAATGAAATGCATATAGTAAGCTTTTATTAATATAAATATTTGATTAATATGAATGGATGTGAATTATATAAACTGATATATATTTAAGATACAATATACCTATTAAAAAAGTGAGACTAAACAATTTATTTTATTGCAAGATTATCATTAGTGTAATTTTGTTAATGACTTAACAATTAAATGTATATAAGTCATTTTATATAATAACATATATGTTATATTAATATTTGCAACTCTATAGTCATCAATGCAATGTTATATATTATCACTATTCTAATAGTATACACATTCCTTGCTTGCTATTCGATTGGATAATATATATATATATATATATATATATATATATATATATATATATATATATATATATATATATATATATATATATATATATATATATATAATTTAAATACATGAATTGTTTGTATGATAATGGATGTTAACATCATCAAAATGGTATGAATATAATTTGATTCCTTATATGTATTGAATTACTAGAACAAGTTTATCGTATCAAACTGGCATATATGGTCTATCATTATTGGTTTCCAAAACCAGAAGAAATTGTAGCTTCATGATGATGCCACGAGATTTTAAACTACCATCTTTTCATTAATAACTCAAATAAGTAAATATATATATATATAAGAGATGCCTACAATTTTGACTAAGTTGAACATGTGGAAAGATTGTTAATGCAACATATAACATATTATTAGTTATCTTATACATACATTTGCATATTATTTTTAAGTCACTAGAATACATAATTAGTTGTTTTGTACAGCTAGAAGAATTATTCTTGAATATGTAATGTTAAATATTATATGTGAAATTCTATTTACTTGGAAACACCCATCATATATTATTAAAATATAATGAAAACTTGATGAGTATGTTTGTTTAAGTCTAAATGTATAGTAATTACTTGTCAGTACATGGTAGTAAGCTTCTAATGTTAAAGATATGTTTGTGATTGCTGATTGGTTAGATATCCTAATAAGCTAATACAAATCTTTTTCTTTTATAAAGTGATGAAACATCTTATTTCATAAGTTTGTATCATAACTCGCCTTATTTGATAACACGTTATAAAGTCATGCATTATATGATGTAACTTTATGTATATACTGTGTTCTTAATACTATCAGTTTTTAAGGGAACATCCAAATGACCAAAGTTATGGTTTATGATTTCAAGTTATAAACACGATTGAATTGTGGTCAAGATTCATTTATTTATAACATGACACTTGAAGTGTCAAATTTCCTAAAACTTATTATAAATTTATGGAAGCTTGTAAGATTTTGGACCAATAAATCCTAATAGTTTGGTCATATAACTTTTTAATTGATACAGGCTAAATAAAAATTAATTCCATTGTCAAACCTCAATATGTTTTTTAAGTGGTAAGAATGTCAAAGAACATGTAAGGTTTGAAATGATCACCGTGTATGAAAGTGGTTCTAATCCATTCCGTGTAGTGAATGTAATGATATGATGATCAGTGAAAGAGTCGCGATCATGCACATAAAAACAGATATTGTAATGATGTCACCATGAAAGTTGTGTGGTTATAATCAATTCTCTTGTGTGAATGTGATGATATAATAATCGACGTAAAGTTCATGATCATGGTAGCTGGGGAAATTTTTATGATGCTCATATTAACAATGAGATCAACCATGTTAATAATGTGATGATTACACAATGATCATTGTAAAGGTCGTGATCATGATAAATGAGGAAACTGTAATGATTCTGATGAGTTGACAGTGTAATAATGAAATTGACCACAAGAAGTGGCGAACTAAGGAGAGAATATATAAGAAACATGTAATAACACAAATGTTTAAACTAATAGTGCATTATACTCTCATGTATATTGTCGTGTATTAGATGAACACGAATGCAACTAAAGCATGTGTGGTCACAGAAGTTTATAGATCATGATTGTTTAATAAATTGGCTTGACCGGTTAGACCATTCTGAATCCTTGATGATGTGAAACATATCGAAGAACTAGATGATTCTTCATGGTACTTAAACATGAAATTTTGTTCTCAATGGATGTTAACCATATACCAACTAAAGTAGGGTTTGAATCCCTAAATATTATGAAATGATTAAAAGATATGTGTATCTCGACATAATATCATTTTCTGAAAATCGATGCATCGTCTAAATGGTTATCAAATCTGCAACATGAAAGGCTGCGTGACTTATGGCTTAACTTTTAAGATAGCAAGCACATTACTCTATAGTATCATATTTTTATATTTTTACTGATCAATATGGTGCTTTTGATACCCATTTACTAATGATTATTGGAATAAGTGTTAAATAACATGTGAAAAATGTCGTTCCATGAATTGCTTTTGTTGATGACGATGATCAAACATCTATGATTGATTGCAAAGCCAATAATCATGAGAGCAGGTACATGTTTATATATGAGTACATGTAATTTTACATCTAATAATATTAATTCACATCAAGCCAACATGTTGTAATAGTTTATCCCTATTATAGCTGGTTTTTGGTCAGCAACCAAAGATGTCTCTTCTAAGATTTGGTTGTGCAGTATATATTGAAATTGATCCACCACAACGCACAAAGATGGGACCTTAAAAAGTGGTTGGAATATATGATAATGAATAAGGCCTTGCACGTGATATTTATTTACGACTCAATTAATTGATATCCATCTCAATGGATTAACATTCCCAACATCAGGGGGAGATAAAAAGCAGTTGGAAAAGTAATGAGTTGGTATGAATTATCAATGATCCTAAAAAAACCAGAAGTTCAAAGGATAACTCATTTACAAAGATTAGCGAATCTATTACTAGACACTTTCACTGACCTTAAAAAGGTGACTATGTCACATAAACCAACTGCTAATGCTCCAATTAAAATGAGTGTCCTAGAAGGATAACCACATACTTGTAATGAGTCTATTGCACGTCTGAAGCATGGTAGACTAGTTGATTCCAATAATAAAATTCCTTGAAAATGGAGCAAGTAATGAAGATTGTCAAGTCGAGGTTATAGTAAGAGAGTCTCCTAAAGAGACATTAGACATGATGGTTCCAGAAGAACCTCATGTACCTGAAAATAAAGAGATCTCATTAAATTGTATCATGTCTAAAAGTATATGGAATCAAAATAAAATCGACGTCGTTATACTTTTGTATATAATATAGCGCTTGAAAAGATGAAATGATGAGGATCAAGATATAAATCTGCCTATGAATAAATACAAAGAAATGATTTGCCAAAATAGAAAGATGCAAATGAGGCAAAGTTGAATTCTCTATTGATAGAAAGCTTTTGGGACAGTAGTCCATACAAAAGAAGTTGTAAAATATATTTAATATAATTAGGTGTTGATACAGTTTTGTGTCTGTCGCTTGTTCTTAATTACAGTTGTAATTGTACGGTCTTTGCTCAAGTGTCTGTATAGGTTTGGTCGTGTCGAATAGATCGAGATATCCTTCTATCTTGATCTAGTATGACATCTTAGCTTGTCTGTGTTAATCAGTTGCATGTGTGCATACTGATAAGTCTTGGAAACGTCAAGTCTACACACGTTCTCCAATAAAGAGGAATCTGTGCGAGTAAGAGAATTCGTACGAAACAGAGGTTTTGTGCGAATCACTGAGTGGTTTCGTACGAAACATGTATTTCGTACGAAACACTGACTCGTACCAATTCTGGAGTTCTGCCTCGTGTGAAATCGTGTGTTCGATATGTCTGGATTTGTGATTCGTACGAATCTAGACGGACACTATATAAGAAGACTTGTACCTCTTAGTTGGGGTTGCCTGTAGAACTAGTTGACTGACTAGCTCACCAGACTAACCAGAGAGATTGTTATCTCTGAAGACGAAGACACAAGAACACAGCAAGTTTGTTTGAGTCATACGAGCATTGTGTGTATATGTTTGTACTTGTTCTCAATCATTAATCAAGATAGTGAATGTATGGTTACACCGTGTTCTTTACTTTGCTTTGGTTGCATGCACACTTGGATTCCGCACTTGTGTGTGTGTCACATGAACAAGGAGCCAGTTTCACACCATCCGCATGTGGACCTACAAGTGGTATCAGAGCTTTGGCTCTTTCCTTGTTCAAAACCGGGCTTAGTTGTGTCTTAGCTAGTTTGAAGATTTCTGAAGTGTTCTTGAATCTCCAGCAGAAAACAAAAGTTTTGGACAGTTAACTAACTTAAAACTTTGTTAAAATCTGCTGCATGCAAAAAAAATTATGGTAAATTTTTTCTGAAGAACACCATTGAAAAAGAAATCTGCAAAAATTTGAATCTGATTAGTTTTGGTAGGGTTGACATTTTCTGACTTGGATCTGGACTTGGACTATAGACTGTTAAAATCTGTGTTTTAACTAAAAGTAGGTAATACAACAGGTAATTTTGAAAAAGCAGGTCTACACAAGAAAAGAAATTTCTCACCAAACCATTTCTGAAAAGATTCCTCTGAAAAATGATGAACAAAACAGTTTGTGAGACTGAAGATATTCGTGCGAATCATCTGACCCGCACGAACCACCTGATCCGCACGAAACATCCTTGTTTCGTGCGAAACAGTTGTCTCGCACGAAACTGTTTTTGATTGTTTTTCGTGTTTTTCAAAGCTTTGTGATTTTAAGAATTTGTCATATTTTCAAATATGAAAATTTTAAAAAGGTAATTATAATTTTGAAACTTTAAACCTTTAAATTTTCATTAAACAAGAAAATATAATGAGTTCTAACCCGTGGGATTGGAGTTATTCAAGCTCAAATCAGGAGTCTTCGCAAAGCTCCACAACATCATGGGTAAAATATTTGATGCCACAACATACATCAATGATCTCTGCAAATTAATGGGCGTGTGTTGCGAATCAAAATCAAAGCATCCAAACTCTGTTAATGAGCGAAAGTGAAACAGGGAGTAACAACCATCCGCCCAAGTTAAATCATATGAACGATTATCCTTCCTGGAAAAGTCGTTTTCATACATACGTTCTTGGACAGAACACAGAATTGTGGACGTGTTTCACTACCCCCTACAATGAAGCACTTGAAGAAGCTGGATCAAATCCAACCACTTTGGCCAATCTAGTCGAAAGTGACAAGAAAGCTTACGATCTAGAGAAAAAGGCATTTGCTATCCTCACACAAGCTCTGCATAAAGACATTTATCATCAGTTTGTGTATTGTACTACAACATAAAATTTGTGGGACACTTTGGAAGCAAGAGGTGAAGGTAACGCTGCCACCAGGAAGATTCGGCACGATCTGCTCAAGAAAGAGTTTGAAGGTTTCATGTTCATGGAGAACGAAACCTTGAATGATATGACCACTCAGTTTTATCATCTTCTCAGCGAAATCTACTCGTATAAAGTGTTAGCAGCACCACAAGAAATTGTTATGCGATTTGCTGATGCTTTACCTCCAAAATGGGGTCAATTTATTGATCTATTAAAACATACAGGTGTTTTGGACTCAATAAGTATTTATGAATTTGTGCAGAAACTGGAGAACAAGAATGAAGAAGAACTCCGGAAGGCACAACGAGTCTCTGCTCCACAAAACTCTGAGATGTACTTTGGAAGTATTAATGTAGGTACAAGCTCAAGTCAGCAACTGAAGCTGCAAACCGCGTTTGTGTCAAACGTGAACCCTTTTCTACCCCAGCCTGTCCAATCAAGTCAATCTACAGGTTCGAGTAATCAAGCCTATGGATAGACTTTTGATCCGAAAGCCTTCCTTCCACAGCCAAGGGATTTAGCGCATAAAGCTCCACAGCAAGCTCCTCAACTAGCTTTCTATGGAAACAACAGTCAATCGGCAAATCCCAACACTGTCAAACTTGACACGTCAAATCTCTCCAAAATCAACGTAGAAGTTGCACAGGAACATGCAGAACTTCTAAATACCATGGTCAGTGCGTATTGTGGTTTAGTTGCAGGTCAAATAGGAAACATCAATTTGACAAACGAAGACTATGAACAAATTGATCGAGATGAAATGGAGCTGATGGACATCAAGTGGGCATTTGCAAGCGCTATGAGAAGAGCGAAGGATTATATGAGAAGAACGGGGAGAACCAGTTTGGAAAGCAAGAAAGATACCAAATACGGGTTTGACAAAACCGCCGTTACTTGCTTCAACAGCGGAGAAAGAGGTCACTTTAAGCGGGAATGCACAAGACCCAGCAAGGAAGGAAATCACAACCCCTTTCGTAATCAGTCTCAACCATCCAACACAGCACAGTACAACAACGAAAAAAGAATAGTAGCTGTTGGCAACTCTAACAATACCAATCAATCAGGACCTTCAAACACGCACAGAGCTTTGGTAGTTCAGTCTGATGAAGGATGCGATTGGTCAGTACAGTTAGGAACAGAGAACAACGGAAGAACTGCATGCTTTGCAAGGATCGTGGATCAAATCAAGCATGATCACCGCATCGACACTCCAAATAATGATGATCCATCTGGAGATGCTGGTAGTTCTGATGAAGAATGTTCAAGTTCAGATGGTTATGGATCTGATTCTAATGTGAAGAAAGGAAGTGATGCTGAGGTTGAAGAATTGCTGAGTGAAGTTGAGATGTTGAAATCTGAAAAGGTAGGTATGACGAGGAATGCAGAAGCTGCAGAAAAAGAGACAGAGACACTCTCTACAGATGGTGCAGCTTTTCCTCATCACACTGCCTTTATGGCAAATGTTGAAGGTTCTTCGAAACAGGTAAATTCTGACCCTCCTACTGTTTGCAATGACTGTGTTGAGTTGAAAATAAAATATGAAACCGTCAACAGTCATAATCAGAATTTAGTTGTTGAACTATCAAAATGCAAAGAGGCGAACTTGGCGCTAACTAGAAATGAAAAAGAATTCAAATCTGTAATAGAAACCCTTAAGAAAAGTGTTTATGAATTGACAAAAATAGTTTTGAATAAACAGACAGGAACTCATAACTACATTAATCTCCTAGAAGAAACAAAGAAAGAGTTAGCCATCGCCAAATGCGAATATGATTCGATCAAACGCAAATTGGAAGTTATTCTAACTCCCAATATGTGCTTGATCATATCATTGAAGTTCAAAAACTAAAGGGCGATGCTCAATGCATAGGGTATAATTCGTGTCCACCCCCAATGAAACACAACTATACCAAAATGCCTGATGAAGAGGAGATGCCTCGTTTTGAACCCTCTGTACCTTTGAATCCTGAGGAATTCGTAGCAAGGTTAGGGTTCAAACTAGGCAATTCCTCTCAAGAACCAAGCAAGCCAGAAAGTTCATCGTCTGATGAAGAAGAGGATGATACATCAGATGATGAATCAAGAAATGGTGATCAGGATCAGCCTCTTGATAAAGGAAAAGAGTAGAATCTTCTGCTACTCCTAGTACTCAATCTGTTGAGAATCAAGAGACCGTTCCTAAGAAATCTGTCAAGACACAAGTGTCGACAGATGAAGCAGATAATATGTTGTATACTTGATTGGAGACAAGAAAATCTATTCAAACAAAGATTTTCCAATTAAAAATGTAAATCCAATCTTTATAGATCAGGTGTTTGAAAAGTCAAAAATCAAACCTTTAGATAAGAAAAAGCCCACCAAAACACAACCATTATCCGCTTCAAAAGAAAAAGAATGGAAGCGAGTTGAAAAGCCCACAACTTCTCAACCGAAGGTTGAAGCAAAAGGCTCTCGTTACCAGAAAAAGGCTAAAACTGTTAAATTTTTGAGTTCTAAAGGTACCGATAAAGTCGAACTTTTCAAGGAAAATCTAATGTTGATTTTGTAAAGAAAGTTAAGATTTTGAAAAGAAATAGTCAAAACAATTACACCCAACAGACTGATGGATGTAATGAAAATGAACCCAGTACCTCAAAACCCACAAGTTCAACGTCAAGCCAAGAAACACGACCTCCTAGTTTTGTTGAAAGGAGAACTTGTTTCAAATGTGGAGATTTTGGCCACATTATAAAGGATTGTCAAAATCCAGCCAAATCAAGATGTATAGAGAAAACCCCTCATGAACCAACTTGCAAACGTAAATCTGTTTCTCCGGCTCAAAATAAACGAATTATTAAAGATCAAAAAGAGAAACAAAAACGTAAACAAGTAAAAGCAGTTGAGAAAGCTTTAAAATCGTATTCTTCGAAAAAGGATCAAAGATCTTCAAAGTCAATAAAACCAGACACTGTTAAAACTGTAAATAATAGTAAATCTGGTAATAAACAAGGATCTTGGAAACAGAAGACCGGTAATGGTTCAAAAGGAGTTTCTCAGTTTGTTAATCATCAAGAAATGGAGATTACATTTCTCGATGATAAGGGACGAACCAAGACCACTAAGGCTTGGGCCCCCATCTCAAACTAATCTTGTTTGTGTAATGTGCAGGGTGTTCCAGGAGGAACTGTAAACAGTCATTGGATTGTTGACAGTGGAGCATCAAGGCACATGACGGGTGACTTGCGGCTCCTATATGTTGTGAAAAGCATAAGAGGTGGTTATGTTTCTTTTGCTGGTGACAAAGGTGGATACATCACTGGAGAAGGAATGTTCTCCAATGGTGTTGTGAGCTTCGACAAGATCAATTAGTGCGGCAAATTGATCACAATCTTCTTAGCGTTTCTCAAATCTGCGACAAGAAGTTCACGGTACATTTTGATGATGCCGGATGTTATGTGCTGAAGCCTGGATTTAAGATCCCGAAGGAATGGATTCTCTTGTCGGCTCCAAGAATTAATGATTTGTATATTCTTGATATGAGCCAAGGTATTACAACATCTGCACAAGTACATGTTTTGTCTCTAAAGCCACCGAGAAGGAATCAATCTCCTGGCACAAACGTATGGGACACATTCACCTGAGAAAAATGAACTATTTGGTGAAGAACAATCTAGTGAATGGTGTACCAGTGAAGAACTTTCATCTTCAAGACGTTTGTGTATCATGCCAGAAAGGGAAGCAAGCGAGAAAGTCCCATCCCGTGAAGAAGATCAACACTGTGAATATGCCACTGGAACGTCTTCATATAGACCTATTTGGACCTATGAAACATAAGACAACCTTTGGTGATTCTTATTGTCTGGTAGTTACTGATGACTATTCCAGATTCTCATGGGTAAACATGCTGGCACATAAGAGTGAAGTTCCTACTATCCTCAAGAATCTCCTAACTCTATTGGAAAATTTGTACAATCTGAAGGTAAGGAGAATCAGAAGCGACAATGGCATGGAATTTAAGAATCAAGTTATGGATGAGTACTGTTCCTCAAAGGGTATTCTGCATGAGTACAGTTCTCGCTACACTCCACAACAAAATGGTGTCACTGAGAGGAAGAATCGAACTCTTATTGTATTCGGAAATCAGGGAATCTGGTGGTCTGGATGATTGGTCTTTTGCCTGTTATGTGTGCCAAGTTGAATCAAAATCTTGGAAGGAGGCAATGAAAGAAGACTCGTGGGTTGAAGCCATGCAGGAAGAACTTCAACGGTTTCAGAAGTTAGGCGTCTGGAAATTGGTTGACAAGCCTGACGGCTACAAGAAGATTGGTACACGATGGGTGTACAAGTGCAAGAAGGATGACCGAGGTGTTGTTGTGAGAAACAAAGCGCGATTGGTTGTTCAAGGTTTTAATCAGGTCGAAGGGATCGATTATAATGAAGTTTATGCAACGGTTGCACGACTTGAGGCCATAAGAATCTTTTTGGCTTATGCGTCCTTCAAGAAGTTCACCGTTTATCAGATGGATGTGAAGAGTGCATTTCTTCATGGTGTGGTAGAAGAAGAGGTATATGTTGAGCAACCGCCAAGTTTTGAAGATCCTCTCCATCCTGACAAGGTTTGGCTTCTCAACAAGGCGTTATATGGTCTTCATCAAGCTCCGAGGGCTTGGTATGAAACGTTGTCTACCTATCTGTTGAAGAATGGTTTTTGACGAGGCCTGATCGACTGTACTCTCTTCATCAAGGAACAGGACAAGGACTTGCTGCTAGTACAGGTTTATGTTGATGATATTATATTTGGGTCGACTAACACTCGAATGTGCAAAGAATTCGAACAAGTTATGCAGGAGAAGTTCGAGATGAGCGCTATGGGTGAAATGACTTTCTTTTTAGGTTTGCAGGTTCAGCAATCAAAGGAAGGGATTTTTATCCATCAAACCAAGTACGTCGGAGATATTCTTAAGCGATTTCAGATGGATGACTCAAAGCCTTTGGGAACTCCATTAGCTCAAAATCATGGGATTACTCCAGACGGAATGGGTGAACATGTAGAACCATCTCTCTATCGTGCTATGATCGGATCTCTCATGTATCTTACTGCTTCAAGACCCGACATAATGTACCCAACATGTCTTCTGGCGCGCTATCAGTCTAGTCCGAAGGTCTCTCACTTGATGGCTGTGAAAAGGATCTTTCGTTATCTAAAGGGTCGCCCTGACATTGGTCTATGGTACCCTAAGGATGATAACTTTGATCTCACAACATTCAGTGATTCTGATCATGGCGGATGCAAAATCGATGCAAAGTCAACAACAGCAGGATGTCAGCTCTTGGGAAATCGTCTAGTCACGTGGCAATGCAAAAAGCAGACTTGTGTAGCTACATCAACTTGTGAGGCTGGGTATATTTCAGCTTCTAGTTGCTGCTCTCAAGTTCTATGGATTCAACAGCAAATGCGCGATTACGGTTTTGAATTTCTTACTACTCCTATTTTTGTTGATAATGAAGCAGCTTTACAGATCACTCGGAATCCTGTACAGCATTAAAAAACAAAACACATTGAGATTAAGTGTCATTTCATAAGAGATTGTTATGAAAAGAGACTTATCGATGTTGTTAAAATCCACCCTGATCACCAACCTGCCGACCTTTTTACCAAAGCCTTTGATAAATCACGTTTTGAATATCTACTTTTGGTCAATGGCATCAAGGTGAAACCCGAGTAACTCAACCATGGCTAACTATTTTTGTCTATACTTTTCTAAAAAAAAATCTAAAACTACAAAAAGATTTTCAGTTTTATATTTTAGGGGGAGTAAATTTCAAGAAAATACAAAAATATGTCTTTTATTTACCTTCTTTGTTTAAGAGGGAGAAAAATCAGAAAAATACAAAAAAACATTAGAAAAATAAAAAATTTGGATAAGCTGAAGATGATGAAAATTCACCGGTAAATCTATCAAAAATGGTTAAAAGCATAGAAAGAAGATTGATAAGTAGCTTTACTAATGATGTATCAGTAGGCTCACAATCAGACTAAAATGTAAAGGTTGATATAAACCTAACAGACAGAACGCCAGGTGGGAACCATTCATTGGCATATGGTCTTGGTACCGAAATTCCGTTTGATAGAGTGCCGAGGTTCTGAGATATACGGTCTTTATGCTGGCTTATCATCTGGGTATCATGGTTGATTTTTTTGCCGAAAAATAACGGTGGCGCAAGTCTAGAACTTCCATGATATCATACATACGTGTTCATACTGCATACGACCTTCAAATAAGTGATAAAAATATCACATCCACAAAATAAGTGATAAAATATCACAGCTTTATACGGGAGCTAAGTTCGTCTCTTTGTCGGTACGATGGTACTAACCTGTTCACGGACTACTCCTGTGCCCTGCATGCATATGAAAATCAAGTCCTCATCAATAAGTGATTAAATCACAAAGGGCTTGTTTCAATCAAAATAAGTGAGTATCTCACATCATTCATATACGTCGAAACAGATGATAAAGCAGCATACTCACCGGTAAGATTTTCTCTCGTGCATATCTTGATACGGGAATGTGTCGTGATGTGGTTGAACACCGGCTAGTAAGTATAAATCCATACCTTAATCATATCCCCTAATCATGATTATATATGATAAGTCTGAGCTTATGTGGACAACAATACCGAAAATCACAGTTAAATACTTATTTGTTTAATTTTGAAAACCTAATACCGTTTTTGACAAAGATAAAAATGCTGTATGATTCCTTTACCCTGAAACTCGAAAAAGATATATAGTTTTTCTGTATATTTAGTTTTTAAGTCTAGTTTACTTAGTTGCTTATGTAATTACTTTTTTAAAGTTAGACAAAGTTGATACTCGAAAGTTTCTACCAGGATACGCCAGAAAACCATCTGTTTGATATCGCAACTTCATAAAGTAATATCTTGCAACAAGTAATCCATCAAAGAAATTCAAAATCTGGAATCCATACGAGTGTGTGTATCTCGTTCAGGGAATACAATCATACGAAGATTTTATGATAAGTCTTTCATGTGTATTCCCTGAGAAATTTGTCTTCTAATTATATTTGTCTATGCGTACAGATTTATACAAAAGAACATAAACAAAGACCAGCAATGAAGAAATCTGACAAGTCAGAAGAGGAAACAAGAAAGATTTGAAGTTTCCTAGAAGTTCGAAGACCTGATGCACTAATCATTAGATAGCAGATCTATCAATGGATAGCAGATCTTCAGGGGGAGTTTGTTGATACTCCAAACCATTCTATGTGAAGACCAAAGTCTGAAGACCAGAAAGACCGAAGACCGAAGACCAAGAAACATCCAAGGGGGAGTTTGTTGATAAAGTTTTGTGTCTATCGCTTGTTCTTAATTACAGTTGTAATTGTACGGTCTTTGCTCAAGTGTATGTATAGGTTTGGTCGTGTCGAATAGATCGAGATATCCTTCTATCTTGATCAAGTATGACATCTTAGCTTGTCTGTGTTAATCAGTTGCATGTGTGCATACTGATAAGTCTTGGAAACGTCAAGTCTACACACGTTCTCCAATAAAGAGGAATCTGTGCGAGTCAGAGAATTCGTACGAAACAGAGGTTTCGTGCGAATCACTGAGTGGTTTCATACGAAACATGTATTTCGTACGAAACACTGACTCGTACCAATTTTGGAGTTCTGTCTCGTGTGAAATCGTGTGTTCGATATGTCTGGATTTGTGATTTGTACGAATTTAGACGGACACTATAAGCAGACTTGTACCTCTTAGTTGGGGTTGCCTGTAGAACTAGTTGATTGACTAGCTCACCAGACTAACTAGAGAGATTGATATCTCCGAAGACGAAGACACAAGAACACTGCAAGTTTGTTGAGTCATACGAGCATTGTGTGTATATGTTTGTACTTGTTCTCAATCATTAATCAAGATAGTGAATGTTTGGTTACACTGTGTTCTTTACTTTGCTTTGGTTGCATGCACACTTGGATTCCGCACTTGTGTGTGTCACATGAACAAGGAGCTGGTTTCACACCATCCGCAGGTGGACCTACATTAGGTCTTTTATGTGGATCAACAATTGATGGCACAAGGATTTCTCAAAGACCTATGATTAATTATGAGGAGACGTATTCTCCAGTGGTGGATGCAGTAGCTTTCTAGTATTTAATTAGTCTGGTAATATAAAGATAGAATTGATATGCATCTGATGAATATTTTGTATCACTTGAAACTAAAAGCTACATGAAAGTCCTCAAGAATTTAAATTATGTAATCAATGTAAAGTAAGTTCTCGAGAACAATATGATCGTTGTATACAGATTCATAGTTGAATACAACTAGAACTCCTGGTGAGTTTTGTAAGGCAATTGAGTGCCCTAAAGGTGAATTGAAACATGTTGACGATGTAATTTTTTTATGCATCAATAAACATACATGGAAAACATGTACGTGCTAATTGTGATATCTCAATAAATAAAGAGATGGTACAATATGAATTTTGAACATATGATATAGAAATCAATATGTTAAATGAGAAAGTTAATATAACAAAACTACTAAAGATTGCACACATATACATATATATGTAAAGATAAAGATGGAAAGAAATTTGTGGTGGACTGTAAATGGCGAAACATTGATATATAAACCTCAAGAAATCTTCTACAAAGTTTACAAGATTTGTGGACGATAATAACCGAGTCGAATATGGTATAATCGACTTACTAATGAGCTCAGAAAATGGAAATATATATGGTGTAGTTGGTCCTTTTTTTTTTCATTAAAAGACCAATATGAGGTTTTCAAGTATTACAATATATGTTGATAATGTCATTGAATCTCTCCTGAAGAGATCAAAATGAAATCAAATATTAAAACAAGAATTTGCAGATTAAGGATGATATTGCAAATTTATGGTTCGATATGTAGAAAAGGCATTGGTATAATTATCCATCAATATTATAATACATTTAGAAGATGGTGGACATTTTCATACGGACAAAGCTTATGGTCTAAGTACATTTAATGATGTCGAAGTAGTTGACATACAAAATAGCTCTATCATCTCAAATGAAAATAAAAAGGGAAAACAAAAATCCTTAGTCTAGAAGTACCATATTTACAACTAAATTGTATTAATATATATGCTAGTTATACACGAACATATATCATGAAATTCATTTACAGAATATAACTTGTGTACAGTGAGAAGATAATTTAATGGTACAACATGTTTTTTCTGTACCTTATGGTACGAAAGGTATGAGTTCATATTATACTAACCCATCATCAAGTTTGGTTAGTTTTGTAAATGCAGGGAATGTAACAAAACACATTCATAGATCTTATGATATCAGCTAACAAAGAGGAGGCAATTAAAGTTTTACATGAAGATCATACATCAAGTTCATTAATAGATTGCACATCAAGCGACAAACCACTCACTACAAAAGTTTTTCAACAACTTTCATAGAAGATTGGCACTTGTTACTTAAAATGATACATATTATATTGAGGGGGAGTTTTACATAAGTTGCACTCTTTACCCTTCACTAAGTTTTATCCAATTGGGTTTTCTTAGTAAGGTTTTGTTTTGAGACAACGTACCTGATCCGGAAGTATCAGGGGGAGACAATACGCGTTGCACTCTTTTTCCCTTAGCTGAGGTTTTGTCCCATTGGGTTTTCCTAGCAAGGTTTTTAATTAGGCAGAATCATTAAGCGTATTAAAGAATAGTATTTCATCATGTGAATAGTCAATGGGGAGTGTTATGAATGCATCCATTATGTAGTGACTTTCCACATGTATAACCCCTATCTATGAATGCATCCATTATGTAGTGACTTTCCACATGTGTAACCCCTATCTCTTATTTACTATTGTACTAATGCAAGTGCCTATATATAATGGCATTTATATATGATGTTGAAATCAATGAATAAGAATTCTACATTCTATGTTTCTCTCTATAATCATATGCTCCTTGTTCGTGTGTTTATATAGTTTGTATACTAGTTGCTAATAAGTTGTTGTTTTAAAACATTCACTAATAAAACTCACGTCGAATTTACCATCACTCTTTGAATGTCTTCGAACTATTTGTAGTCATTACTCATTAAGAATTATCTAAAAACAGATAAAAGATTAAAAATGTACAATAAAACAAGAGTAAATTACTATTTGAGTCCTTATGTTTTAGTAGCTCTAACCACTTTAGTCCAAAATAAAAAAGTTTAACGCCCTGAGTCCCTAACCCCTCATTTTATAACGTTTTAAGTCCATTTTTTTACACTCGTACTTTTGATTTTGGACTCAAGTGTTAAACATACTAAAACATAGAGACTCGATACATTATAAAATGAGCGAATTGGGACTCAGGCTTTAAGCTTTTTAACTTTGGACTCAAATAATTAAAACCACTAAAACACAGAGACTTAAAAAGTAATTTACTCATAAAACAAAGATACATTTATAGTACATTTTGCAATTGTCTAGATTAACAAGCCCTCAACAATCCGACGGAATAGTTGGCACAAATTAATGCTCCAAAATTTAGGGTGTGTTTGGTTCGCAGGAATTCAGTAGAATCTAAAGGAACTGAAATCTGAATTTCATCTCTTAAGATGTTTGGTTCAAAGAATTTGTTGTAATTGGAATCTCAATTCCAATCTTCACGTGTTTGACAATGGGATTTGAATTGGAATTCCTTCAAATTCTCTTAACTAAAGGAATTCAAAATATTTTCTATATGTGAAGGAAGTAAAGTAAATTCATTGGAATCTTGGACCGTTTCAACCCGAACGGTTTCTACCTATACCGTTTCGACTCGAACCATTTTGATGCGAATCGTTTCACACCAAACCGTTTCCATGAGAACTGTTTTGACCCGTATCATTCCCAGCTGAACCGTTTCGACGCGAACCGTTTCTACCTATATTGTTTCCATCCGATCCGTTTCAACATGAATTGTTTCGACCCGAACGGTTTAGACGGAACCGTTTTGAAATAACCGTTTCCACGCGAACGGTTTCGACCTGTACCATTTTGATGCGAATCGTTTCGACCCACACCGTTTCCATTTCCACACAAATCGTTTCGACCTATATTGTTTCCACCCAAACCGTTTCAACACGAATCGTTTTGGCCCAGACTGTTTAGATGGAAACTTTACATTACGAATCGAATCGAACCGCTTTGATGCGAATTTCGACCCGAACTGTTTTGAACCGAACCATGGTGGTAGGTGCCGTGGTGATGGATTCCAATTCATTTAACAACCAAACGCATCAAAAATGGAATTGAGATTCCAATTCCAACAATTTTCAATTGCAATTAGAATGTTTAAATTTCAACTCCAATTCCTTCAACTTCTAATTCCTATACAAATTCCAATTCCAAAACATTTCGCGAACCAAACGCACCCTTAGGGTGCCAGGGGCGTAAAGGGGTAGTGGCTTGTGGGTAGTAGTAACCTGCGTGCAGTGGCGCACCAATAAATTTTCTCATGGAGGTGCCGAATATTTTTAAAGATTTTAGGCCTCTAGGTATATAAAAATCAGTTCATATCGTGTCAGATCATGTAAAACAAAAGAACATCAAACTTAAATTTATATAATAATCAAAAACATGTTAAAGTCGTTACAAACATATTTAAATGGTCCCCCTATGGGTTTTATTTTTTGAAATCTATCCAGAACATCATCTAGAGCTACTTTTTAAGTAAATCTTTCTCTATATAACATATACAACTATCAAAACAACACTAAATACTTAAAGTCTTAAACAATCATCACCAAAATTTTCAGTTTTAATTTCAAGCCCTAGTTGCTGATTTATTGTAACTAATCATTTAAACTTACTAAAACAACAAAATCACCCTACTAAAGTTTCAAATAACATCAAAACAACTAAAAATTTCAAACCTTTTACAACGCAATATCTCCTAAAAATCCAAAATAACAACTTAAATAATCGAACCATACCCGATTGCGTGATGTTCTTGCTGTTTGCGTGGGAAGGTTGGCCGGATTTCACTTTTCTCGGGTGAAAAACAAGAAAATTCGATCGCCTGTAGACTGTGGTTTGCGCGTGGGTCTGGAGAACGTAGAGAGCGGGAGCCGAGAGAGGGGGAAAGGGCGGTGAGTTGGGTTATTTTATTTTTGTTCAAATTAGAATGGATTGGGCTTGGATAATTGGGTTATGTATTCTTTATTGGGCTAAAGGAGTAAATGTTAAATGATTGTTAATTGAGTTAATTTAGAGTGGTTAATAATTATATAAATTCGGAATTTAGGTTGTATTTTTTTTATAAAAATTAGAGTTTACTTATTTTTTCCTAAGGGAGGTAGTCGAAAATTTTCAAGGGGTGTGGCCGGGATTTTTGCCGGAAATTAACACTGGTTTTATTTTTCAAGAGGTACGCCCACCTACCTTGACCAAGGGGTGGGTCCGCCCCTGCCCACGTGTACATTGCCGCCGGTCATGGGTACCCCGAAGGTAGTGAAATGGAGTATGAGTTACAGACGAGAGAAGAAGAGAGAGATATAGATGATGCATGTGTAGCTGGACCCGCAATCTTAACCTACCCAATCTTCCATCATCTTTATAAATTTATCTAAATAAAAAAGTTTAAGGTACTTGAGAGAAGTGCTAAAGGTGATTAAAGGGTTTTAGGGTAATTGAGCATACAAGTGATATGGAAGTGTAAGATTCCTCAAAGACCAATAGAGGAAGATCAAACACAAGAATTTGACAAGAAATTAATCACTAATTATAAAAGAATTCTTATCTGTTGAATCGTCAAATGATTATGAAGAAATAGAAAATATAATGACGTAGTACCTTGGTTCCCAGTATCTCAGGGGTCGAATTGACATTTAATAACGAACATAATAAAACGTATTGGGAACAAAATAGACATGATTGAAAGGACTCATTTTTAGTCCCCAAAAGAAATGGCATTAAGGATTGAAATATTCTAGTATCAAAGACTGTGGGGAGTGAAATGGCATTATACAAGGGGACAAACTGAAGACTAATTTATACGTATTAGTAAATGTTATTTCTCATTCATGTCATTCCATCATCACTGATTTTTAGTAATTAAAACCACTCTTTAGAACTAATTGTCTATTGCTAGGTGGGGACTAGAAAAATCAGTCCTAATGAACCATCTGGTACTAATTTGAAAAAAAATTAGAGACAAATTTCAGTCCCAGTTAACCTTTATTTTTGTAATGTGAAATGGATGATAGCTTGCCACTAAGACTTGCCTAAATGTTTAAATGACGTACGAGTGAAATCCTAATGAAAAGATGTCATGTTAGGAATGTCGTGGCTGTTGATAAGACCACATGGTCTTCTAAGATAATTAGAAAGAGAGATGTGGCATTTGATTGGATCTGGATTTATAACCATGTACGTGTGTTTCGGTTAAGATAACGGGCTTCACGATCCAAGCTATGACTACGATCCCCATGACTTGACCCTGATGGTTATCGATGTTGATTGTAAAGAATTGTTAAAATGGTTGCCGATGAAGAAAAGTGAGTTGCTCTTCTTCAAGAAGTGACATGGATCATGTTTAAACTCGGAAATGGTTAGTGATGGGGAATAATCCACGAGATTCGAGCTCCAATGGGGACGATTTTAAAGTGGATTGGCCAAATTTTCTATTACGAGTAGAGTCAGTTTTGTGTTATAGGGCTTGTAGAATGATGGAAGCTGGATATTATAGAGAGAAGGTGGGGAAGGAAGTGCTCTTGTCGAAAAAAGAGGTCATAAAGAAGGATAGAAAAGGAGTATGAGTTTATTTGACTCTAATACCATTAAGGATTGCATATATATGTATGTGTGACAAACAAGATCGTATATTTCTAATACAATGAGTTATATATAGGAAAAAGAAATCTAACACAACTTGTAAAACTAAATGACGAGATATTGGGCTCGCATCGCTGAAAAGGCCTACAAAGCCCATGTCACCAAAAAGGGACATGACTACAATGTCGACGTCACCGATAAAGGACTGCAGTGCTCAGCCCTCAAAGGCGAGTGGCACTATAGCATGTCCACCAATAGAAGAAACATCGAAAGGCACAATAGAGTGTCCACCAATAGAAAGCGAAGAGTCACCATTAAACGGTTATACCTTAGAAGGACCACACTATGGCAAAAGCAACAGTTAACTATTCCTAGTATAAATAGGAGGGAGGTCACACATGAAAGGTAAGGGGTACTCACCATTCTCATTTATTCTCATATTGTGATTTTCGGTGAACACATATTATTCTTGTGTCGGAGGGTGATCATAGGGAGAAAACCCTTCCTTTGATGAGACTAACAACTTTTCCCGTTTTGTATATCTTTTACTTTGAAGTAGTTAGTGATACTCGGATCGAAACCCACTTTGGAACCTGCACTTGAATCATACTCGTCTAGGTCTCGGTTAAGTTTGACTTGCAAAACAAATGCTTATGGTTTTAAACTTATGCATACTAGGAGTATCAATCCGACGCGCAGCGCCTACGGTTCCTAGTACACAAAAAGCTGTATTACACAAATGATTGCTGAATCACATAATTATTGAACGGGAAACTTGTAGGTATTATTGTAAATTGTTATACAATAGTTGAATACATAAACTTAATGTATACCACTTATAATATGAAACTTAAGGCACTTGTTCTCAGCAATACCATTGACATTGCTAATTATTTTGAAACAAAAAGAAAACAATAAGTCATTACTAAATTACTGCTGCCAATACATACGACACATAAAGCTTCAATAATATACACAAATTAATCTGAACAAAAGTCAATTTCATTTAGCCATTCACAATTTGAGCATTTAACTCTTTCAAAACAACAAATCAAATTCTCAAGTTTAAAAATATGAACTTTCCGTTTGTCTTCTAAGTGCGTGAAGACAAAATAAGAGTTGCACCACAAAATCTTCAATAACTTTTATAATTAGGACTCAGAATTGGTAGTTCAGAATTACCGTGGAAAGGTATAAATGACTTCACGTTTCCATCACGGTTGCCTTGCCAAAACAGCGGAAACCGCACATTCATGTGCATCATCACTGCCCCCAAAATGTCACCATCAAGGCTTTTAAATTGTTCGGATTCAACTAATGGAAGCAACAAATTTTAATAGTTGGCAAATGAGCACCAACTATTTCAACATAAAACCCTAGCCTCTTGACTGATGAAAAGTGATTCAAGTCCACATCAGCATGCATGTACGTGTTATTTAATAAGTTTATGTTTAAGTGTTTGAATTCAAATAAGAGGAGATAGTCTAATCTGTTAGCTTTTCTCCAGTTATTTCGGTTCTAGCCGTTTAATCTTTTATCTATTTAAGAAAGTATTGTAATCGTACTTAAGGCATCCAGTTCAATTCAATCAATAATATTGTTTCGAACCTATAGCTTCCGCATTATTGTTTTTATCATTATCTCTAAAACCATCAGATTGGTAGTCTGAATCGATCCCTCAATTGTCAAAACCCTAGCCAGTCAATTCCTTTCAATCAATGGCAGAACAAACACCCTACAGCCCCAACTCCAATTCCAGTGTTCAAAGGGGAAGGTTATGAATACTGGAGTGTCCGTATGAAAACCATACTCAGATCAAGAGACTTATGGGATCTGGTCATTGATGGTTATGATGATAAAGAAAAAGATGCAGGAAAATTGAAGAATTTTCAGAAGAAAGATGCTCATGCCATGGCCCTCATTCAACAGGCTGTGCATGATCAGCTTTTCTCTCGTGTCGCTGCTGCTTCCACGGCCAAAGAAACGTGGGAGATCCTCAAGATGGAATTTCAAGGTGATACTCAAGTAATTGCTGTTAAATTGCAGGGTTTGAGGAGAGACTTTGAAAACCTTGCGATGAAGAAAGATGAGTCAATTGGCAAATACTTTGGGAGAGTTATGGCTCTTGTTAGTCAAAAGAGGGCCTATGGTGAAACTATTTCTGATCAAACCATTGTAGAAAAGGTACTTCATAGTCTAATTTGTAAGTTTGATTATGTTGTTCCTTCTATTGAGGTTGGTCAGGATCTCTCCCATCTCACCCTTGTCAAGCTCATGGGGTGCCTTCAATCACAAGAAGAGAGGATGAATCACAGATCAGCACCTGAAGAACAAGGTGCAAATGATGAACAAGCTCTTCAGGTGATGCAAGATGGTGCTAGGTCGTTTAAAAACAATTCTTCCTTTAGGGGAAGAGGAAGACTGTCTTTCAGAGGTAGAGGAAGAGGAAGATCTCAAGACAGAAGCAAGATCCCTCAATACAGCAATTGCAACAAACTTGGCCACATCAAAAAGGACTGTTGGTATCTTGATGAACCTTCTAAATCCAATTTAGCAACTGAGTCAGATGACAACCATGAAGAAAATGATCAACATTTATTCATGGCCTGTGTTGATGATCAGATGTTATTAATGGCAGACACTGGTTCCAAGAATAACTCTGTCTTCCTCTAGTTTTTAGACTCAGGAGCCTCTAACCATATGATAGGTTCTAAGGATAGTTTTGTATCTTTAGATGAAACATTCAAGATGAATGTAAAGCTTGGAGATAAGAAGGCCATTACAGTTGAAGGGAAAGGGACTGTCAAAATTCAGACCCCTAATGGTAGCACCAGATTGCTGGAAGGAGTGTATTATGCTCCTCAACTTGGTTATAATCTTCTAAGTGTTGGCCAATTAACGAGGAAAGGGTATTCTCTGCTCTTTGATGATGGGAAGTGTACAATCAGAAATAAAGTCTCAAGTTTGGTGCTGGTGGAAGTTGTTGTTCAAAATAACAACATGTTCTTACTGAATGCTGTTGAGTCATTGAAAGAGAACATGGTAGATTTCAAACTTCCCACTGATGATGTGTCTATACTATGGCACGAAAGGTACGGCCATTATCACTTTCAAAGCTTAAAGTTGCTTCATGATAAAAGAATGGTTATTGGGATACCTAGTATAAAGTATGCAGACAAGTGTGAGGGGTGTATTGTTGGGAAGCAGACTTGTGAGTCTTTTCCTTTCAAGTCCTGGAGAGCTACAAAACCTCTGGAATTAGTACACACTGACATATGTGGTCCAATGCAGGATTCTAGTCTTGGTGGTAGTAAGTACTACCTTCTTTTTATTGATGATTATACAAGGATGTGTTAGGTGTATTTTATAGCAGAAAAGTCTCTAGCATTTGCTAAGTTCAAAAGTTTCAAGCTGATGGTCGAAAAAGAAAGTGAGCATTCTATTAAAGTGTTGAGATCTGATAGAGGAGGAGAATACACCTCTACAGAGTTTAATGCTTTCTGTGAATCATGTGGAATCAAAAGAGAGCTTACAGTTCCTTATACTCCCGAGCATAATGGAGTTTTAGAGAGAAAGAATAGGACTGTGATGGGGATGACAAGAAGCATGATGAAACAGATGGAACTTCCAAATCAATTTTTGGCTGAGGCAGTGGCTACCTCAGTGTATCTTATCCATCATGCTTCAACCAAAGCTGTCAGGAACAAGACTCCCTTGGAAGCTTGGAGCCGTAGGAAACCAAGTGTCAAGCATCTAAGGTGTGATATCCCGGGTTTTTCGGATAACTGGAACGTAATACTTGTCAATCTAATTACGTGCTATGTGTACGAACGTGTACGAATTAAATGAATACGTGTTGTGTGTTGTGTGATTGTTTGAGTAATTGAATCATTAGAGTAGATACGTACACGAACTGAACCGAACCGCGACACGAACCAAAGTGATTCTTTATGACTCTAGGAGTTAACAAGTTTTAAACATTAACTCAAGTCCTCGGCCAAGATCAAATCCAACACACATCAAAACCTAAACCCTAAACCAAAACACTCTCGGCCGAGATCAAGTTCAAAACCGCGGATATATTGAGTTCAAACCACAAACTTAAACCGAGAACAAGCCCAAACATGTCTCGGCAATAAGATAAAAAACCAAACCGAAACCCATAGCATGCAACTTTAGTCCTCGGCCACATGATCAAGACCCAAACCAAATCACCCAAGCTCCCTTGCGGCCGCATACAAACCCAAACCGTAACCCTTCCCTTTTAACCCTCACCCTCCTTGCGCCTATATATACTAACACTCATGCATGCTCTATACACAACACAAAACCCTAGAGTTTCATTGCCGTCGGCTGCCTTATCCTCATCATCATCTCGGTCGCAGCAAGCAACAGCTTTCCTGCTCTTTTCTTCCGGTCGCAGCAGCAACCATCGCCATCTTCAGTCTCGGTCGCAACTATCCAGGATCACCGGTTCCTTAACATACTCACGGTTCGATTACCTTATCATTAAAAGTCTAGAATTTATCATATGTTGCTAGATCATAGTCGGATATACGTGTATTGAGTGTGTTGTTTTCGGATATATCTATGCTTGAATGGTTAGTTGTTTCGGACGACAATTGCTGAATGAAATCGGCTTTGTTAATCTTTGTTTATATGTATGATAGTTGTCGGAACATATAAGCTTGCCAAGCATGATTGAACGAATGTTAGACTAGCTGATTGGTTAATGATGTTTACATTAGATGATTGTATTGTTTCGGATTTGGTATACTAGATTGAATGTTGTTTGAAAGTTGAATACGTATAGGCTGTGTTTTGTTTGTAATAACTAGAAGTAAGAACTAGGGTTTGCATGGATAGGTTATTAGTATTAGTCTATGATTAAAAATCAGTTCTTGATCGCCTAGATTAATCGCATGAACGGGATTACACGAGTTTATAATAATAACATGCTGAAACAGGATGCTGAGTGAAAGTTACAGCCGATTTCATCTGGCTGTAACTTGGTCGTTAGTTGTCGAAAAACGGAATTTCTGATGTCTAGAACGTAGAGATTTGAATAAGGAATCTAATGGCGCTGGATTCATAATTTTCTGAAGTCGTTTGATATTTTTAAAGGGCTAAACAAGTTCAGTAACTAAAGCTGTGAAAAATTCTGAAATTTTGTTGGTTGTTTATCAAGCTAGATTTTAAAATCAGTAGAGAGTTGAGTCATGATTTTTGTACAGCAACTAGGTATAGAAATTTCCGGGCAACTCCAACTGGAATTTTGTTAATCGGACGATCAGTGATTTTTAAATAAATTCTTCCGTGGACTGCAGTCAGAAAGCGGTAAATCTGACTGCAGCTTAATGAATTAATATTTATGGCTAATTGGTAAAGATTTAGGACTTGGAAAAATTATATAAATTTCTATGGTATAAATGTCACCTACGGTAAAAATATTGGAATTTTTGGAATGTTAGAACTATTTTATAAAAATCCTAGAAAACAGCTGAATAATTGAGTGTTAAGCAGAAAGTTGATAACTTGTGATTTTATGCATTAAAGTGTTGCATGGATTTGGAATATGTTCATGATAAGTTGATTGTTTACCATGATCACATGAGAATACTTACATGCATATTTGAGTGTTAAATATGTTGTTTGTGTGTATCACCTTGTGAGTAAATTGCGTGTGGAATTTGTATTGGTGTGATTACACACTGACGTGGAATTAATTGGTTTGTTAGGACGCAACTAGCGGTCCCATCTCTTATAACATCTTTGCTACACTAACCGAGCAAATAAAGGTGAGTTCACGGCCCCTAACTTTATCCGGTTTTTAAACAACAGGGGGAGAAACATGTATACACTCTCAAACTCAAACTCTTTACGTTATACGAATTTAACGTCACATAACTATACGGTAACTAAGTTAATGTTAATGTAATGTTATGGGCACTAAGTAGCTTTATCACTTAAGTCCTCGACAATCTCCTCGGATCGTTAGTATTTGGGTTAAATAGCGGGGGAATTATAAGTAGTACTACTGGGTCTGACGAGCCCCATCCGAGCTAGTCGCGCTAGCCGACCGGGTATGGTCAACGGGTGTATGATTGGCCTAACATCGCCATGGTCATGTGATAGGCCTGGCAAAACGGAGGCACAACTGTCAGCTTCGATCGCGAACACTTAGTGACATGACTTTAGGCTAGCTACCTATATACATTAATATTGAACTTAATTACGGATCAACTTAATATTCTGGGTTTGGAATATTGGAAACATCAACTTATTATCCCGGGTTGGGGATAATGGAAACAATAACTTAATATTCCGGGTTGGGAATATTGGAAGCAACAACTTATTATTCCGGGATTGGAATAATGGAACTGATACGTTATCCCGGGTTGGGGATAACGGAGTAACAAACTATAACCGAACAAACAAATTTATGAAAACCTGTGAACTCACTCATCTTTAATGTTGACACTTGTTTCTTTACATGTTTCTCAGGACACTAGGAGCTCTAGGTGCACGTACATGCATTGAACAAGACATCATTATCGAGTCTTATTTATTAATGTTGTTTTGAGATTTTTCATTTGTTTTGGCGTTTGTGTTGGCGCCCGCATCACTACTTATTTATGCTTCCGCTCAATCTTAAAACTAATGCTCTGCTAAATATTGGTAATTGATATAAAATCTACAATGAACGATTTTGGAAAACGTATTATCAAACCATGTAGAGTCGTTCAACGCACTAGTGTTTCAGATTCTAGTTTGTTCACACGCCTCGCGGTAAAACTCCGCAAGTGGAAATTGAGGGTGTGACAGATTGGTATCAGAGCCACTAGCTATAGAGAACCAGGTTTGCATTAGAAGTAGACCTAAACTATAGCTGATATCACGACACTAGACTTAGTTTGGCACCGAATTATTATATCTTGTTATGTAATATACTACAACTGTGTTTGGTAGATTATGCATTCATAATAAGAAGTGAAAACAACTCATAACTAACTACACGACCTAACAGGCAATGTCATCATCCTCATCGTCATCATCATCCGACAGACTTACGCCACCAAGAGCACTAGGAAAGGCACCAATGGTGGAACCCATACTACCTTATGGCGTAGAGACACGCTCAGCGGCGAGGAAAAGGCTCGCTCTAGGGGAGGAGTCGTCGTTGCGCCCAACTATTGCTGTACCGGTTGAACCGGTTAATCCTGTAGAAATAGGAATCGACATGCTTAGAATCCTAGTGCATACACAACAAAAACAGTTAGAAAGAATGCAGGAAACCATCTTAGCACAAGGATGGATGATCCGACACCTTACAGGAAAGACCGACTCGCTCGAGGAAGAGCATCGTACGAGTAAGATAGCTCGTAACACCATAGCCAGAGATCTGCGTGCTGAGCAGATAAGAGCTGACTGGCTTGAGGACAGAGTCCTGGAAAATAGTTGGAACATTCAGGAACTGCAAAATCAAGCACTTGAACCAGCACCGGCCCCTCCAGTGCCGGTAGAGGAGGATCCAGAAGAAGATCCAGAGGAGGATCCTGAAGAGGATCCGGAGGAGGACCCAGCTGAGGAAGCTGGAAATGCCGCACAGGATGACGGCAACGACAGTGACTTGGGGAATGGAGACGTAGACGACTGACACGTCTCGTTTATATTATTTGTTTTCCTCCAGTTTATTATTTTCCATTTGTGTTTAAACTCGAAACTTTATAGTAAATTCGTATGTTTGATTTACACTTTTGTAAGACGTTGAGATTTCAGTTAATCAAGTACTTCTTTTGACTATTTAACATATTGAGTTAACATAACTTAATAATTATTAAAGTACGAAGTAGGATAACTATATTGGATATATAGACTTATCGGGGTGTGTTTGTGTTGTGTTTCGAAGATCTAAATGGCGACTGGAAGACGTGGAAACCTTAACTTGACGCCCGAAGAGCTAGCTGCCATGATTCAGGAGCATGTGAACGCAGCTTTAGCGGGTGTTCAGAACCAGCCGGCAGGTAACCATTATTAAATTTTCGCGTGAAAATCTAATAGTGAGGCTAGTAAAATTCCTTGCTGACTTCCTGTTCTCTGTCAGCAGGAGGGGGCTTTAACCCCTATAAGATGTTCCTTGACGCAAAGCCTAGCAAATTCTCGGGGCGGAAGGACCCATTGGATTGGTCCGCTGGATCGAAAAATCAGAATCCGTTTTTGAAATGTGCAACTGCCTAGAGGCAAACAAGGTCAAATTCGCAGCCTCAACACTGGAAGATGGGGCACTGACATGGTGGAATGCCCAAGTCCAAACACGTGGACTGTTAGCTGCAAATGCAATGGCATGGACTGAGTTCAAGGCCCTGATTAAAGAGGAGTACTGTCCACGAGACAGAGTGCAACAGTTAGAGCAAGCTCTATGGAACCACAAGATGGTGGGATCGGAAATTGAGGCTTACACCGCAAAACACCATGACTTGGTATTTCTGTGTCCTGAATTGGCCAACACGGTGGAGAAAAGACTCGAGTTCTATCTCGGGGGTCTGGTTCCGGAAATTCAGGGTATGGTGATGTCTAGTAACCCTGTAACAGAACATCAAGCAATCCGATTGGCTCACAAACTCACCGATAAAGCGGTGGAACAGAAGAAACTGCCAGCACGGGGTATCACCGAAGTCGCTCCAGATAACAAAAGAAAATTTGAAGACTCCACTGTTCGACAGTCTTCGTCATCACATCCGCAGCAAGGGAACCAGAAACGGTTCAATCATTACCACAGCCACCGGGGTCATCAAAATCATTCCAACAACAACAACAACAACAACTACAACAACAACAACCAGAATGCAGGCGGCTATGTAGGTCGAAAGCCGCAGTGCAACCGCTGCAATCTTCACCATACGACCCTTGTGCCGGAAATCGCTGCCAAAGATGTGGCAAGATGGGACATGCGGCAAAGGATTGTCGTGGGGAAATCGTGTCCCGACAAAATCAGAATCAGCCTCAGGGTCAGCAGCAGGGTATAAACCGGGGATGCTATCAGTGTGGTAGCACTGCTCATTTCAGAAGAGACTGCCCACAGTTGCGCAACAACAACAATAATGGTGGAAACAACCACAACCACAACAACCACAACAATAATAACAACAACAATAATGGGAACGGTGGCACAGGAGGTGCCAAGGGTCGTGCATTTACATTGGGCCGCGGAGAGGCCAGAAACGACACGAACGTGGTCACCGGTAAGTTTCCCCTTAATGAACATTTTGCTACTGTGCTTTTTGATACGGGTGCGGATAGGAGTTTTATATCTGAGTCTTTTAGGAAGAACCTAAATCTCACGTTTAAACCATTAGAGACCCCTTATGTGATAGAATTAGCCAATGGTAAATCGGTAGATGTGACCCAAATCGTATCCGGCTGTCAACTCAAACTCGCGGGCCACACTTTTACCATTGATCTGATGACAACTACCCTGGGTAGTTTTGACGTGGTAGTCGGAATGGACTGGCTATCCGACGTCCGGGCTGAAGTTCTCTGCTTCGAAAAGTCTATCCGTATTCCACTCTCGAACGACGAAATCCTGACAGTACAAGGCGATAAGGCAAGCGCCGTCACCAACATCATCTCATACATGCAAGTGCAGAAGTATCTTCGGAAAAAGAATTCCTTCGCTTTACTCGCACTAATTACCGAACAGCCTAAAGACGAGAAACGTATAGAAGACATCCCTGTCGTCCGTGATTTTTCCGATGTATTCCCAGTAGAATTACCTGGTCTTCCACCACATCGACAATTGGATTTTGAAATCGAATTGGCAAGCAATGCAACGCCTATCGCCAAGGCTCCATACCGCCTAGCTCCAGCCGAGCTACAGGAGCTATCGACCCAACTTCAAGAGCTGTTGGAAAAAGGATTTATCCGACCAAGCGTTTCGCCATGGGGAGCTCCAGTCCTCTTTGTCAAGAAAAAGGATGGGACTTTCCGCATGTGCATCGACTATAAGGAACTCAACAAGGTTACTGTCAAGAACCGATACCCGTTACCTCGCATCGACGATCTATTCGACCAACTGCAAGGGTCAAGTTACTACTCTAAGATTGATTTACGGTCCGGTTATCATCAGCTACGCGTCAGGGAGGAGGATATCGCTAAGACAGCATTTCGCACTCGGTATGGCCATTACGAGTTTTTGGTCATGCCATTCGGTCTCACTAACGCACCTGCGGTATTCATGGACCTCATGAACCGCGTGTGTAAACCATACCTCGACAAATTTGTCATTGTGTTCATCGATGACATACTCATCTACTCCAAAAGTGAAGAAGAACATGCGGAACATCTACGATTACTGCTAGCGCTACTTCAACAGGAAAAGTTATATGCCAAGCTTTCGAAGTGTGATTTCTGGATTCGGGAAGTTCAGTTTCTCGGGCACGTCGTAAATGAAAAGGGTATCCATGTAGACCCTGCCAAGATTGAAGCCATTAAAAACTGGGAAGCACCTAAAACACCGACGGAGATCCGCCAATTCTTAGGATTGGCTGGTTATTACAGACGCTTCATCGAGGGGTTTTCAAAGATTGCACAACCGCTCACTACCCTCACCCAGAAAGGTATCAAGTATACTTGGGGTGACAAGCAAGAAGCAGCATTTCAATTGCTGAAGCAGAAACTTTGCAGTGCACCCATTCTGTCCTTGCCGGAAGGGACAAATGACTTCGTAGTGTATTGTGATGCTTCCATTCAGGGATTTGGATGCGTACTCATGCAACGCGATAAGGTCATCGCGTATGCGTCACGACAGCTGAAGGTTCACGAGAAAAACTACACGACGCATGATCTGGAATTGGGAGCAGTAGTGTTTGCACTTAAGATTTGGAGACACTACCTCTATGGAACGAAGTGCACAATTTTTACTGACCACAAAAGCCTCCAACATATCTTTGATCAGAAGGAGTTGAACATGCGACAGCGTCGCTGGGCCGAACTCTTGAACGATTATGAGTGTGCCATTCGGTATCACCCGGGTAAAGCTAACGTGGTAGCTGATGCCCTCAGTAGGAAAGAACACTTGAAACCTCGTCGTGTACGAGCACTACAACTCACTATTCATTCGGGGCTACCCGATCAAATACGCGACGCCCAGTTAGAAGCAGTTAAGGAGGAAAACATCAAAGCTGAATCAGTGGGAAAATGGAACGCGATTGGGAAGTAAAGCCCAATGGAGCCCGGTATTTCATGAATCGCATATGGGTACCTCTCTACGGAAACCTCAGAGAGCTAGTCATGGATGAAGCTCACAAATCTCGATACTCCGTTCATCCGGGTTCGGATAAGATGTATCAAGACCTTAAAGCTGCGTATTGGTGGCCCAACATGAAAGCCGATATAGCCACCTACGTGAGTAAATGTTTGACTTGTGCAAAAGTCAAGGTGGAGTATCAAAAGCCATCGGGGCTACTCCAACAACCTGAGATCCCAGTGTGGAAATGGGATCAGATCTCCATGGATTTTATCACTAAACTCCCACGAACCTTGGGTGGTTGCGATACCATCTGGGTGATCGTGGATCGTTTAACTAAGTCCGCACACTTCCTAGCTATTAAAGAAACAGATAAGATGGAGAAGTTGACTCGCATCTACATTAAGGAAGTAGTTTCTCGGCACGGTGTGCCAACGTCCATCATCTCAGACAGAGATGCTCGCTTCACGTCAAACTTCTGGCGGTCACTCCAGAAAGCGTTGGGAACCCGCCTGGATATGAGCACAGCCTATCACCCTCAGACTGATGGTCAAAGTGAAAGGACCATACAAACCCTGGAAGACATGCTTAGGGCATGCGTAGTGGACTTCGGAAATAATTGGGAAATCCACCTACCTCTAGTAGAATTCTCATATAACAACAGCTATCACACGAGTATTTCGGCAGCACCGTTTGAGGCATTATACGGTCGTAAATGTAGATCACCGGTCTGCTGGTCAGAAGTCGGGGACAGCCAACTCACAGGCCCTGAATTAATACTTGAGGCTACTGAAAAGATTGTACAAATCAGAAACCGCATGGCGGCGGCACGAGATCGACAGAAAAGCTACGCTGATCAACGACGCAAACCGCTCGAATTTCAAGTAGGCGACCGCGTCCTACTAAAGGTGTCACCCTGGAAGGGTGTAATCCGCTTTGGAAAACAGGGCAAACTTAACCCACGGTACGTAGGCCCGTTTGTAATCTTGAAACGAATCGGACCCGTAGCATACCAATTAGACCTTCCTGCCGAACTCAGTGGAGTTCACAACGTATTTCACGTGTCAAATCTGAAGAAGTGTCTATCAGATGAAACTTTAGTTATTCCATTGGATGAGATCCAAGTGGATGAACAACTACACTTCATGGAAAAGCCTATTGAGATCATGGATCGTGAGATCAAGACTCGAAGGCACAGCAAGATTCCAATCGTTAAAGTTCGTTGGGACTCTAAGCGTGGACCGGAGTTCACGTGGGAAAGAGAGGACCAAATGAAAAGCAAATACCCACACCTCTTCACAACTGAGCAGCAAACTAACGATACCAGTAACTAAATTTTCGGGACGAAAATTCTTTCAACAAGGGGATGATGTGACAACCTGGAAATTTCTCATACTTTCGTGTACTATTGTTGACTAAATTCTTGTGCATGGCACTTGGAAATCTTTGTGTATGACACTTGGGAACTTCTTGTAACGTTGTGTACTATCATTAACGAACTAACTCTTTGTGCGTGGCACTCTGAACATGTACGCTACATGCTAAACCGCGTTTACTCAATTTTCGGGACGAAAATTCTTTCAACATGGGGATAATGTGATATCCCGGGTTTTTCGGATAACTGGAACGTAATACTTGTCAATCTAATTACGTGCTATGTGTACGAACGTGTACGAATTAAATGAATACGTGTTGTGTGTTGTGTGATTGTTTGAGTAATTGAATCATTAGAGTAGATACGTACACGAACTGAACCGAACCGCGACACGAACCAAAGTGATTCTTTGTGACTCTAGGAGTTAACAAGTTTTAAACATTAACTCAAGTCCTCGGCCAAGATCAAATCCAACACACATCAAAACCTAAACCCTAAACCAAAACACTCTCGGCCGAGATCAAGTTCAAAACCGCGGATATATTGAGTTCAAACCACAAACTTAAACCGAGAACAAGCCCAAACATGTCTCGGCAATAAGATAAAAAACCAAACCGAAACCCATAGCATGCAACTTTAGTCCTCGGCCACATGATCAAGACCCAAACCAAATCACCCAAGCTCCCTTGCGGCCGCATACAAACCCAAACGGTAACCCTTCCCTTTTAACCCTCACCCTCCTTGCGCCTATATATACTAACACTCATGCATGCTCTATACACAACACAAAACCCTAGAGTTTCATTGCCGTCGGCTGCCTTATCCTCATCATCATCTCGGTCGCAGCAAGCAACAGCTTTCCTGCTCTTTTCTTCCGGTCGCAGCAGCAACCATCGCCATCTTCAGTCTCGGTCGCAACTATCCAGGATCACCGGTTCCTTAACATACTCACGGTTCGATTACCTTATCATTAAAAGTCTAGAATTTATCATATGTTGCTAGATCATAGTCGGATATACGTGTATTGAGTGTGTTGTTTTCGGATATATCTATGCTTGAATGGTTAGTTGTTTCGGACGACAATTGCTGAATGAAATCGGCTTTGTTAATCTTTGTTTATATGTATGATAGTTGTCGGAACATATAAGCTTGCCAAGCATGATTGAACGAATGTTAGACTAGCTGATTGGTTAATGATGTTTACATTAGATGATTGTATTGTTTCGGATTTGGTATACTAGATTGAATGTTGTTTGAAAGTTGAATACGTATAGGCTGTGTTTTGTTTGTAATAACTAGAAGTAAGAACTAGGGTTTGCATGGATAGGTTATTAGTATTAGTCTATGATTAAAAATCAGTTCTTGATCGCCTAGATTAATCGCATGAACGGGATTACACGAGTTTATAATAATAACATGCTGAAACAGGATGCTGAGTGAAAGTTACAGCCGATTTCATCTGGCTGTAACTTGGTCGTTAGTTGTCGAAAAACGGAATTTCTGATGTCTAGAACGTAGAGATTTGAATAAGGAATCTAATGGCGCTGGATTCATAATTTTCTGAAGTCGTTTGATATTTTTAAAGGGCTAAACAAGTTCAGTAACTAAAGCTGTGAAAAATTCTGAAATTTTGTTGGTTGTTTATCAAGCTAGATTTTAAAATCAGTAGAGAGTTGAGTCATGATTTTTGTACAGCAACTAGGTATAGAAATTTCCGGGCAACTCCAACTGGAATTTTGTTAATCGGACGATCAGTGATTTTTAAATAAATTCTTCCGTGGACTGCAGTCAGAAAGCGGTAAATCTGACTGCAGCTTAATGAATTAATATTTATGGCTAATTGGTAAAGATTTAGGACTTGGAAAAATTATATAAATTTCTATGGTATAAATGTCACCTACGGTAAAAATATTGGAATTTTTGGAATGTTAGAACTATTTTATAAAAATCCTAGAAAACAGCTGAATAATTGAGTGTTAAGCAGAAAGTTGATAACTTGTGATTTTATGCATTAAAGTGTTGCATGGATTTGGAATATGTTCATGATAAGTTGATTGTTTACCATGATCACATGAGAATACTTACATGCATATTTGAGTGTTAAATATGTTGTTTGTGTGTATCACCTTGTGAGTAAATTGCGTGTGGAATTTGTATTGGTGTGATTACACACTGACGTGGAATTAATTGGTTTGTTAGGACGCAACTAGCGGTCCCATCTCTTATAACATCTTTGCTACACTAACCGAGCAAATAAAGGTGAGTTCACGGCCCCTAACTTTATCCGGTTTTTAAACAACAGGGGGAGAAACATGTATACACTCTCAAACTCAAACTCTTTACGTTATACGAATTTAACGTCACATAACTATACGGTAACTAAGTTAATGTTAATGTAATGTTATGGGCACTAAGTAGCTTTATCACTTAAGTCCTCGACAATCTCCTCGGATCGTTAGTATTTGGGTTAAATAGCGGGGGAATTATAAGTAGTACTACTGGGTCTGACGAGCCCCATCCGAGCTAGTCGCGCTAGCCGACCGGGTATGGTCAACGGGTGTATGATTGGCCTAACATCGCCATGGTCATGTGATAGGCCTGGCAAAACGGAGGCACAACTGTCAGCTTCGATCGCGAACACTTAGTGACATGACTTTAGGCTAGCTACCTATATACATTAATATTGAACTTAATTACGGATCAACTTAATATTCTGGGTTTGGAATATTGGAAACATCAACTTATTATCCCGGGTTGGGGATAATGGAAACAATAACTTAATATTCCGGGTTGGGAATATTGGAAGCAACAACTTATTATTCCGGGATTGGAATAATGGAACTGATACGTTATCCCGGGTTGGGGATAACGGAGTAACAAACTATAACCGAACAAACAAATTTATGAAAACCTGTGAACTCACTCATCTTTAATGTTGACACTTGTTTCTTTACATGTTTCTCAGGACACTAGGAGCTCTAGGTGCACGTACATGCATTGAACAAGACATCATTATCGAGTCTTATTTATTAATGTTGTTTTGAGATTTTTCATTTGTTTTGGCGTTTGTGTTGGCGCCCGCATCACTACTTATTTATGCTTCCGCTCAATCTTAAAACTAATGCTCTGCTAAATATTGGTAATTGATATAAAATCTACAATGAACGATTTTGGAAAACGTATTATCAAACCATGTAGAGTCGTTCAACGCACTAGTGTTTCAGATTCTAGTTTGTTCACACGCCTCGCGGTAAAACTCCGCAAGTGGAAATTGAGGGTGTGACAGATTGGTATCAGAGCCACTAGCTATAGAGAACCAGGTTTGCATTAGAAGTAGACCTAAACTATAGCTGATATCACGACACTAGACTTAGTTTGGCACCGAATTATTATATCTTGTTATGTAATATACTACAACTGTGTTTGGTAGATTATGCATTCATAATAAGAAGTGAAAACAACTCATAACTAACTACACGACCTAACAGGCAATGTCATCATCCTCATCGTCATCATCATCCGACAGACTTACGCCACCAAGAGCACTAGGAAAGGCACCAATGGTGGAACCCATACTACCTTATGGCGTAGAGACACGCTCAGCGGCGAGGAAAAGGCTCGCTCTAGGGGAGGAGTCGTCGTTGCGCCCAACTATTGCTGTACCGGTTGAACCGGTTAATCCTGTAGAAATAGGAATCGACATGCTTAGAATCCTAGTGCATACACAACAAAAACAGTTAGAAAGAATGCAGGAAACCATCTTAGCACAAGGATGGATGATCCGACACCTTACAGGAAAGACCGACTCGCTCGAGGAAGAGCATCGTACGAGTAAGATAGCTCGTAACACCATAGCCAGAGATCTGCGTGCTGAGCAGATAAGAGCTGACTGGCTTGAGGACAGAGTCCTGGAAAATAGTTGGAACATTCAGGAACTGCAAAATCAAGCACTTGAACCAGCACCGGCCCCTCCAGTGCCGGTAGAGGAGGATCCAGAAGAAGATCCAGAGGAGGATCCTGAAGAGGATCCGGAGGAGGACCCAGCTGAGGAAGCTGGAAATGCCGCACAGGATGACGGCAACGACAGTGACTTGGGGAATGGAGACGTAGACGACTGACACGTCTCGTTTATATTATTTGTTTTCCTCCAGTTTATTATTTTCCATTTGTGTTTAAACTCGAAACTTTATAGTAAATTCGTATGTTTGATTTACACTTTTGTAAGACGTTGAGATTTCAGTTAATCAAGTACTTCTTTTGACTATTTAACATATTGAGTTAACATAACTTAATAATTATTAAAGTACGAAGTAGGATAACTATATTGGATATATAGACTTATCGGGGTGTGTTTGTGTTGTGTTTCGAAGATCTAAATGGCGACTGGAAGACGTGGAAACCTTAACTTGACGCCCGAAGAGCTAGCTGCCATGATTCAGGAGCATGTGAACGCAGCTTTAGCGGGTGTTCAGAACCAGCCGGCAGGTAACCATTATTAAATTTTCGCGTGAAAATCTAATAGTGAGGCTAGTAAAATTCCTTGCTGACTTCCTGTTCTCTGTCAGCAGGAGGGGGCTTTAACCCCTATAAGATGTTCCTTGACGCAAAGCCTAGCAAATTCTCGGGGGCGGAAGGACCCATTGGATTGGTCCGCTGGATCGAAAAATCAGAATCCGTTTTTGAAATGTGCAACTGCCTAGAGGCAAACAAGGTCAAATTCGCAGCCTCAACACTGGAAGATGGGGCACTGACATGGTGGAATGCCCAAGTCCAAACACGTGGACTGTTAGCTGCAAATGCAATGGCATGGACTGAGTTCAAGGCCCTGATTAAAGAGGAGTACTGTCCACGAGACAGAGTGCAACAGTTAGAGCAAGCTCTATGGAACCACAAGATGGTGGGATCGGAAATTGAGGCTTACACCGCAAAACACCATGACTTGGTATTTCTGTGTCCTGAATTGGCCAACACGGTGGAGAAAAGACTCGAGTTCTATCTCGGGGGTCTGGTTCCGGAAATTCAGGGTATGGTGATGTCTAGTAACCCTGTAACAGAACATCAAGCAATCCGATTGGCTCACAAACTCACCGATAAAGCGGTGGAACAGAAGAAACTGCCAGCACGGGGTATCACCGAAGTCGCTCCAGATAACAAAAGAAAATTTGAAGACTCCACTGTTCGACAGTCTTCGTCATCACATCCGCAGCAAGGGAACCAGAAACGGTTCAATCATTACCACAGCCACCGGGGTCATCAAAATCATTCCAACAACAACAACAACAACAACTACAACAACAACAACCAGAATGCAGGCGGCTATGTAGGTCGAAAGCCGCAGTGCAACCGCTGCAATCTTCACCATACGACCCTTGTGCCGGAAATCGCTGCCAAAGATGTGGCAAGATGGGACATGCGGCAAAGGATTGTCGTGGGGAAATCGTGTCCCGACAAAATCAGAATCAGCCTCAGGGTCAGCAGCAGGGTATAAACCGGGGATGCTATCAGTGTGGTAGCACTGCTCATTTCAGAAGAGACTGCCCACAGTTGCGCAACAACAACAATAATGGTGGAAACAACCACAACCACAACAACCACAACAATAATAACAACAAGAATAATGGGAACGGTGGCACAGGAGGTGCCAAGGGTCGTGCATTTACATTGGGCCGCGGAGAGGCCAGAAACGACACGAACGTGGTCACCGGTAAGTTTCCCCTTAATGAACATTTTGCTACTGTGCTTTTTGATACGGGTGCGGATAGGAGTTTTATATCTGAGTCTTTTAGGAAGAACCTAAATCTCACGTTTAAACCATTAGAGACCCCTTATGTGATAGAATTAGCCAATGGTAAATCGGTAGATGTGACCCAAATCGTATCCGGCTGTCAACTCAAACTCGCGGGCCACACTTTTACCATTGATCTGATGACAACTACCCTGGGTAGTTTTGACGTGGTAGTCGGAATGGACTGGCTATCCGACGTCCGGGCTGAAGTTCTCTGCTTCGAAAAGTCTATCCGTATTCCACTCTCGAACGACGAAATCCTGACAGTACAAGGCGATAAGGCAAGCGCCGTCACCAACATCATCTCATACATGCAAGTGCAGAAGTATCTTCGGAAAAAGAATTCCTTCGCTTTACTCGCACTAATTACCGAACAGCCTAAAGACGAGAAACGTATAGAAGACATCCCTGTCGTCCGTGATTTTTCCGATGTATTCCCAGTAGAATTACCTGGTCTTCCACCACATCGACAATTGGATTTTGAAATCGAATTGGCAAGCAATGCAACGCCTATCGCCAAGGCTCCATACCGCCTAGCTCCAGCCGAGCTACAGGAGCTATCGACCCAACTTCAAGAGCTGTTGGAAAAAGGATTTATCCGACCAAGCGTTTCGCCATGGGGAGCTCCAGTCCTCTTTGTCAAGAAAAAGGATGGGACTTTCCGCATGTGCATCGACTATAAGGAACTCAACAAGGTTACTGTCAAGAACCGATACCCGTTACCTCGCATCGACGATCTATTCGACCAACTGCAAGGGTCAAGTTACTACTCTAAGATTGATTTACGGTCCGGTTATCATCAGCTACGCGTCAGGGAGGAGGATATCGCTAAGACAGCATTTCGCACTCGGTATGGCCATTACGAGTTTTTGGTCATGCCATTCGGTCTCACTAACGCACCTGCGGTATTCATGGACCTCATGAACCGCGTGTGTAAACCATACCTCGACAAATTTGTCATTGTGTTCATCGATGACATACTCATCTACTCCAAAAGTGAAGAAGAACATGCGGAACATCTACGATTACTGCTAGGGCTACTTCAACAGGAAAAGTTATATGCCAAGCTTTCGAAGTGTGATTTCTGGATTCGGGAAGTTCAGTTTCTCGGGCACGTCGTAAATGAAAAGGGTATCCATGTAGACCCTGCCAAGATTGAAGCCATTAAAAACTGGGAAGCACCTAAAACACCGACGGAGATCCGCCAATTCTTAGGATTGGCTGGTTATTACAGACGCTTCATCGAGGGGTTTTCAAAGATTGCACAACCGCTCACTACCCTCACCCAGAAAGGTATCAAGTATACTTGGGGTGACAAGCAAGAAGCAGCATTTCAATTGCTGAAGCAGAAACTTTGCAGTGCACCCATTCTGTCCTTGCCGGAAGGGACAAATGACTTCGTAGTGTATTGTGATGCTTCCATTCAGGGATTTGGATGCGTACTCATGCAACGCGATAAGGTCATCGCGTATGCGTCACGACAGCTGAAGGTTCACGAGAAAAACTACACGACGCATGATCTGGAATTGGGAGCAGTAGTGTTTGCACTTAAGATTTGGAGACACTACCTCTATGGAACGAAGTGCACAATTTTTACTGACCACAAAAGCCTCCAACATATCTTTGATCAGAAGGAGTTGAACATGCGACAGCGTCGCTGGGCCGAACTCTTGAACGATTATGAGTGTGCCATTCGGTATCACCCGGGTAAAGCTAACGTGGTAGCTGATGCCCTCAGTAGGAAAGAACACTTGAAACCTCGTCGTGTACGAGCACTACAACTCACTATTCATTCGGGGCTACCCGATCAAATACGCGACGCCCAGTTAGAAGCAGTTAAGGAGGAAAACATCAAAGCTGAATCAGTGGGAAAATGGAACGCGATTGGGAAGTAAAGCCCAATGGAGCCCGGTATTTCATGAATCGCATATGGGTACCTCTCTACGGAAACCTCAGAGAGCTAGTCATGGATGAAGCTCACAAATCTCGATACTCCGTTCATCCGGGTTCGGATAAGATGTATCAAGACCTTAAAGCTGCGTATTGGTGGCCCAACATGAAAGCCGATATAGCCACCTACGTGAGTAAATGTTTGACTTGTGCAAAAGTCAAGGTGGAGTATCAAAAGCCATCGGGGCTACTCCAACAACCTGAGATCCCAGTGTGGAAATGGGATCAGATCTCCATGGATTTTATCACTAAACTCCCACGAACCTTGGGTGGTTGCGATACCATCTGGGTGATCGTGGATCGTTTAACTAAGTCCGCACACTTCCTAGCTATTAAAGAAACAGATAAGATGGAGAAGTTGACTCGCATCTACATTAAGGAAGTAGTTTCTCGGCACGGTGTGCCAACGTCCATCATCTCAGACAGAGATGCTCGCTTCACGTCAAACTTCTGGCGGTCACTCCAGAAAGCGTTGGGAACCCGCCTGGATATGAGCACAGCCTATCACCCTCAGACTGATGGTCAAAGTGAAAGGACCATACAAACCCTGGAAGACATGCTTAGGGCATGCGTAGTGGACTTCGGAAATAATTGGGAAATCCACCTACCTCTAGTAGAATTCTCATATAACAACAGCTATCACACGAGTATTTCGGCAGCACCGTTTGAGGCATTATACGGTCGTAAATGTAGATCACCGGTCTGCTGGTCAGAAGTCGGGGACAGCCAACTCACAGGCCCTGAATTAATACTTGAGGCTACTGAAAAGATTGTACAAATCAGAAACCGCATGGCGGCGGCACGAGATCGACAGAAAAGCTACGCTGATCAACGACGCAAACCGCTCGAATTTCAAGTAGGCGACCGCGTCCTACTAAAGGTGTCACCCTGGAAGGGTGTAATCCGCTTTGGAAAACAGGGCAAACTTAACCCACGGTACGTAGGCCCGTTTGTAATCTTGAAACGAATCGGACCCGTAGCATACCAATTAGACCTTCCTGCCGAACTCAGTGGAGGTCACAACGTATTTCACGTGTCAAATCTGAAGAAGTGTCTATCAGATGAAACTTTAGTTATTCCATTGGATGAGATCCAAGTGGATGAACAACTACACTTCATGGAAAAGCCTATTGAGATCATGGATCGTGAGATCAAGACTCGAAGGCACAGCAAGATTCCAATCGTTAAAGTTCGTTGGGACTCTAAGCGTGGACCGGAGTTCACGTGGGAAAGAGAGGACCAAATGAAAAGCAAATACCCACACCTCTTCACAACTGAGCAGCAAACTAACGATACCAGTAACTAAATTTTCGGGACGAAAATTCTTTCAACAAGGGGATGATGTGACAACCTGGAAATTTCTCATACTTTCGTGTACTATTGTTGACTAAATTCTTGTGCATGGCACTTGGAAATCTTTGTGTATGACACTTGGGAACTTCTTGTAACGTTGTGTACTATCATTAACGAACTAACTCTTTGTGCGTGGCACTCTGAACATGTACGCTACATGCTAAACCGCGTTTACTCAATTTTCGGGACGAAAATTCTTTCAACATGGGGATAATGTGATATCCCGGGTTTTTCGGATAACTGGAACGTAATACTTGTCAATCTAATTACGTGCTATGTGTACGAACGTGTACGAATTAAATGAATACGTGTTGTGTGTTGTGTGATTGTTTGAGTAATTGAATCATTAGAGTAGATACGTACACGAACTGAACCGAACCGCGACACGAACCAAAGTGATTCTTTGTGACTCTAGGAGTTAACAAGTTTTAAACATTAACTCAAGTCCTCGGCCAAGATCAAATCCAACACACATCAAAACCTAAACCCTAAACCAAAACACTCTCGGCCGAGATCAAGTTCAAAACCGCGGATATATTGAGTTCAAACCACAAACTTAAACCGAGAACAAGCCCAAACATGTCTCGGCAATAAGATAAAAAACCAAACCGAAACCCATAGCATGCAACTTTAGTCCTCGGCCACATGATCAAGACCCAAACCAAATCACCCAAGCTCCCTTGCGGCCGCATACAAACCCAAACGGTAACCCTTCCCTTTTAACCCTCACCCTCCTTGCGCCTATATATACTAACACTCATGCATGCTCTATACACAACACAAAACCCTAGAGTTTCATTGCCGTCGGCTGCCTTATCCTCATCATCATCTCGGTCGCAGCAAGCAACAGCTTTCCTGCTCTTTTCTTCCGGTCGCAGCAGCAACCATCGCCATCTTCAGTCTCGGTCGCAACTATCCAGGATCACCGGTTCCTTAACATACTCACGGTTCGATTACCTTATCATTAAAAGTCTAGAATTTATCATATGTTGCTAGATCATAGTCGGATATACGTGTATTGAGTGTGTTGTTTTCGGATATATCTATGCTTGAATGGTTAGTTGTTTCGGACGACAATTGCTGAATGAAATCGGCTTTGTTAATCTTTGTTTATATGTATGATAGTTGTCGGAACATATAAGCTTGCCAAGCATGATTGAACGAATGTTAGACTAGCTGATTGGTTAATGATGTTTACATTAGATGATTGTATTGTTTCGGATTTGGTATACTAGATTGAATGTTGTTTGAAAGTTGAATACGTATAGGCTGTGTTTTGTTTGTAATAACTAGAAGTAAGAACTAGGGTTTGCATGGATAGGTTATTAGTATTAGTCTATGATTAAAAATCAGTTCTTGATCGCCTAGATTAATCGCATGAACGGGATTACACGAGTTTATAATAATAACATGCTGAAACAGGATGCTGAGTGAAAGTTACAGCCGATTTCATCTGGCTGTAACTTGGTCGTTAGTTGTCGAAAAACGGAATTTCTGATGTCTAGAACGTAGAGATTTGAATAAGGAATCTAATGGCGCTGGATTCATAATTTTCTGAAGTCGTTTGATATTTTTAAAGGGCTAAACAAGTTCAGTAACTAAAGCTGTGAAAAATTCTGAAATTTTGTTGGTTGTTTATCAAGCTAGATTTTAAAATCAGTAGAGAGTTGAGTCATGATTTTTGTACAGCAACTAGGTATAGAAATTTCCGGGCAACTCCAACTGGAATTTTGTTAATCGGACGATCAGTGATTTTTAAATAAATTCTTCCGTGGACTGCAGTCAGAAAGCGGTAAATCTGACTGCAGCTTAATGAATTAATATTTATGGCTAATTGGTAAAGATTTAGGACTTGGAAAAATTATATAAATTTCTATGGTATAAATGTCACCTACGGTAAAAATATTGGAATTTTTGGAATGTTAGAACTATTTTATAAAAATCCTAGAAAACAGCTGAATAATTGAGTGTTAAGCAGAAAGTTGATAACTTGTGATTTTATGCATTAAAGTGTTGCATGGATTTGGAATATGTTCATGATAAGTTGATTGTTTACCATGATCACATGAGAATACTTGCATGCATATTTGAGTGTTAAATATGTTGTTTGTGTGTATCACCTTGTGAGTAAATTGCGTGTGGAATTTGTATTGGTGTGATTACACACTGACGTGGAATTAATTGGTTTGTTAGGACGCAACTAGCGGTCCCATCTCTTATAACATCTTTGCTACACTAACCGAGCAAATAAAGGTGAGTTCACGGCCCCTAACTTTATCCGGTTTTTAAACAACAGGGGGAGAAACATGTATACACTCTCAAACTCAAACTCTTTACGTTATACGAATTTAACGTCACATAACTATACGGTAACTAAGTTAATGTTAATGTAATGTTATGGGCACTAAGCAGCTTTATCACTTAAGTCCTCGACAATCTCCTCGGATCGTTAGTATTTGCGTTAAATAGCGGGGGAATTATAAGTAGTACTACTGGGTCTGACGAGCCCCATCCGAGCTAGTCGCGCTAGCCGACCGGGTATGGTCAACGGGTGTATGATTGGCCTAACATCGCCATGGTCATGTGATAGGCCTGGCAAAACGGAGGCACAACTGTCAGCTTCGATCGCGAACACTTAGTGACATGACTTTAGGCTAGCTACCTATATACATTAATATTGAACTTAATTACGGATCAACTTAATATTCCGGGTTTGGAATATTGGAAACATCAACTTATTATCCCGGGTTGGGGATAATGGAAACAACAACTTAATATTCCGGGTTGGGAATATTGGAAGCAACAACTTATTATTCCGGGATTGGAATAATAGAACTGATACGTTATCCCGGGTTGGGGATAACGGAGTAACAAACTATAACCGAACAAACAAATTTATGAAAACCTGTGAACTCACTCATCTTTAATGTTGACACTTGTTTCTTTACATGTTTCTCAGGACGCTAGGAGCTCTAGGTGCACGTACATGCATTGAACAAGACATCATTATCGAGTCTTATTTATTAATGTTGTTTTGGGATTTTTCATTTGTTTTGGCGTTTGTGTTGGCGCCCACATCACTACTTATTTATGCTTCCGCTCAATCTTAAAACTAATGCTCTGCTAAATATTGGTAATTGATATAAAATCTACAATGAACGATTTTGGAAAACGTATTATCAAACCATGTAGAGTCGTTCAACGTACTAGTGTTTCAGATTCTGGTTTGTTCACACGCCTCGCGGTAAAACTCCGCAAGTGGAAATTGAGGGTGTGACATAAGGGTATTTGGTTGTGTGGCTTATGCCTTAACTCCAAATCAGTTCAGAAAGAAGCTGGATGATAAGCATGTGAAGTGTATCTTCATTGGATACTCAACTCCCACCAAAGGGTATAGATTATATAATCCTATCACTAAAAAATTTATTACTCGCAGAGATGTTGTGGTTTTGGAGAAAAAGAAGTGGACATTGTCCAGTAACTCACCTAATAGTAGCCAATCTCTTTACATTGATCCTTTTCCTATCCCTGCAGAAGAACCCTTACCTCTTGATACACCCACTGATACATCACAAAACCACGACAGTAACTCACCTAACACGAACTTTCCTATCACTCAGTCTCCCATTACTCAACATCCTATTACTAATACCACAACTCAGCCAACTAATTCTTTTGACCTCTCAACCAACAGTTCATCAACAAGTAGCTCATTTCAAACTCCAAAAAGGATGAAGGATCTGTATGAGGTAATTGACAAGTCTAAGAAGATTGATGTTGATGAAGATTTATATGTTTGTCAATTTGCTTTAAATGTATTAGATCCCACTAATTATGATGAAGCTTGTGTCAAGAAAGAATGGCAGGATGCCATGGTTGATGAACTGACTACCATTGAAAAAAATCATACTTGGGAATTGGTCAGGTTACCTGATGATAGAAAGGTGATTGGGTTAAAATGGCTCTACAGAACAAAAGTAGGGGCAGATGGCAAGATCATGAGGTATAAAGCTCGCCTGGTGGCCAAGGGTTACACACAACAACAAGGTATTGATTATCAAGAAACGTTTGCCCCTGTAGCCAGATTTGAAACTATCAGAATTGTACTACGTGTTGCAGCTCAAAAGGGGTGGACTGTGCATTAACTTGATGTTAAGTCTGCTTTCCTTAATGGTGAGCTTGATGAAGAAATTTATGTAGAAAAACCTGTTGGTTTTGAGAAACAAGGAAAAGAAGAGCATATGTACAAGTTAAAGAAGGCCTTGTATGGCCTAAAACAGGCTCCTAGAGCCTGGTACTCCAAGATTGACAGGTACTTTATCAGCAATTGATATCACAGAAGTGAGAATGAGCCAACTCTATATGTGAAGAAAGATAAGATTCAGGGAACTATGTATGTATGCCTTTATGTTGATGATATTATATGTACTAGTTCTTCCCCTGATTGCAGAGTTTAAAGAAGGCATGATGCAGGCCTTTGAAATGACTGATTTAGGGCTGCTGCAATACTTTCTTGGACTGGAAGTGAAGCAAACTAAGGCAGGATTGTTTTTAAGTCAAGAAAAGTATGCAAGGAATTTGCTGGCTAAGTTTAGGCTCACCAATGGCAAGCATGAAGTAACTCCTATGAACACTAGTGAGAAATTGCAAATTGATGATCAGGCTGACAAGTGCAATGAAGTGAATTACCGAAGTCTGGTGGGTGGGTTAATCTACTTAACCCACACACGTCCTGACTTGGCTTATTCTGTTAGCATGATTTCCAGGTTCATGCAGTCTCCTTCTAAGTTACATTACGGAGCAGCTAGAAGAACTCTTAAATATGTTGTAGGAACAATCAATTTTGGTCTGTGGTATGCTAAGGGAAAGAACATTAGACTAACTGGATTCACAGACAGTGACTGGGCTAGTTGTGCTGACGACAGGAAGAGTATCTCAGCTTGTGTCTTTACTCTTGGAAGTGGAGCTGTAACATGGAGCTCAAAAAACAGCCAACTGTGGCTCTCTCAAGCACCGAAGCTGAATATATTGCAGCCACGGCAGCAACTTGACAAGCTCTCTGGTTAAGAAGAATTTTAAGTGACCTTGGTATTGAACAACAAGGAGCAACGCCTATGTATTGTGACAACAAGTCAGCTATTAATCTAAGCAAGAATCCTATCATGCATAGCAGGTCTAAGCATATTGAAATCAAGTATCATTTTATCCGAGAAATGGTGAATCAAAATCGTGTGAAGCTTGAATACTGCAAGACAAATGAGCAACTGGCTGATGTTCGAACAAAGGCTTTGTCACGAGAAAAGTTTGTGTACTTCAGACATTGGCTAGGAGTTATGGAGCTTGAATCAAGGGAGGGTGATGAAAAGTGATTCAAGTCCACATCAGCATGCATGCACGTGTTATTTAATAAGTTTATGTTTAAGTGTTTGAATTCAAATAAGAGGAGATAGTCTAATCTATTAGCTTTTCTCAAGTTATTTAGGTTCTAGCCGTTTGATCTTTTATCTATTTAAGAAAGTATTGTAATCGTACTTAAGGCATGTAGTTCAATTCAATCAATAATATTGTTTCGAACCTATAGCTTCCGCATTATTGTTTTTATCATTATCTCTAAAACCATCGCTGACAACTATTAGTATCCAGTGATTCGTTTGTAGCCCTCATCCCCGGAAACAACAAACCACGGCTTAGTGCTGCTACGGATGCAAACTGAGTTGCCAAGCCAAGTAGCACGTCACCATCATCATCGGTCGACGCTTCAACTCTAAATTAAATTGACATACAAATGTATATATATTAAGAGAAGTATAACCACAATCACAATCATTACTTTTCACCACAAACAAAAGAAAGTGTTTCTTCACTACTATCGTCATCACCACAACCACCAACATCACCCAGGCAAAACAACGACAACCACCAACATGATAGCCAAAACGACAATCACACCACCATCAGGACCAAATATTCGACCATCGTCAACACAATCATCATCAAACTGTTCCAACTCTACCATCACCAATAGTCATCACATTAATCCCAAAAAAACGAAGCAAGCCAAAAACTAAACCACCAACATCAATCGACTCAGATCCAAAAAGATTATCATCGTTGTTGAAAAGCGGAAAAGGGTCAGGGGCACTGAGCACACTTCCTCATCGTTTTCAAGAAAAACCCGCTCAACGACGCTATGGTTGCAACCAGAGTTGCCATACCATGTTGCAAGCCGCCATCATCCAATCGACTCGGATCTAAAAATATCATCATTGTCGTCACAAAACAAATCCACATCCAACAGTTTATCGGTTTATAAACTAATCACAGCCCAACACTTATTAGTATACCCATACACAACCGCCAATCAAAGGCCAAAAATCATCCATAAACCAAAAAAAAGATAAAAAAGGCACTAAACCGGTTGTTCAAACGTCGCTACCAAAGACCATATCGAACGATGACCAAAAACAACCAAGTTAGGGTGTCAAGCAACTAAAGCACAACCATCATCGACCATTACGTGAGGAAATCACCTCTTTAACACCCTCAGATGACCAGAGATGGGCCAAAAACATCAAAACAATATTTCTTTACTTTGTATATTAATGATAAGCACACAAACCAAATCGGTTCTGCAAACCCATTAATTAAAATCACATAAATAAGCGACCTTAGAACCGAAAATATTCTCAGATGAGAGTAAACTCACCATCGCTGAACGTTCAAAGCAAGAAAGAGAGACAAAAGCCATCACACAGGACCATCAAAGCCATAGAGGTTTGTAAACTCATAAATGTTCTCAAATGAGACTAAAACTATCATCCACTGAACCAAAAATGTTCTCAAATCGTGACCGCGGTGATGGTGGTGACTCTCCAGTCACCCCACCACTAAAAAGGAGTAATAATTTCAGCAATGATGTTGCGGTGGTGTAACAACGGAGATCGTCATCGTGGTGGTGGCGTGATTGTCTGGTCATTGCCTCTCTCTCTCTTTCTTCTGTCTCCTTTTTCCCTCTTTGTCTCCTCCCCTTCTCTTCCTTGAGAAGCACAAAAAAGTGTTTAAATGGGAAGAATGGGGTGAGACGATGTAGAGATACCAGGAGATGCAGGTAGTAATGTGACCGCCCGCCATATCTGTTGTCTCTCCGGTTTTCACACTTTTCTTTTTCTCTTCTCTCTCTTGAGAAACCCTAAAAAAGAGTCTAAAAGCTTAAAATAAGATGATGTGATGACACATGGCTGCATCAAACTCGTACACATGGATGACTGATTGAATAACTGTTCATCGATTTTACTTATTAACAGATATTAAAACCTATACACATAAATGAAACCAATCAAATAACTATTAATTCACTTCACTTATTAACAGATGTTAATTAATAATTCTCAAGTAGTGAAGGAAAAGAAAGCATATTATCATTCACTTCCTAATTTAAATAATTAAAAAAAATCAATGTTTATATTTCAGTTTAACTAAATAAAATAGAGGAATCCTAATTTAAATAATTAAAAAATCAATGCTTATATTTCAGTTTAATTAAATAAAATAGAGGAATCTGATAGATCTAGGAAACACTACAAATCAAATAATTTCCATAAAGGAAGAAAATAATGCACTAGTGTGACCCAGAGAAACATAAACATGACCATATATACTTCTATAGTCAAAGTTAAAATCAAGACTCTTGAATATTCTTTAAAAATAACCTAAATAAAAGAAGAAGAAAAAAACCATGAAGCCTTTTAATCGAAGTAGATAATAATTCTCAAGTTGTGAAGGAAAAGAAATCATATTACCTTTCTCTCCCTAATTTAAATACTTACAAAAATCAATGTTTATATTTCAATTTAATTAAATAAAATAGAGGAATCTGACCAATCCAGAAAATACTACAAATCAAATAATTTTTTGAAGGAAATAAACAATGCACTAGTGAGACCCAGAGAAACATAAACATGACCATATATACTTCTATAGCAAGAGTTAAAATCAAGACTCTTGAATATTCTTTAAAAATAACCTAAATAAAAGAAGAAAAAAAAACCATGAAGCCTTTTAATCGAAGTAAATAATAATTCTGAAATTGTGAAGGAAAAGAAAGCATATTACCCTTCTCTCCCTAATTTAAATACTTCTAAAAATCAATGTATATATTTCAATGTAATTAAATAAAATAGAGGAATCTGACTGATCCACAAAATACTACAAATCAAATAATTTTCATAAAAGAAGAAAATACTGCACTAGTGGGACCTAGAGAAACATAAACATAACCATATATACTTCTATAGTCAAAGTTAAAATCAAGACTCTTGAATATTCTTTAAAAATAACCTAAATAAAAGAAGAAGAAAAACCATGAACCCTTTTAATCGAAGTAAATAATAATTCTCAAGTTGTGAAGGAAAAGAAAGCATATTACCCTTCTCTCCCTAATTTAAATAATTAAAAAATCAATGTTTATATTTCAGTTTAATTAAATAAAATAGAGGAATCTGACAGATCTAGGAAACACTACAAATCAAATAATTTCCATAAAGGAAGAAAATAATGCACTAGCGTGACCTAGAGAAACATAAACATGACTATATACAGTGGCGGAACCAGAACATTAACTCAGGGGTGTCCCAAAAAAAAAATTTCACCGTACAATCATACAATACTAAAAAAACGACAATAAGTAAATAAAGTAAAACAAATACCTAATAGATTTGTCCTCTTCTTTTCTTCATAGCTTGAAATCGATCCATCACGTGTCGTCTTTTACTTTTTTAAACAATCCTTCTCGACTGCACAAACCATAGCATTGTTCAAAAATTCTGGGTCCATTCGATTGCGTAAATCCGTCTTGATAAGCTTCAATTTCGAAAAACATCTTTCAACGGTTGCGGTTGCAACCGGTAAAAGCAAAGCTAGCTTCACGGCCCGATAAACTAAAGGACAAGAGCTATGTGTTCCCGTTTCAACCATAACACGCGCAAGATCACTTATGCCTTTCAAGTTTGCAAAATTATCATCATCGCTTATAGTATGACGAAATGATTCAATATCACCCAAAAGAGTCCCTATTTCTTGTGTAGTAAAATCATCGGGGTACATCTCAGCAAACGCCACTATCTTCGATGGGTCAAACTTAGAAAACCCGTTACAAGGATTTAAGCCCGACATATTCTTTATCAAAGTAGTTGTTACCTCACTAAATCGATTTCCGAATTCTTGAATTTGCATGTCCAAAACCTCATTAAATATGTCAACTTCAAAATGATGTCGATTTGTAATGATATTCTTTCGGTTTCTTGGATTACCATAACTTTCCGTCATGTCCAACATTGTAATATTGTATTTTTTACAAAAAAGAGACACTTTTTCCAACATCGGCTCAAATCCATCTTGTCTTAAAGCATTTAATGTTCGCTTTGTTCCATTTATCAAGTTCGCCGCTTCTAATAAATCTTTACCTTTTTGTTGAAGGTGTTTTGAAAGCGCATCTGTGTAACTTAATATATCTCCCATCAAATGCAAATAAAAAACAAACTCGAGTTTTTTTAAAATACGATAAAATACCTTTTGCATTTGTTCGTTGTTGACTGCAATCTCCATCTTCTTTCACATATTGAAGTACGGTAACAACTTCGGGAAATAATTTAAGCAAACTGATAATGGTTCTATGATGCGAACCCATCGTGTATCACCGGCACGTGCTAGGGAAACCTCTTGGTTTAGTCCTTTACCCGTTTTAATTTCACCTTCAAGTATTTCTTTTTCCACTCTCGCCTTTTTTCCCCCCTTAACATATCTTTTTGCTTGCAAGAAGCTGAAACCGTATTGACAACCATGGAAAGAAATTCATAGAAAGTTTTGACACCGGTATGTTTTTTTGCAACAGCGACAATAACCAACTGAAGTTGATGAGCGAAACAATGGATGTAATGTGCCGACGGGTTATCTTTCAAAATCAACGCCTTTAATCCATTAAATTCCCCCGTATGTTGCTTGCACCATCATAACCTTGGCCTCTCACCTAAACAAAAATAAGTTAAAAAATTAAAAAGAATGATTATTAATAAATTATAAAATTGTAAATAAACTATGAATTTTATTACTTCTTGCTTTATACTCAACTGGTTTCTTGCTAATAACTCATCAATGGCTTCTTTAAGAGTTGAAGAGGCCGTGTCTCTCACATGAACAATTCCGATAAAACTCTCTCTAACAGCCCCAAGTTTATCAACAAATCTAACTACTACAGCCATTCGTTCCTTTAAGGATACATCACTAGATTCATCCACCAACAACCCAAACACATCATCTACAATTTCTGCACAAATGCTTTTTGTCACTTCCTTTGAAAAGCACTCAATAATCTCCTTTTGTATCTTTGGTGATGTCAACTTGTTGTTCTTTTTTGCATTCCCTAACGTATACTTACCAATTTCCAGGTGGTTAATACTAATTAAGTTCAACACCGAAAGACAAATACCTTAAGAATTAGATTCTTCCGATTCATCATGGCCACGGAATGATGAAGAGTTTTCTAAACAGAATCTAGCACTCATAACAGAACCAAGTAATCGATAATAATTTGCAGTCACTTCTTCTTTAGTCAACTTCTTTGCATTCTCGTCCATATGTTGCTTTTGGTTCATGAGATTGTGACATTTTTGTGACGCCTTTGAATGATGACTATCAACATTGCCCACATGTTCCTTTAATGAACCTTTTTTACTCCAATCACAAAAGCCTTTAGAACTAGAGGAGCATGTATCTCTTCCGCCTTGATTACCAACTTCTTCTTTAAACAAGTAACAAATATAAACAATATACTTTGTCTGCTTTGATGCTATACTCTAACCAACTACAGTCAGTAAACCAACTAACAACAAAACGTCTTTTTTTCCGTAAAAGTCTCTATACGGAAACTTATGACTACGCGGTTGACAAGCCCCTTTAACAAGATATGTGCTTCTTATGTCACCTATTTGATTTGGGTGATAACTAGCAATAGGTGGCCTATCATATGGATCCGAAGGAAGATCATTCAAATAAATAATACCCCATGTTGTTGGAATTGAAGTTCTTGGATTATCGTTATCAACATTCGGACTTGCATCAACGGAATCATTTGCTTGGATATTATCATTATCAACGTTCGGAGGAGGTGTTTCATTCGGAATTGTATCATTATCACCAACCCGATTATCACTAATTTCTTCGTGTTTTCTTTTGAAGAAGTTCCCAATTAACGATTGTTTTTTAGATTGTGGTTTCGTCATCACTTAAATAATCCAAGATTTAACAATAATCCCTAGTTTAACAACGAACATTAGAGAAATAAAAACATACAAAATTCCAATAACAAGAATCCCTAGTTTAACAATGAATATTATACAACTAATCAAGACTACAACTAATTAAACAATTCAAGTACGATTCATTGTACGAAGAAAAGAACGAATACTCACAACACCCAATCAGAACAGTTCGCAGGCAATTCGATGACTGATTGTTATATGTTGTTCTGATCAGCGACTTCTGAGTTCGGTTCAGCCTATTCGATGACTGATTGTTATCGGTTCATCACGTCAGCCAGTTCAGCAGGCAACGCAGCAGCAGACAGCAGGCAACGCAGCAGCAGGCAACGCAGCAGCGACAATATTGGAACTGATAATGGTCGACGTTTGGTATTCAATAAACTGCCGCCCATTCTAATTTTCACAGGTTTGGGATTTTGGGTTGTTATTTAATTTGTAATTGGGCTCCTTATTTTGTTTGTATATTTTGTGTATAAAGAATCTGATTTGGACTTTTTTTGGTTTGTAAACAATTTTTTAGGGGTGTCCTCACAAGGGTTTAGGGGTGTCCTTTGTATAAAAACAGAACAATTTTTTTACACTACCGGTGAAATGTTGAGCCGTAGCCCGTGCTACGGCTCGTTAGTCTACAAGTCCGCCCTGACCATATATACTTCTATAGTCAAAAGTTAAAATCAAGACTCTTGAATATTCTTTAAAAATAGCCTAAATAAAAAGAAGAAGAAAAAAACCATGAAGCCATTTAATCGAAGTAAATAATAATTCTCAAGTTGTGAAGGAAAAGAAAGCATATTACCCTTCTCTCCCTAATTTAAATACTTACAAAATCAATGTTTATATTTCAGTTTAAGTAAATAAAATAAAGGAATCTGACCGAACCAGAAAATACTACAAATCAAATAATTTTCATGTAGGAAGAAAACAATGCACTAGTGGGACCCAGAGAAACATAAACATGACCATATATACTTCTATAGTCAAAGTTAAAATCAAGACTGTTGAATATTCTTTAAAAATAACCTAAGTAAAAGAAGAAAAAAAAACCATGTAGCCTTTTAATCGAAGTAAATAATAATTCTCAAGTTGTGAAGGAGAAGAAAGCATATTACCCTTCTCTCCCTAATTTAAATACTTAAAAAATCATAGTTTATATTTCAGTTTAATTAAATAAAATAGAGGTGTCTGACCGATCCAGAAAATACTACAAATCAAATAATTTTCATGAAGGAAGAAAACAATGCACTAGTGGGACCCAGAGAAACATAAAATGACCGTATATACTTCTATAGTCAAAGTTAAAATCAAGACTCTTAAATATTCTTTAAAAATAATCTAAATAAAAGAAGAAGAAAAAAACCATAAAGCCTTTTAATCAAAATAAATAAATTTCACACAGCTATCTAAAAGATTAAAAACATCAAAATAAAAATAACCTTTTTCAATATCTTACAGTGAGATTTTCACTGTGAGATGCTGTAAAAAACCAAAAAAAGAAAATGATTTTAAGCAAAAAACTTAGGAAGTAAAAACATAATTCTGTTTTCCGGGTTACTTGTAAAAAGTCTGATTAAACGCACCACTATCTTTTGTGAGAGAACTACGTTTAGCAACAACCAAAAAGTCTGGGTAAACACACCACTATCTTTTGCGAGTTATGCATGTTTAGGAATATCCGAATCTCGTTAAATGTACGATCCTCTACTAAAGATGCCCCTCATGTGAGAAAGGGCGCCGGTTAGAAGCGGCCGAGGGGCGTCTGATCCCCTGACTCGTTCAGTAGTGTTATATATGTAGGTTTAGTATAGAATTCTTAGGTATATACGTTTTCGACCCCCGAGTTTTATTATTTTTAAGGTATAATTTTAGGTTCAGTGACTTCGGAACCCCGATCGAAAATCTCAAGCTTCGCCAAAAAGGATATTAAATTTTAAAGAGGAAAACATATCATGTTTGGTGAGAGTAACGTTTAACAACTTTTTTATAAAGATTAACTTTTTTTCATCAAACTATATATGTTTTTTTTCCAATTCAAATATTAATATATCTTTTGTGGTCAAATGATTATTCGGAGAGTAAATTGCACAAAACGTCCTTTAAGTTTTCTCAAACTTGCAGGTTCCAGCCTTAATGTTTAAAAGTTGCCAAAAACATCCTTTACGTTTATTTTTGTTGCATGTTTAATTCTTTATCACTAACCCAGTTACTAATCCATGTTAAATGGCCTCACATGCATAGCATGTGAGGGTAAAACCGTCTTTTCATCTCTCTCTCTCCACTTTCTTTATCTGCACAAATGCAATTTAAACCCTAAATTCAAACACAATGATGAGACTATTCACACACAGAAAGTCACCCCTCATCACCAACAGATTCATCTCACCTATCCACCCAATCACTGTTCCCAAACACCATTTCAATAACAAATATAACTGCTAGACCGAACATCCCGATAAACGTGATCAACACCAAAAACTCGACAAAGCTTGAAACTTTATTCACGCCCATTACTGATTTTGATGTTGCAATCCGGAAAAGAGGGATAACGGAAGACGGAAGCAAAAGGGCAATCGTGATTTGCGTAAAGATTAGCAGTTGGTATGCACCCTCAGCCCCAGCGTGCCATGAACATAAGAGTGCAGGAATAATGGCGATTGATCGGATTGTGGAGTGATGAAACCAGTCCGGTATGTTGACTTTGAAGAAGTTATGAACAATGGGTTGACCACTGAATTTCCAGGTCAACGTGGTGGTGTGATTAGAAAGCAGGAGAATCAACATTAAAGCGAACGGTCCGGTCAGATTCCTAAATACCTGCGTAAAATCATGAGTTTGATTAAGAATTTGATTGCTCGAAAATGATAGTTTTGGAATGTAGATTCGTTTATGGCACCAAACCTGATCCATTAACGACAATGCATCTGTAAAAATATTTTTTTAGTGTAAAGACGGTTTTACCCTCACATGCTATGCATGTGAGGCCATTTAACATGGATTAGTAACTGGGTTAGTGATAAAGGATTAAACATGCAACAAAAATAAACGTAAAGGATGTTTTTGGCAACTTTTAAACATTAAGGCTGGAACCTGCAAGTTTGAGAAAACTTAAAGGACGTTTTGTGCAATTTACTCTTATTCGGATGAACTTTCCTACAACCCATCCACTTGCATAGTGAGGTGTACTTTTCACACAATACTTTACAAGCTACCCTTTTAAAAGCACCCCCATCAACCTCTTTAACAATTCAACAAAAAAAATTCAATCATGTTCCACAGTGGCTGTACATCTGATGGTTCCTTAAACAACTCAAAATTCAATGATCCTATGCCATGGATAGGCATAGCATCATTGATCTGTGGCATAGCTATGACCATAGATGCACTCCATGCTTTCAGATACAAAAATTTTGGTTCCCTTGCAGATTCTTCAGCCTGAATGCCACAAACTGTCATAGCAGTTGCAATCAAGTTTTCGGTCGATCTGAACGCCGCCATGCCCCGCCGCCAAGACCAGCTGGCAAAAGTCAGCAGCTCAGCCTTCATATGCATGGTTATGGGGAACTTGTTGCCTTCTTTAGGTACAATGGAAGATACTGAACTTATGATGAATATTATTGCTTTGGGGATTCTTGTTGTCACTGCAATTGTTAATATTTGTATTCAGATGGGTACTGGTGTCATCTTTGAGTTTTGGATTGAACATGTTTTGATTATGGTTTTGATGGTTGTTTTGTTGGGAATTTTGTGTTGTCTATCTTTGGCTATTCCTACCAAGAAGTATTTTTTGGATATGACATATGAGAAGAAGTTGAGAAAAGCAAATTTAGTGTGTTTTACTAGAAGGAATGTGTCGGCTGCTGATAGGTTACAGCAGGATTTAGGGAAGTATTGGATGATGGCGTATACATCGAGCCCTCAGTTTGTGATCGGGCGGTCTGATCCCGGTTCGGCTTCAGGGGCTTTTTGTCTTGTAAACTTGTTGATCTTGGTTGAGTCTATAGTCAGGACCCGGGTTATGCCTTGGTCTTTCAGGTTTTGCTCAGGTGACTCGGATTATAAATGGTCAACCACTATGGTTCTCTTGTGTCAAACGGCTGCAGTGGTGGTAGGGACGGTTTCACCGGCTTTTAGATGGTTTATGACTATTAATTTCAGGTGTCCAACGACGGCCTCGCGGGTCTGTGGGCGAGAGTTTGCTGTTGAAAGGTATTGGATCAAACGGATGCTTTTCTGGCAGGTGCAGCCTTTATATTTAAGAATCTCTAACCGGCGGGGGAGAAGATTAATTCAGTGTGCAAAGTTTCGTGTTTTTTGTTGGTTGATTGGGATGCAAAAAGGATTAGTCTTTTCTTGTAAGATGATCAGATATGTGTCGATTTTGTTTGTGAGCGGGATCTTGAGGTTCAGAAGGTTTTTAATAGGCGATAATGGCGTGGATAGTGATCATGCAGCGAATAGGAATAGGGATGTGAATATGGATCTGAGTCGTTATGTGATTTATCTTGAAGGGGAAGAAGTGTTGGTGGATTTAATGATGGAAAACAACTCTGATGCTACAGCTCACTGGATAAACATTGGAGAGAAACGGCAGCCGAGAAATCTCATACATCTTTTAGAGCAGTCAAATTGTTTTAGTTCCTTCAGAGGTGTAGATGATGTTGACAGTGAGAAAGTGCCATCTTTATGTTCTGGAGAACCACCAAACTGTTGGGCTCTGCCTATTGTGACATTAACAAGCATAGCAGTTGCAATTCCGAATATAGACAAACAGTTAAAAGAGCAACTGGTTCGCAGTGTGGACGAAGGTCTCAAGTATGTCAAAGAGATAGAAAACTACTTGGAGAAAATGAAAGAAATTAAACATGTGATGAAAGCAGCGGAAGTAGTTTGGTCAGGAGTCGAACTTTCTAACGAATGGTTAGATGTTGATCTTTCAAAGCTAGCACATGATCAAAAACACGAGACAGGAACCGAAATCGTCAAATTGCTTGCTGAAATCTCAAAGGAAAAGTTCATGGAATTTGCGAACGAGGACACGTATTTGAACGAATGCTTAATGGAATTGCCATCGCGATGGCCCATGAGGGTATTGGCAGCAAACTCTATGTACAGAATATGTGAAACACTGTTGTTAAGAAACCAGAATGAAACCAGTGAGAGGCTATTTGAGAAGATATCTCACATGATTTGTGATATATTATTAGCAGCTTTGAGTAACCTGCAGCATGTTATTTCCAGAAAATGTCATGAAAGTAGGATTGAGGAGAGGGAGAAGAGTATCCGGAGCGCGATTCTCCTTTTTGAGAAAACCAAAAAGATTTTAGAACTTATTGACAAGAAAAGACCTCAAGATTCAGATCATGGGAAACTGATACGTATCAACGAGTGGCATCTAGTGAGCAAGAAGATGGATCCGTTGGGCTCTATGTCTTCTTCGACAGACGAAGAAACAGCTGCATCTAGTCCTTATGATTTGTGTTTATCAGTTGAGTAATATTGTGACATTTTTGGTTGTAATGTTAAGTGTCACACCCCGTATTTTCAACCAAACACCGGTGGGCCCAGGTGGGAGATGTCGTGACGTAAGTTGATATCGCCATAGTCAATTAAACACAGCAGATGATATCTTCTTAGTAAATTATACCCTATCCTAATCTAATCTATGTGCATCAGAATGATGTAAGGGTGGTGGGTTACATGATATCCAGTCCTGACATTGAAGGTGTAATTTCTAAACATCACTTGTCAATTAAAATTTGTATTGCAAATGGGTAGGATTTCACCAAAAGAACTGGATTATTGTTAAATTCTTACAGTTGCTTTCATAATCTATGTTTGCAAGTTTGGGATATAGCGTTACCTTTATATACAATCTTCTCCGTTTGTTCTAGGATCATCTTTTTTATTTGATACTTAAGTATATGTCTTTTAGTTTCTCTATGTTTATTATTACTCATTCAAAGATTAAAATAATGGTATCAAGACAGAATAGAAAAGTTGAAGAAAAGAATTCAGATTCAATTATTCTCAATCTTATCAATGATTGTGCAGTTGAGTTTTCATGTCTGAAAAGCGTTTTTCTTTGTCTTTTTTATTAATAAGAAAATAACTCATCGCAGTGTCGTGCCTTCGGGCGAGTATTCCGGGCTTCGGCCCTAGGTGAGGTTTTCCCGGTTCGGAGGCGAGTGTATCCCGATGTGGTGAATTTCGCCAGTAACCCATTTAGAGGATTCGCTGGCGTTCAAAAAAAATAATGTTTAACCCTAACTTGGTTTACATAGGCTAACCCTAACTTAGTGGCCAAGACATTACCATAATAATTATAATGTAATTAAGAAACTTAACCAATTTAACCGACTTGTCAAATTTGGTCCCTCAAGCTCACCAAATTGTGACTTGAACTCCTTTGTCACCCTTTCCCATCACCGACTTGTGATGAGTCGGGAATTACCGCCAATAGTCACCCACTTAATTTCCGACTCGAAATAAGTAAGCTCTAACATGTCTTCTTTGTCTTGATTCTCATAGAACTCATCTTGACCTCTAGCTATGTTTTTCGGCTCCTTCCTACCTCGAACATTCTTGCGACCTTGTACTCGACTAGTCTTTTCTCCACTACTCATCCTTCGGTCATAAGAATTCGCACCACCATTCACTCGGTTGCGATCTTGAAGAAACACTCGCTTTCTTAGATCATTACACGTTCCCACACAATTTGGGCTCATCTTCAATTCAATACGTGGTCAAACCCATAACCCGAACAAATATTCCTTCATAAACCTTAATTGTTCAACTTAGAGACTTGAACCATACTCATTTAACTCAGCACCAAAAATCAACCTCTTTGTCGATTTAAAATAAACTTAACAACACAACAATAACTTGTTGGATAATAAACTAATTTGAATTAGATACCGACTTGTTAGGAAGTACCAATTTTACCACTTCACTTTGGTCCGTTGGAACAGATACAAACAAATAAGTCCTGAACAAATCCTTAGAACCAAACCTTCTACTCGCAAATCTTGTTAAAGCAACAAAGAAAAAATTAAATCAACTTTTATTTAATTTTCTTTTAACCGTAGCACAAAAAAAAACCAAGAAAACCAAAAGCTCTTGTTTTGATTTTTGTGTTCCTATTGTTCTTTTTTTACGTAAAACGACAAACTTCCTTTTGTTTTCTTTTTTTATCAACTACTTCAACAATATATAATTTGCTTTTTTCTTCTTTTGTAACATGTGCAAGTCTTGAATTGTCACAAACACTTCGACTTTTATGAACTTGTTCCTTTAGAACACTCTGGGGGGGGGGCACCCTTAACAGCGTCTCGGGTGCTGCGTCGGTGTCTTCCCCGTTGGCAGGGAGACATTGTAGACGGGCCGGCTTTTTCAAAAAGATAACCGTTTAACGGCTAGTAGAATAAAAAAATAAATTAATAAATTTACCTATAACTACACTAATACCACCCCACTTTTTTACACACTTTATTCACCTTCATCTCTCAAATTTATAAAAATATTCACATCTCTTTATAATCTCCAACCTTTTATAAAATCATTCAACTTTCGCCATGGATCAATACAACCCGAGCAACCCAAACGCAAACGCGAACCCAAACCCAAACCAAAACATTTTCTCCGTACCCGACTACTATCCTAGTATGGAACCGAGTTGGTCATCTTCACAATTTTTGTACAATGCTTTTGGGGGTTTTCAACAAAGCCCCAACGCGTTTTCGCAAATGAGCCAAGTGCAACAAATGTAGTCGGTGCAACAAATGATGATGCGAAACACTTTCAATTCGCAATTTCCATCTCAACCACAATATCCCCAACACGGGAGTCTCCCCAACCACAACCCGAAGCAGACGACGTTCAAGAATTTGTGCCCGAGACCCAACCGCAATCGTCTAAACGAAAAAAAGGGAAGCAACCTATGGTTGAGAAAGATCAACCTTCGAAAGGAAGGCGAAATTTTGGACGAAGATGGAGGAGGAGGCGTTAGTCAAGGCGTGGGTTAGCACTTCCAAAAGCCCCATTATCGGTATATAACTTTTGCTACATTTTAAAAATATACCACAAATTTATATATTATATTTTTTTTATAACTTTTGCTACAATTTAAAATTATAGGTAACAACCAAACCGGCGAGGGGTTTTGGAAAGAAACTTTGTCGAAGTTTCTTGCGATAATGGAACAAGTTCATTAGCGCGACATCGATTCCATCTCTTCCAAGTGGAGAAAGATGCGTCCGGTGGTTAACCGGTTTTCGGCGATTTATGATTACTTGTATACTGGTCGCCGTAGTGGGATGAGTGATGAAGACGTTTTTAAAGAGGTGATGCATAGATACGAAGATACGCATCGGACCGTTTTCCCCCACGTACGTGCTTGGAAAATTTTGCGAACCAGTAACAAGTGGGCGCCGGTTCCCAATGAGGTTGCAACAGCCAAACGAACAAAAACCTCGGAGATCGGTAGTTACAGTGCGGGGAGCTCGGACGCACGATATCAAATAAATATAAATGACGAGCCCGAATTTGACGATGAAGAGTTTTTGGTTCGAAAAGATGAACGTCCCCCGGGCAGGGACAAATCAAAAAAGGCGGCAGCTGCAAAAAAAACAAGCCGCGACGGAGGCGGTTCCAAAATGGACGAGCTTATGGCTCAGTTCAAAGCGTTCGCCGAGGTCACGGCCCAAAAGGTGAAGGCGAAGGAACGTGACGTCGAAGAACGGGTTCGGTTGAAGCATGAGGAAAACGAGTATAAAGAGTGGGAGATCATGACAGCCGACATAAACTCGTATCCGGAAGAAGATCGACCGATTTTGCGAAGAATGAAAGAAAAAATCACAAAAAGTGGAGTTCATAGGATTTTTTTAGGTTATTTTTTTTATTTTTTTCGGTTATTTTCTTATTTTTTATGTTTTTTTAGGTTATGTAATGTGTGGTTTTTAATACTAATGATTTTATTTTATATAAGTAAATGTTAAAAACTAGTTAAATTAAAAAAAATTAAATAACTAGGTAGGGTCGGGTCGTCACCCATTTCCTTGCTTCTATCCCTGGAGGGGCGTCCTCCAAGGACTCTGACGTGTATGCTGACGTGGCGGGTCGTCCTCCAGGGAGGCCCGCCACCCACACCGAGTAGCCTTAGAGCATGTCCAATTCGGAAATCGCATATCTTCTTCGTGACCAATCTTGTATGGCAGCTGCTACGAAACCAGAACAAAGAACCTTGTTCTTTTCTGATCGCTATCATCGGATACTGATGTGAGGAGAACCCAACATGGTTCCGCTTTCCGATTGAAGTGGTACGACCAACCTACTCGTTACTCGCCGTCGTAACAGTACCGTGTCACTGCTTTGACGTACCAGTGCCGTCGATCTCGACCTTCCTTATCGCCGACCCGTTATGCTTAGCCGCCGATGAAGAACCCGAGTACCCATTTGATATCAACGATTGAATTTCGCTCTGTTACCAATTCAAGTCCAAGTCAATAATCAAACCAAATAAAAAAGTTGATGAAAAGAATTTAGATCGAATAACTCTCAATCTTGTTAATCAAAAAATAACTCAAAACTTATTACAGACTGTTAAACCATAACTGGGTTTTTCTCTAGTCTTTTTTCTTAATAATGTCTAACCCTAACTTGGTTTGTATAGGCGGACCCTAACTTGGTGGCCAAGAAATTACCATAATAATTATAATTTAATTAGTAAACTTAACCGATTTAACCTACTTGTCAAATTTGGTCCCTCAAATTCACCAACTGGTGACTTGAACTCCTTTACCCTTTCCCATCACGGACGGGTGATGAGTCGGGAATTACCGCCAATACGAACATCAAAAGAGAACACATTTCTTGAGTCTTACTTGCTTTTTGTCTTCAAACAAACACGCTAAAATATTCTAAAAAGAAAATCTAAATTTTCTTTCTGGGTATTCTATATCTGATAGGAATCAAGAACGCTTCAAACTTGGATGATTTCTTATGTTACGGTTTTGATGCAGGAACAACGACTTGCGATACTGGCAATCGGTTTCTTCTCCTATGTGACTCAAACTTCAAACAACCCGAAACTTCTCTAATTCGCAACCAAACACCCTCTGTGGTTTCGATTAGAGAACCAACAACACCATAACCTTCTTTGTATGACCCCTACATCTAACATAAGGTTCACAAGGTCCATCAACATGTATCTTTTGAATGACCCCTAAATCTAACATAAGGTTCACATTTTCCATGAATTTTCCTTGTATGCAATCTCTTAGAAGTTAAAAACTTAGCATGAATTTTGTTCAAACTTTGCGTGAATACAGCTTTTCAAACTGTAATTTCGTGAGCGCACACACATAATTAAATTGGTTTATTCATATATAAGATTAAGTTTGACAAAACTTTCAATACAAGAAAGTAAAAATATAAAGAATCAAATTATTTATGAGAAGAGAACAATACAAGATAAACAAACCTCAAAGTAGAAATGATGAAAGGTAACTTACAGAAGCAAGAGTTTGAGTTTGTAAGATTAAATATATAACTTTTTTTTTATTATAATCATTTATATTTATATTAGATCATAATACATTAAACCTATAATATATTAGTTGGTAATTGTTGATGGACCATATTAACCTTACTAACTAATTAGGTTTCCTCTTGGGTGTATATATAAGGAGATGACTAGAGTGAAGAGTTAGACAATCATAATAACCATAACGTCACTAAGTTCGTATACCTCTCTCTCTCTCCATAACTCATAACCGAATTCACCCTGATTCGGTATTACCGTCATCACTTTACACCCTAAGGAGGAACCAGATCACACTGACAAAGATGTCGAACTCCATGGCTGCGTCTCTGACTGGTTCTCTTCTGGCATGTCTGTTGTCATAGGTATTATTTACTTGTTTTCCATCTTTGTCGAAACAGAACTGATCAACATGGATATTAGAGCATATGTTGATAAATCAGTTCTGTTTTGAATCCACTATTCTCGGATCAAAATCTAGAAAACATAATTAATAAAACCTGATAAGAATTCGAAACCCTATTTCGAAAATACTGTTCCGAAATTACATGTTTTGAATTCAGATCTAATGTTTCAATGGTTAAGTTGCTATTCGAAATCATTATAATGAACTCAAATTCTCATATTTCGGATCCCAGAGTTTATTTTATTTTTTTAGGGTTTATCACATGTTCTTATGAAATTCGAAAAATTAGCAACTTTTCTAGACTCAAAGTAATACTCTAGACTCCTACACTACTAACCGGCAAGTGGACCGATCAATTGTAGAAAAGCTTAAGTAAGTCCGGATATCGAACCCACGAGACTCTCTAATTACTACGTTAACGACTCTATCTAGACTAAATTGGCACACTTAATTTACTTTATGTTTTTTTTTGGGTTACTAAAAATCCTAAATTTATAATTAAACTAATATTAATTTAACTAAGATGAATTAAGACGGACTTTTGAATCGGAGATTTAATTCAAGGATGGTGGAATGGCTACCTAGGTTAGATTCATTATTACTATTGAATGGGTCTTTTAATTGATTAATAATGTGATAGGGGATCGGGATCTTAAAATACTAAATCCTAATGAATATCGAACAGGACCCCTGACCCTTCTCGGGAAGACACCTACGATATCTTAAAGGTAGTTGGGCTTACCGGTTTATAAGATTTCCTTTCGATTATATTAAATTCAATAAAGTGTCTAAAGTTGCTAATTATCTCTCAATATGAAGCTTAGACTAACCATGGTTTTTTATTTGGTTTAACCGACTCGAATTTGGCAAGTAAACTAAAACCGGTTTCTCTCAAAACCTAATCCTAGCAATTACCTAGTTAATTCAATTAATAAATTATTATTTCTCAATAATTAAATTTAGTATAATGTTAAGATTTAATTTATATGTTACATTCAATTGTTTCTACGGTTTATTGGCCAATTTACCGAACGATTGCTCAAACCCGTTAGGACTCGACAATCAACGTAAACCTATTCTATGAAAGACTTTCAACTAGATTCATGTGCAACAATCAAATAATAAATAATTAGATAAAAACAAGCAAATACACCAAATCAAACAACCAAATTTTACTACTTTATCAAAAATCACTTAAACACATTAAACAATCCATAACACTCCAAACTTTCGTAAATAATCATCAAAACCTAGGTAGCAAACGTAAAATCAGCCAACAATCATTGTCTAAAACGTAATTAAAGCAAGTTTAAAAACATAATTCATCAAACCAAAGAACAAGGAAACTATAGATTAAGAAAATCAGTAATAAAACCCGTGATTGGTTCGATCTCTATGCTCCTAGCTTCAACTTGATGATTCTTGAACAGCTTGAACTCCAAACTTGGCTCCAAATCTCCAGAATTTCGTCTCTAAAACTCCCAAGTTCGTCCAATGATTGTAATTAGAGTTAAACTCTAATTGTATATCCTTTCTCAACACAAACCTGATAAATTTACAAAACTATCTGACCAAACAGCCATCTCGTTGACCGCGAGAGGGTTCATGCAGCCGGTCGCGCCCCGCGACCAGGTTCAATTTCTCCGGGAAATTATACTCCTCTCGCTGGCCGCGAAAGGCTTAAGTGGATGCATTCGCGGGCCGCTAGAGGGTGCTTTTCCCCATTTTGCGATTCGTTTCTTCTCTCGGCTTCCAATTACGATCTTTCAACACTTTAGCTCATTTTCTCGTCTTTTCAACTATTTCCACGAACCAAGACCTGCGAAACGTATTTGGATTAAAAGTAGATATATTCTTGTAAAACCGAAACGAATATTAACTAAACTAATACAAACTATACACGATAAATAGATGTATTATTCAATGCATCAAATATCCCCACACTTACTCTTTTTTCGTCCATGAAAAAGAATTATGCCATGTAATTATTTGATTTCAAAGATAAGATTATTTTATTAAGGTTAAAACTTGTATTAACCGCGATTGCAAGTATACGTATCCACTTAAACTCAAAACTCGGTTCAAAGTTCTTATCATGTAAATTTAGTTCAAGTTCGGTCAATCTACCTAAGGTCTCACACTAGCAAACACAGTACACCTAATCCCACCTCAAGCTTATGGAACAAAAGGAACGAATCATTCGACCCATTTCCTAACCGTTTTGTACTAAAACCAAGAGAATTAAATCAAGTAAACTTTTCTCTCTTATTTTTTTTTCTTTTTTTTTTTTTTTTTGAGCACTTGATTTCCTTTTGCATACCTAACCTAGAGGCTGTCTCAACCCGAGTCACCATCCCCGAGAGCGACAACATGGGCTTCGGCATTTAAACAGTTTTTTCAACTTATCCTAGAGGGATTCTCGATCAGAGTCACCATCCCGATGGAGATTCCATAGGCCTCGTCTACTTTTTCCAATCAAGCTCAATTTTTGTTCCTATTTTTCTTCTATTTACATGATCAAAAATTCTAAAGATTTTAGCTTATAACAGCATTCCTTATACTATATTTGGAGGTTTCTGCTTCCCATTTTTCCTAGATGAGTACCCACTAGTAGACCGACATTTAAGGTATATTAATCTCAAAGAAACTAAGAATCGAATCGAGCCTACCCACATATCCCAAGTTAGACACAAACTCAACCTTTATTAACTCATATTATCATTATTTGAAACCAAATAAAAACTCAACTTTTCTATCATTTTCCGTTTATATTTCGCAAACTTCTTCTTCAAAAGACATTTTCTGATTTTTTAATTTTTTTAGTCATCAAACTACTCTACGACTCAAATATCACATCTCCACAGTTAAATTTTGCATTGTCCCTAATGCAAAGATGAGAAGACTCACTACTAACTAAATAATAAAAATTGAAAACTAAATAAATAAAATACAAACTATATAAGTGAAACGACTTAGCTGATATGCAAGATTGTCAATGTGCCAGTCAATTCCAACCATGCTCTCTAATCCGAACACGCTCAGCAAACGATTCTCAACTCTCACACGCAAACGGAAGCTGCAAAATAAATACCAACCTATCAACCAAAATTGATAACTTCCAAACATAAAATAGTAAATAAATAATTGTTCAAAGAAGTTTACCACAACCATACCCAAACCAACCCAAATGTAAAGTGTTTAGAATACTCATACACACCAATAGAAGGATGAAAACAGCATAAAACAAAAAAGAGAAATCATTTAAGAAGCAATGTCTCAGACTAGTCATCATCCTCTTCTTCCTCTGATTACTCAAACACTTAGTATGGCTGCACATCTTCCATACCGCTTGACTGACCCGGCTGCCCTTGATACTGAAATATGATGGAACCCACATGTGCATGTTCTCCATCATGTACCTCATTCCGTCTTCCAACCGACGTTGGCCCTCCTTGTGCATCCTGCGACTTTCCATCATCACCTGACGAACCCCGCCGAACTGGTCATCTACATAACCTCTCAAGTATCCGAACCCAGTCTCCATCCTATCATACAAATAATCTAACGTAAGTGGGTCAAGACGGGGCTATCTAAGAGGATACTGCATGCCCGGTAGTTCTTGACGGGTCATCGGTCTCTGATATCGCGGCGGAAAGCGGGTTGCATAGAAGAAGCAGCCTCAGAACCAGGAGGAGGCTGAACCTGCGGACCGTGCTTAATAGGCTCCAAGGTGATAGGCTCATGTGAAGTCAGAATCCCAACAGCCTGTAAATCTCGCACACCCATGAAGCACGGAGACGGCCCCTCTCGCATGTTGTCCCTGGGTACCTATCAAATACCCCAAGACTTTCTGCCAACCAAGTGATCAAGGGCCCACAATATATCCGAGCCCCCGGACCTCCTCTCCATAACCGCTTCATCGACCATGTGAAAATAGTGGCCAAGTCGCGGGTCGCTGCTCAACCATACACATCAAATAGAATAAGCTGAACTAGTTTACTTTATTATCCCCTGCCCCCACCGACTAGTGTGGCAGCCAAAATCTTGTGTAGAAACCGGTAAACCGGATCAATAATGTCGCTAGCAACCATGTTGTTGGAGTACGGCGCGGATAAATTATGCCCCAAAACCTAGCCAACTCATCAGTTTGAACGCTATGTGGGTGCCTCCTCTTGAAAACCCCCCTAAGGCTAGTAATGAACTCCGGCGATTGGACCTCATCCATCGTATAAATTTGTGAAGCCACGGCGAACAGAGGGATGGTCATTTCGTATACATACCTTCCCAGGGCAAAAGACACGGCATCGCTTTCAGCAAAATTCCCTTGCTGGTACTCGAATGTCAAATGAAATTCAAGAGTGATTTCCTTATATTGCTGGTCGTAACAATCTAGCACCCTCCTGAATTTATTGCCTAACAACTGCTCGATCCTGCCCCTCTGACCTAGATGGTCTAACATATCCCAGACTATCCGTCGGTATGGCAATAGGTCCACCGTAATTAGATTTGCTAGTCTCTCGCTCTCATGTGAGTCTAGATCAAATTACAGTAAAGGACTGTCCTGTAGTCGCATACTCTGCCCCCCTCTGTCTCTAACGCTCCTTTTCTGCCCAAAATTCGGGGGGCAGTGGTTGAGTCTCTGCTGGATCTCCTCTGGGCCGGGCTGCAGGCCCTCTTTTCTTCTTCCCTGGTCTACTCGAACTGCCTTCACCTGACATCTGCAAAAACGTTCAATTCACAAGCAAAAACAAGTAGACCGTTAGAAAAATAAACCATGTTTGAGCAATGCCCATATAGCATTACATTTGTGGTCATGACCAGAAAAAAAACACTTTACCAAATATATTAGATACATTTTGAGTGATCATTAGCAAAAACACCAATTTATTTGATCAAATCTCACCCGAATGGAGATTGAGTATGGGCGAGAGATCTATATTCATGAATGCCCAAATTGCCAACCTTAACCAAAAAAATAACTAAAAACACAACACTACCTCCTCCCGAAACTTTAATTGTCCTCAATTAATACTCAAGTGCAAGAAAAACAACCCAACATTGAGTCCCAAACATAAGATAAAACTTTAAAGTCAATGCAGAAAAACGGGTGAAAATTTCAGTTAAAATATGATTTTTATAACAACCATTACTAACCCAAATACCCACACTCAATGTTGAACCCTACCAAACCACTTCACCCACAAAATATAACCATTCGCACCCAAAACATCCTAACCAGAACCGTGTTCAGCCCTTACATCCAAAACTCAACCAACACCAAGTTCAACTCAAACCCTTAAGGAAACAACATGCAACCTAACTAGAGCGGACTCTAAAACATATGAAGCAACTCAGTAAAGTACTGAAATTAAAGTACCAAAGTTGCAAGAACACATACCTCAGCATCGATCTACATGAAAAAAATAAGAAATTGAAGTGTAAGTTGCAAATCCCTTGAAAAGCTCATTTGAATGGTGAAAGGTGCAAACTTGAAGTGGGAAATCAGTTAGGGACGATGTGGTGAAATGGTGGTGAAAGATTAGAATGAATGGAGGTGGTTGTAGGTGGATTATAGTGGTAGTTTGAGTAGTAGCCGTGTGTGTGAAGTGAAGAATTTAGGTTGAAAAGTGAAAAAATTGGGGATTTAGGGTTGCAGGTCTGATGTGCATGTCTCTCGCGGGCCGCGAGAGAGGTAAGGACACCGCTCACGTGCCGCGACCGTGTCCAAATGAGTCTGGGTTTTGTGTCTCTCACGGGCCGCGACAGGCTTGGTGCATGCCTCTTGCGGCCCGCCAGAGGGTTAATTTCACATAAAGTTTCTAAAATTTTGCAGTTCTTTTCCTTAGAAAAGATATTTTGAATCAATGTAACTTTATGAAACACCCTCCTGGCACCCGATTATGTACGAAAACTTACCTGCAACGCCAATTCTTTGTCGGTTGTGGCTCCGTGTTGGTGGTTTATCCCTGCAAACGACTAAACGACACAAAAAACACACAAACACAAACTACATGAAACAATTATTAGCACTATAAAACATGAAACGTAAACTACTACTAAATATTACAAACTCTACACTTGAGTTTTCACTCAAGGCCCTATGAGGCGGTGCAAGGTGGAACTTCGAGAGGAGTTTCTTCCATCTCGGTAGAATCGATCGGCCCTCCTAGATAATGCTTCAACCTATGGTTGTTTACTTTCCATGTGCCTCCATCGGCTCCATCTCTCAACTCTACTGTTCCATATGGAAATACTTCGTTTACCACATAAGGACCCGTCCACTTGGACTTCAGCTTGCCGGCGAACAATTTCAATCGCGAATTTTATAAAAGCACTTTGTCGTCGACTTTAAACTCTTTCATTCCCTTCAACTTCCTATCATGCAATGCCTTTGTCTTCTCTTTGATACTCCATGATCGCTCATAAGGCTCGAAGCGCCTCTAACTCATGAATTTGGAAGTACCGTTTCTTAGCCGGTTTGGTAAGGTCTAAAATTACGGTTTTAAGGGCCCATAGTGCTCAGTGCTCGAGTTCTATCAGAAGATAGAAAGCTTTGCCATAGACAATCATGAATGGAGTGGTACCTAAAGGTATCTTATAGGCGATCCTAAACGCCCATAATGCATCGTCAAGCTTATCGGACCAATCCTTCCTACTCTTTCCTACTGTCTTCTCTAAAGTCCTCTTCACCCCTCGGTTCGCATTCTAAACTTGACCGCTTGTTTGAGGATGATAACCGGTGGAAAAACGATGAGTGACACCGTAGCGTGCTAATGCCTTCTCCATAATGGCATTGCAGAAGTGAGTGCCACGGTCACTAACGATGGCTCGAGGTGTACCGAATCGAGTGAATAACTTCTTGAGAAATCTCACCACCACTCGGGCGTCATTTGTAGGTAAAGCTTGAGCTTCCACCCACTTGGAGACGTAGTTAATTTCCACGAGGATGTACCGATTCCTGCTAGAGACCGGAAATGGTCCTATGAAGTCGATTCCCCAAACATCAAAGATTTCAAGAATTTGGATCGGGTTTTGGAGCATCTCGTCCTTAGATGAGATATTGTCGGTACGTTGGCAATGATCGCACTGCCTAACAAACTCTAAAGCATCCTTAACTACTGAAGGCCAATAAAAACCGCAATCAAAAACTTTTTGGGCGGTAACATGTGGACCTTGGTGACCTCCCGTCAATCCCTCATGCACATGCCTAAGGATCTTTTTCCCCTCTTCTCGACTCACACATCATTGAAGAATCCTATCTCCTCCTACCCTAAATAGAAACGAGTCATCCCATATATACCTCCTGACATCCCTAAAGAATTTCTTCATATGCTGAGTGGTCATACCCTTAAGAACTACTCCAATTGCGAGGTAGTTTGCAAAATTCAAGAACCAAGGCATACCCTCCTTCTCCGCCGCCACAAACTCTACTGATTCATGAAGGAATCTATCACCTATTTCCTCCTCGCGAATTTCTTCTCTACTCGGATCTTCTAGGCGGGATAGATGATCGGAGGCTACATTCTCTGCTCCCTTCTTATCCTTAATTTCTATATCAAACTCAGAGAGTAGGAGAATCCACCGAATAAGATGAGGCTTAGCGTCCTTCTTTTGGAACAGGAAACGCAAAGCCGCATGATCGGTAAAGACAATGGTCTTGGAAAGCACGAGATATGAACGGAAGTTATCGAATGCGAAAACTACAACTAAAAGTTCCTTCTCGGTAGTGGTATAATTCTCTTGGGAGTCGTTAAGGGTTTTGCTTGCATAATAGATAAGGTGGAAGTGTTTATCTCGTCTTTGGCCCAAAACTGCACCAACTGCATAATCGCTCGCATCACACATGAGCTCAAGAGGCAAGCTCCAGTCGGGTGATACGAGAATGGGGGCACTCACGAGTTTCTCTTTCAAGATAGCAAAGGCCTTAAGTCATTCTTCATCGAAGATGAAAGGGACATCCTTCTTAAGAAGTCGGGTCATGGGTCATGTAATCTTAGAGAAATCCCTAATAAATCTCCTATAAATCCGCATGCCCAAGGAAACTGCGGATGGATTTCACATTCGTTGGCGGAGGAAGTCTACTAATAGTATCTATTTTAGCTCTATCTACCTCTATACCGGCTCGAGATATCATGTGACCTAACACGATCCCCTCTGTCATCATGAAGTGACACTTCTCCCAGTTCAACATCAACTGAGTCTCCACACACCTCTTCATCATCGCTTCAAGATTACAAAGGCACTGATCGAAGGAATTTCCATCAGAAAAGTCATCCATGAAACCTCCATGGAATTCTCAATCATATCTTGGAAAATGACGACGATGCACCGCTAAAATGTCGCTGGAGCGTTACATAATCCAAAAGGCATGCGGCGGTAGGTGTACATGTCGTAAGGACATGTAAAGGCCGTCTTCTCTTGATCCTCTGGAGCGATAGGGATCTGAATTAACCTGAAAACCCGTTGAGAAAACAATAGAATTGTTGACCCACGAGACGCTCTAGCATCTGATCAATGAACGGAAGTGGGAAATGGTCTTTGCGGGTGGCGTCGTTCAATTTTCGGTAATCGATGCACACACGCCAACCGGTGACCGTACACGCTGGGATGAGTTCATTTTTCTCATTCATGACCACTATCATTCCCCCCTTCTTGGGAACAACTTGAGTTGGACTCACCCATGCAGAATCGGATATAGGATAGATTAACCCGGCTTCCATCAACTTGAGCACCTCTTTCTTAACTACTTCTTACATATTCCGATTGAGGCGTCGTTGAGGTTGTACCACCGACTTATAGACATCCTCCATGAGGATCCGGTGAGTACAGAAAGTTGGGCTTATTCCCTTGATATCGGATAGTTACCACGCGATGGCCTCTCTATTCTCTTTCAGAACACCTATCAATTTACCTTCTACCCCGTCGACAATTTCGAAGAAATTATAACGGGTAAGCTCGAATTTTCACCTAAGAAAGCATACTCTAGGTGGGAGGGAAGGACCTTAAGCTCTAACGGGGCCGGAGTGTCTACAGGTTTGCTCTCACTCTCCTCACTAATCTCACAGAAGTCTAAGGTCTCGGGGACCCAAAGTGGGCCATCCTCTATGTCCTCTTCCTCACTCTCCTCGTCAACTACCCCCTCATTCACTAAATCGACTCCACTAATATATTCAAGACAATGATCTACGCACGACATGAATGAATTGAGAAAGTAAACGGAATGGCATGGGCCACTATCGCTATCTCCACCGCTAGGGTGTTGCATTGACCTAGCGATTTCGAAAGTGACGTTCTCATCCCCAACACGGAGTGTAATCTTTCCATCATGGACATCAATGATCACCTTTGCAGTACGGAGGAATGGACAACCTAGGATGATGGGCACTTTCTCATCAGCCTCCATATCTAAGATAACAAAATCGATGGGGAAAACGAATTTATCAACCTTAACTAGCAAGTTCTCTATGATTCCCCGCGGATACTTAACCTGACCGATCGCTAGAGACAGTGACATACGAGTAAGAGTAAGATCCCCTAAACCTAATTTCTCATACATCAAATTGATGCTAGCACCTAGATCGGCAAACGCATGAGCGAGAGCGATGGAACCCCCAAAGAGACACGGAATAGTAAAGATACTCCAATCAGTGAGATTTTCCGGTAGCTTATTTAGCACTGCGGCGGAACATCCTCCAGTCAAAGGAACATTTGAAAGCTCCCCCAGCCTATCTTTTTGTTTAAGAAGGTCTTTTAAAAACTTGGCATATTTGGGCATATGTTGGAGGGGTTCAATGAAAGGGAGATTTATTTTCAACTGGGTGAACATGTCGAGAAAATTCCCATGTTCCCTAGCATATTTTTGTTGCTTAAGTCGGGTGGGGTAGGGTAAGCGTGAAGGATCTACGTATGGTGACGGCCTAAACTCTACTGGTTTCTTCTCTGCTCTGCTCTCGACTGAAGGTTCATTGTTTGGTACGGTACTTGCTGGGTCTAGCCTATTTTGCCCCCTAGGTGGAGCCTCCATTTCTATCTCCTCATCTACCTCTTCATCCTTATCCTCTATCTCTTCTCCCTCTCTAACCACTTCTCCTAGACTCCTACCACTACGGGTGGTTATCGCTTTTACATGTTGGTTTGCCGGGTTAGGTTGAGTGTTACCCGCGAACTGACTGTGTGGTTGTGCTTCCAGTTGCTTATCGATACTACCTATGGACCTTTGAAGATCTAAGAGTGAGGATTGTTGATTCTTCAAAAGAAGAACATGTTCCGCTAACGTTTTCTAAGTAGCTTGATCCTTAACCACTAGCTGAGACTCTATCCATCCAAACTACCTCTCGAACCTTCACTCCTGTTTTGACCCTCTTGGTTTGAACCCCCACCATTAAACTGACCTGGATGACCTGAACCTCCACTAGAGTAATGACCCTGCCCCCTATTTTGATATTGACCGGATTGGAAACCAAGGGGTTACCGGAAGCACAGAAATTATTATTATTATTATTATGCCAGTTAGGGTTATAGCTAGAATTATTATTCTTATAGGGGTTCGTTTGGCCTCGACTTTGACCCGTAATGAACTCTACTTGCTCGACAGTGAGCGTAGAACACTCTATCGTATCATGACCTCCTCTACACACCTCACATCTATCTACCTTCTTTTTCAACTCTTGTATCTCCTTAGTGACCTCTCGCTTAAAGCTATCTAATGCAGCAGCTACCGTAGTTTCCAAGCTAACTTGGTTTAACCCCTAGTTGACTGGAGTGGTACGAGAAACAGGGATGGAATTCCTGCTGATAGTGTTGTAGTCTATGTCAGAATGCACAAAACTCTCAAAGAGGTCGTTACACTCAACAACAGTCTTCTTGCCTATTAGGTGCCCGCCATCAGAAGTGTCAAACCGGGCTCGGGTTTCAGGGGTGAGACATTGTAGAATTTCTCTACAAGTGCCCAATCAGACAGACCGTGTTGAGAACAACGGGATACTAAGGTTTGGAAATGCTCCCATGCTAAATGGTAAGGCTCATCAGGTTCCATTCGAAACGAATGGATCTTATCGTGAAGACGAGATGCTTTGGTGGGTAGAAAATATTTCTTAAGGAAAGCATCTCGTAGAGCGGCCCAAGTAGTAAAGGTACCAGCCGGTTGAGAGTCAAGCCAGACGATGGCTCCACCTCCAATAGAGAACGGAAATACTTGAAGGAAACAAGCATCGTTGCCCGCACCTTCCATGTTAAAAGTGTGACAGAGGCGGGTAAGGCGGTTATTATGGGCAGGCGCATCCTCGTCATCACGATCGTGGAATTTGCACAAGTTGGTTATGGTGGTCATGATGTAAGATGGGATTTGCCAAGCTTTGTCATTGTTCATTGGGGGAAGAGTGATGGGCGAGTTTGCACCGGTGAAACCGGTGGTTGCTTGTTGGTAAACGGTTTTATTCTGAGCCATGTGAAAAGCAGGTGGTGAACTTGTGTTTCAATGAATTATACGGGGAGGTGGGGAATTGTGCGGTGAGGGCTTTGGTGTAAAGTCAAAGTTTGGTAGTATAAATGGGCGGGAAGAATCGGAAAAACCGGAAGATGAGGATGAAGAAGTACTAACCTTTTGCGCAGTAGAAAGAGTGTGTCCATTGGCGGCTTCGATGGAGGTCCTTGCGAACGCGTATGGGGCATCCACTGAAAACCGGAAACGAGACAAGTAAGAAAATTCAAAAAGGACACTTAACAAAAATATATTAAACTAAAAAAATTAAACTAAATAAATTATTTAGACTCCTACGACCCAAACAAAACGGTAAACATGTATGAATCAACTAAATCTAAACAAAGTAATCAATGCAATTGCCAAAGAGAGTCCCCGGCAACGGCGCCAAAAACTTGATGTCCTAAAAGTAGTCTAATAAATGAACCTAATTCTAGACTCAAAGTACTACTCTAGACTCCTAAACTCGACTAAACTACTAACCGGCAAGTGGACCGATCAATTGTAGAAAAGCTTAAGTAAGTCCGGATATCGAACCCACGAGACTCTCTAATTACGTTAACGACTCTATCTAGACTAAATTGACACACTAAATTTATTTTATGTTTGGGGGGTGGGTTTACTAAAAATCCTAAATTTATAATTAAACTAAAATTAAGTTAACTAAGATGAATTAAGACAGACTTTTGAATCGGAGATTTAATTCAAGGATGGTGGAATGGCTCCCTAGGTTAGATTACTTATTACTATTGAATGGGTCTGTTAACTGATTAATAATGTGATAGGGGACTGGGATCTTAAAATACTAAATCCTAAGGAATACGAACAGGACCCCCGACCCTTCTCGGGAAGACACCTATGATATCCTAAAGGTAGTTGGGCTTACCGGTTTATAAGATTTCCTTTCGGTTATGTAAAATTCAATAAAGTTTCTAAAGTTGCTAACTATCTCTCAATATGAAGCTTAGACTAACTATGGTTTTTGATTTGGTTTAACCGACTCGAATATGGCAAGTAAACTAAAACCGGTTTCTCTCAAAACCTAATCCTAGCAATTTACCTATTTAATTCAGTTAATAAATTATTATTTCTCAATAATTAAATTTAGTATAATGCTAAGATTTAATTTATATGTTTCATTCAATTGTTTCTACCGTTTATTGGCCAATTTACCGAACGATTACCCAAACCCGTTAGAACTCGACAATCAACATAAACCTATTCTATGAAAGATTTTCAACTAGATTCATGTGCAACAATCATATAATTAATAATTAGATCAAAACATGCAAATACACCAAATCAAACAACCAAAGTTTACTACTTTATCAAAAATCCCTTAAACACATTAAACAATCAATAAAAATCCAAACTTTCGTAAATAGTCATCAAAACCTAGGTAGCATACGTAAATTCAGCCAACAAGCATTGTCTTAAACGTAATCAAAGCAAGTTTAAAAACGTAATTCATCAACCAAAGAACAAGGAAACTAAAGATTAAGAAAATCAGTAATAAAACCCGTGATTGCTTCGATATCTATGCTCCTAGCTTCAACCTGATGATTCTTGAACAGCTTGAACTCCAAACTTGGCTCCAAATCTCCAAAATTTCGTCTCTAAAACTCCCAAGTTCGTCCAATGATTGTAATTAGAGTTAAACTCTAATTATATATCCTTCTCAACACAAATCTGATAAATTTATGAAAGTATCTGACCAAACAGCCCTCTCGCTGGCCGCGAGAGGGTTCATGCAGCCGGTCGCGCCTCGCGACTGGGTTTAATTTCTTCAGGCAATTATACTCCTCTCGCTGGCCACGAGAGGCTTAAGTGGATGCAGTCGTGGGCCGCCAGAGGGTGGTTTTCCCCATTTTGCGATTCGTTCTTCTCTCGGCTTCCAATTACGATCCGGCTCGGTTTCTGTCAACACTTCAGCTCATTTTCTCGTCTTTTCAGCTGTTTCCATGAACCAAGACCTGGGAAACGTATTTGGATTAAAAGTAGATATATTCTTGTAAAACCTAAATGAATATTAACTAAACTAATACAAACTATACACGATAAATAGATGTATTATTCTATACATCAAACATCTTGAACTAATTCAAGTCTCATCAGAGATCCATTCGAGATGCCCTATCTCGAACTAATTCAAGTCTCATCAGAGATCCATTCGAGATACCCCATCTCGAACTAATTCGAGTCTCATCTGAGATCCATTCGAGATGCCCCATCTTGAACTAATTCGAGTCTCATCAGATGTCCATTCGAGATGCCCATCTCGAACTAATTCGAGGCTCATCCGAGATGCCCATTTCGGACTAATCCGAATCTCATTCAAGATCACTATTTTGGACTAATTCAAGTCTCATCTAAAATCCATTCTAAATCCAAGATTTTATCCGAAATCTCATTACTACATTAGGCTATTATTGTGAACTAAATTTCAGCTAACAGGTGGTTTGCTATTAAATAAATGGTTTTGTAAATACTTAATTAATCATAATCAGATAACCTTTTACAAAACCAAATAGCTTAACTTAAATGAGCTTCTGATGTATCACTTCTGCCCAAAGGTGATTTGATGCATTTATTTATTGTTCAAGTATAATAAGAGTTATGTTAATTATGCATTATACACGTGAATGTCTTTTTCTGGCCAAAGCCGATTTAATTCATTCATGTCTAGCATACTTAACAAAAGCATAATTAAAGTGATTGTCTCATTTCTGGCCAAAGCTGATTTGTCACAATTACTTTGCACACGTACTTAGATGATTACACTTCTTGCCAAAGCTGATTTATCTTCATTTAAGTAGAAATTTTTTTAAATAATACTATTATTTTGATGTTAGTAATAGACAATATCACAGCTTCATAACTAAAATGGTCATTACTTATGCCTGACTTAGTGTAACTTGCCCTTAGATCACATTAAGACTTCTTTCTTAGTATCATAATTCGCTCATATTATTTTTACTCTCAGAGCCCAATTACGAGATTCCACGAATGACTGGTGATAACTTTGTTAAATGGAAAGACTCTCTCATGCTTATTCTAGCTTTGCTGGATTTCGATTATGCTTTAAGAGAGAATAAGCCTGCAGACCTCACTCCTTAGAGTACCGCTGCTGAATAGTTGATTCATGAAAAATGGACTACGTGTAACCGCATGTCTCTCATGTTCATGAAGCAATCGATAAGCAATGCACTTCGAGGAGCCATTCCTGATTCTGAAGATGCTAAAACCTACTTGGCTTCTGTGGAGGAGCAATTTAAGGGAACGTCTAAAGCACATGCTAGCATATTAATCCTCAAGTTGGTGACTACTAAGTATGATGGGAGGAGTGGCATCCGTGAACACATCATGATGATCAACGACATGGCCCATAAGCTCAAAGGATTAGGCATGGCGATTAGTGATGGTTTTCTTGTTCACTTCATCATGACTTCCCTTCCTTCGTCCTATGAAGCATTCAAGATCAATTACAACACTTAGAAAGAACAATGGACGATAAGTGAGCGGACCGCCATGTGCGTGTAGGGGAGGAGGAGGAGCATATGAAGATGGATATAACTACTGATGTTGCACACTTTACTACCTCCAGCTCTAAGAAAAGGAAGAACACTTATCCAAGGAAGAATAATTCTAAAGTCCAAAATCCCAATCCTAATACAAGTGCGCCTTCCAGCTCTAAGAACTCCTTAGGCATACCGTAGTGCAAATTCTGTAAAAAGACAGGACATAAGCAGAAGGAATGCCCTGCTTTAAGGAGTGGCTGCTAAGAAAGGTAATGATTTTTTCATGATACTTGAGTCCTATAATTTAAATGTTTCTGCTAATTCTTGGTGGTTTGATTCTGGTGCTATGGTTCATGTAACCAATTCTACTTAGGGATTCCTTACAATCCAGAGGCTGGGAAGAAACCAAAGAACACTAAAAGTTGGGGATGATCGGGAATTAGAAGTGAAGGCCATAGGAACATTACAATTATTTATGAAAACTGGTTTCTGCATTAAACTTTATGATACCTTATATGTCCTGAGGTAACTCGAAACCTTGTATCAGGAGCAAAGTTAGACATAGATGGTTTTGATATTACTCATGGTCATCGCAAACTCTCTATTCTCTATGATTCTGTGGTTTATGGTACTGGCATTCTAAATGATGCTCTCTATAGATTAGAACTAGATAATGATTTTTCCAAATCTTTGTTGTCATATAATATTAATGAATCACTCACAAAGATGAAACAGAAACGAGAGTTAGAGACTTCATCAATATTGTGGCATCAACGTTTAGGCCACATCTCACGAGAACGGTTAAATCGACTCGTAAATGATGAAGTCTTACCTCATCTCGATTTCACTAATTTGGAACATGTGCCAAATGTCTTAAAGGTAAAACGAAATTAGCGAATAAGAAATTGCCACTAGGAGCTCTAATTTATTAGAACTCATTCATACTGACATTAGTGGTCCTTACCAAATCGCTGGCATAACAGGACATACTTAACTTATCACTTTCATTGATGATTATTCTCGTTACATGTACTTGTATCTCATTAAGGAAAAATATGAATCTCTTACAACTTTTAAAGATTATAAAGCTAAAGTTGAAAAACAACAAGAACGTCAAATTAAAGTTGTGAGATCAGATAGAGGCGGTGAATATCATGGAAGACATACTTATGTGGGTCAAGCTCTTGGTCCATTTTATGAGTTTTGTAAGGGCTAGGGGATAGTGAACCAATACACCATGCCTGGTACACCTCAGCAGAACGGTGTCGCTGAACGAAGAAAATGTACCCTTATGTACATGGTGCGCAGTATGTTAGCCAACACTAATTTATCATTATTCCTCTGGACTGAAGCGTTAAAAGCATACTCAATAGAGTTCCTTCTAAGTCTGTCCCTAAAACTCCTTATGAACTTTGGACAGGAAGGAAACCGAGTCTTAAATATATGAAAGTATAGGGCTGCATTACTGAAGCGAAACTTTACAATTCTTTCCTAAGGAAATTTGACCCTAAAACAGTTACCTGCTTCTTTATCGGGTATCCTGATCACTCAAAGGGTTATCGTTTCTATTGTCCTTTCCATGTCACCTATATTGTTGAAACCAAGCATGTTGTGTTCCTGGAGGATTTTAAGGTCAGTAGGAGTAGTACCAACCCTTACGAAGAATTGCAAAAAGTACAAGATGTGGGGGGGGGAGATTCGTCGCTTACCATAACTCCGTTTACTCCTCTTGTACCTAACGCAACAACTACACCTGAAGCTACTGCACCAACTCCAAATTTACCTCGACAACCATAACCCATTATACCTCATAACGAAGGCACATCAAACGGTCAAAACCAAGACAACGCTGAACCCGATAATCAACTCAGGAGGTCATCTAGGCAACGAAGGCCTACTAATTGGGATGATTATGTTACCTACCTGACTAAAATGGATGCCGGAAAGCTCAATGATCCTATCTCTTATAATGAAGCCATTAGCAGTGACCAGTCTTCTGAATTGAATAAAGCAATGAATGACGAGCTTGAATCCATGAAGAAAAATGACGTTTGGGATTTGGTAGAATTACCCAACGGTGTCAAACCCGTAAGATGTAAATGGGTATTCAAAACAAAACTAGATCCGAATAGGAACGTTGAACGCTACAAAGCGGGATTGGTTGCAAAGGGCTACACTCAGAAAGAGGAAATTGATTATCAAGAGACGTTTTCACCTGTCTCTCATAAAGATTCCTTAAGGATCGTAATGGCCCTAGTAGCTCAATTTGACTTAGAGCTGCATCAGATGGACGTTAAAACCGCTTTCCTTAATGGAGACTTAGACGAAGATGTTTACATGAAACAACCTGAAGGTCAGGAGCATCTAGTCTGTAAGTTGAAGAAATCCATTTACAGGTTAAAACAAGCATCACGTCAATGGTACCATAAGTTTGATGAAGTCATGAAGAAGCAAGGTTTTATAAAGAATCAAGTGGATCAATGCACCTACCTCAAGATGAGTGGGAGCAACTTTACTATACTTGTCCTTTACGTAGATGATATTCTATTGGCAAGTAATAGTGTAGACATGTTGCATGAGTCGAAGAGGTTACTCTCGCATAAGTTCGATGTAACATTCGTTGTAAAACGGGTTTCCAAAAACCGGTTCGTTTAAATAATCCAAGTATGTTTATTTGAAGTTTCGTTTCGCATTTATTAATCGTTCAAGTTCGAATTATTAATTTTTGTGATTAATAAATAAGTTAAAGAGTTAAAATATTAAATAAATACAAACTAATAATAATAGTAATAAATAAGGTTTAAAAATAATAAAAATAAATACAAAAGGGGCAACCGGGTTTCGAACCCGTGTCCCCAATGAATTCACACACACAAAACACCACTGAGCTACACACACCCCTTGTTTTAAATCCGAAACAATTAAAATTTATATCGCAACTGAAAAAGCCAAACCTGCAATTCAAATTGCAGAACCCGTAACCGTTGAAAACATAATTTTTGTCATCAACTCAATCAACGATTTTCCTGTTGATTAATCTTGTGTAACCGATTACGAACATCAGTTATAACTGAAACCGGAATCAATTGTTTTGAAAACTGAAAGCAATCATTGATCTTTAAGAAATGAAACCGAAATCAATGATTGATTGGTTACACTATATATTTCGATCTTTACCCTTCAACAAACTCGCCCACTCTCTCAATCTTCACTTCAAAAACCTCTGAAGAACCTCTCTGTTACGATCATCATCGCCGGAACACTCCGTTTCATCACCGGAATTTCAACCGGAAAACCATAACACTTCGCTAAATCGTTACAAACATCTAAATCTCTTTGATATTCTTTTGTCTAGTGTTTTGTGGTTTTAAAACAGTTAATCAAAACTGTATAAATGGATTAACGGTCGGATTTGATTTCTAGGTAATATTGATGAAGAAGATGAAGTTTGTGTAGTGTATTAATACACTTAAAATATGAAGTTTAATCGGGTTAGACAAATAGTCCAGTGGTGGACTGTGTGCAAAAATAAAGCATAGGTCCAGGATTCAAACCTCAATACGCTGCCTATCTCCGAATTAAATCAAAGTTTTTTTTAAATACTCTGATATATTAACAGTTAATAAGTATATATAATTAATATAAATTGAAGATACTCTGGGTTAGTCACACAGCCCAGTTGGTAGGGTTGTGTGCAACATACCGTAGAGGCGGGGGTTCGACTCTGGTTCCATGCAGCGATTCAACGATAATAAAATCCTTTTTAAATAAATGAATTTATGATTTAACCTAGTTTGTATATATATATATATATATATATATATATATATATAATATTAAAATCCAGATTATTTCGGGTTAGACACGTAGCTTCGTTGGTAGAGCTGTGTGCACGTATACGGGAGGTCACGAGTTCGATCCTCACACGATGTCTATAATCCAAAGTCAAACCCGGTCCGACAGGTCAACCCTGTAAAGGGTATATTTTTTTAATAACCATTCTCTTTATTATTTTATATAAAAATCATTTAAAAATACTTAAAAAATAAGACTTTTCAAGTTTTAAAATTGTAATAAATACTATAAAAATAGATCTAAAAATCTAATAAAAGACACTAATTAGAAATATTAATTTCAAATAAAAGTTATATATTTATCGAACTATTAAGTAATTATTTAGGTTAGTTTCTCTCGTCGATTGAATCTTAAATCGTGCGCATTCGTCATCAATTCAAGAAAACGCACCCATTGTGAGTGAATCCTTACAAATCCCCCTTTTATTCATGTTTTGGGGTATATCATGTGTCGTTACTTATATTATTTATTCAAACACTTGTGCTACTACCATTATATGATCTAACATTTTATGTAAGGTTTGGTTGTTGTTATATGTGGTTACATTATCTCATTTCAGTGCATCATTCACATTAGGCCCATCAGTTCCTCGTTGGATACGAGTTGAGCATCACGTGCCTTATTAGATCGGCTCCGTTTGCTTGAGCCTTGATCTCACAGTTCATCTTTTATCAAGCTCATGTGTACATTGCTAGATGTTATGTGGTTTGTGAATAGATTTACATATACTTATGCTCATATTTGGTTTATGCACATTTTTATCAAATTAATCAATATAACTAATTCTTTCAAATGATTAAATGAGATTCACTCGCCAACTTTTGTTGACCCAAATCTTTATTTTACACATGTACTGGTGGACAGGCTGAGGAGAGGAACACTTAGAATTTGGCTTTAGAAGAAGAATAAAACATTGCTTGTCTAGAATATTTTTGTGTTTGTATGTTTTTATGTGTATGTTGGAATATTCTCTTTTAAATTTGAATTAATAAATATGAAACTTAATTATAGTAAATGTCATGAGCTTTGATGAAAACCCAATCATGCCCCGACTTCTATATCCGCTGCGGGTCAGGGTGTGACATTCGACATGAAGGATCTCAGAGATGCTTCTTATGTCATTGGCATCGAAATGCACAGAGACAGACGCAAAAGGATCTTAGGATTATCCCAAAAGGCTTATATAGATCATGTCCTTACACGTTATAACATGCAACAGCATAAACCCTCATTCGCTCTAGTAGTTAAGGGAGATGTTTTCGGTTCATTCCAATGTCCGACAAAAGAGGTTGAAAAGGAGCAGATGAGCCAGATACCTTATGCGTCAATAGTCGGGAGCCTGATGTATGCTCAAGTTTGTACTCACCCAGATATCACTTATATTGCCGGAATGCTAGGCCGTTGTCACTGGAAGGCAGCTAAGAAAGTACTTAGATATCTACAAGGGACGAAAAACTATAAACTGACTTATAGAAGAAGTGATCATTTAGAAGTGGTAGGCTATTCTGATTCTGACTTTACCAGGTGCAAAGATGACAATCCACTTCGGGCTATATCATTTTGCTAGCAGGCGGACCTATCTCATGGAAGAGTCATAAACAACAGTTAACCACAACTTCCACAATGATGGCAACATACATTGTTGTTTATAACGCAACCTGTCATGGAATGTTGCTTAGAAATCTGATCACTGGACTCAAAATCGTTAATTCCATTTCTAACTCAGTTGCCGTTAGTTTCTCGAACCGTAACAATTCGACTGGAGCTAGTTTGTATCTCGATACAAAGTACTTGTTCGTACGTGAACGAGTTGAGAAAAATAATCTTTGTATTGAGTATATTAGTGCTAAAAATATGCTTGCGGATCAGGTGACTAAAGGTCTCCCACCTAAAGTTTTCGAAGAACATGTTTCGAATATGAGACTTACTAAAGACCTTATTTAATAGTATATTGTACTTACCTATGTGTTAATTAATAAAATTTCCTCAGTTTGATTTTGTATGTCTCTAATATATGTTCTGCCGGTATAATGACATATAGACAAATATAAATACAGATCAAACGCTAAAGGGCTTATGTGCGTATTTTGATCATAACTGTTAGGTTTTAAATTGAGGTTGTAGTATGACTAATGGGGGTCCTGAGTTGCATAATGATTCAATGGTTGTATTTCTCTACTATGGTTTTTGGTTTAAAGCTAAAATGAGTATTAACTCCTGATCAGGCTTATCTAATACTCATGATAAATGATTACTTAGCTAAGTGGGAGAATGTAAGATTAAATATATAATTTTTATAATATTTAATCATGTAGCCATTATAATCATTTATATTATATAAGATCATAATACATTAAACCTATGATATATTAGTTGGTAATTGTTGATGGACCATATTACCCTTACTAACTAATTAGGTTTCCTCTTGGGTGTATATATAAAGAGATGACTAGAGAGGTGAAGAGTTGGACAATCATCATAACCATAACATCACTAAGTTCGTATACCTCCCTCTCTCCATAACTCATAACCGAATGCACCCTAATTCGGTATTACCATCATCACTTTACACCTTAAGGAGGAACCAGATCACACTGACAAAGATGTCGAACTCCATGGTTGCGTTTCTGACTGGATTCTCTGCTAGCATGTCTGCCGTCACATGTATTTATTTACTTGTTTTCCATCTTTGTTGAAACAGAACTAATAAACAGAGTTCACTGTAAATTCGCTTCGATTCTATCAACAACCATACAATAAGAATGAATACTACTTGTTATTCCAATCACATGTAGAATCAACCTAAGAATAACAAGATATGTTACATACAAGAAGATTCTCATACACATAAACCAAATTAATGAGTGAAGCAAATACTGCTAGTAAAGAGGAGGTTTTGATTTACCCACAATTCGGTCAAGCCATCAAGATTTAGAATCTAAAGGTTTTAGATTGCCAAAATACACAAAGTGTATAATGTGAATTTCAAGTTTCCAACAGTACAAACTAAAATAAAGAGACAAAAAATCACTCAAGCATTTTTGCAAACACTTAAGAAGAATGAATGGTGTGGTGTTGGGAGGATGCCATCGAGTTAAAACCATTGGGCCCATCTACATATTCTTATCCTACATTTCTACAAGAGGTTGTTTCAGCTACTCGCACATACTACAAAATGAAGAAATACTATATCATTATGAACTCTAAACTAAATGTTTCTGTAAATCCTAATAAAATCTCAATCTGAAATTAAGAATCGGCCAAACAAGATGGACTATTTTGTTGCTGATGTGGGAAGACAACGTAAATGGAGTAGTATAGTTTTAGTTTCATGTTTGATGTTTGTCTACAACTTGAACTATGATATGAGATTGATTGAAATAAAAGTGAATCAGCAACAATACCTACCTTTGGAAGAAAGTTATATTGGTTGAGAGGTGGTAGGCTATTCATGGGGATTATGATGTGTATGAGATGCTGTTGTTAGTATATACCTGTATGGACCAACTTGGAAAAGTTGCTGATTAATTGGCAATATGAGCTTCTTAGTAATAATGGCAGTGGTAACGGAACACCTGTTGTTAGAAATACATTTTGGAAGCACATAAGGAATCATACTAATAATAAAATAATGACAGATGACAGAGGCTTTATTTCTAAGGTTCATTCATATTATATATATCTATATATACACACATAGAACAGCGGGTAACCAATTTCTAACCGTTGAGACGGTTAATGGCGCCAAATACATAACCGTTTTCAAACGGTATTATGTACTAACCTAATTATTGTTCCACTTAATATAAGTATGAGTCATAAATAACAATATAATAGAAGTTTAGATTATTTACTAACACCACCCCCTAAGCTAAAATTCTTTCCTTGTTTTCGGTAGAGTCTTGTTAGCTTCATCCAATGCTGTAACTGCTTGTGAGAAATCATAACTTCGTTTCTTGTATAGACTCTTTGCTGCATTCCAGTCACCACCCATGTGTAAGGCATAGTTGTCTTGTATTACCATTCAATACCAAGTTCACCCATGTTGTCTTGTCTCTAAGTAACTTTGCTTAAAGTCATTGAGTTCCCTACTATCACCCAAGGTTTCTACCAATTGTTCTCCACTCATAACATTCATCGAAAGATCTGAATTAATCGGTACAGTTTTAGGTTTGAACATATGTGTTATAGAACATCCCCCCCCCCCCCTAATTTGTTGGGTTAATAGGTTTGTTCGTGGGTCAACGGGTACGGGTCGAATAATCAAACGGGTCAGCTGGGTTTTATATCAGTCACATGGTACTGAATTAGTCTAGAAGATGACCGCGTTTGGAGGAGAAAATGCTGAAAAATTGGACGTTGAGTGCATGTACGTTGGAAATTGTTGCTAATAAGTTGGAGTTTTAATGTATGCATGTGTTTGTTGGTATAAATTGCATTTGCAGTAGTACGTAAAAATTATCCTGTCTCTTGTAAGTCAGTTTTGTTTCTTTGTGAAAGTTTAATAATAAAGAAAGAGTTTCGTGAGTGTGTGTGTGTGTGTTTTTTCCTATGTGTTATTTGGGGCCTGAACCAACATAATTTCACTACAAATCCCTGTTGTCTTAATTGATTCAGGCTTACAACATTCCTATCAATACCAAGAGTATTATAATACACACTAAGAATCAAACATGCTTCTTGTAAATGCAATTTAACAACCCCGATCCCTCTAATAAACAATATGTTACCGGATTGTCTTGTTTCAACACCTAAAGATTTCTTGATTTTCTTAAAGTGACTAAGAATACCAGCGAAATGATTCCGGAATTTTGTATTAACGTACCATATATCATTCCAAAAACCTAATTCCGTTCCGCTAAAATGTATTCCTCCGCATAATGGTGCCTTTCACGAATTCCCCTTGTTCCGGTAGTAATTGCTTGTCGTATGAGTAAAGTCGCCTCATCTCTCTCCTTAATCTTGCATCATTGTATCTTGTACCCTGGTTCACCGCAATAGTAACAGATTCGTCGATCGTGTGTTCGTTGCTTGATTTCCTTGTTTGGCGCCATTTTCTGAATTTGAGTTTTCTGTCGAAATCAAATGTTTTTAACTTTTGTTTGATCGTTTGAAAAAACTTTGGCTCTGATACCAAATTGTTGGCCCAGAACTTCGATAATACAAACATGAATGAATCAAAAGTATAGAATCCACAGAAGAGTGGATTAATCACAGAGGTGATTATCATTACACTTGGTGAAGAACACCAAAGTTTAATGTCAAACCATCTTCTAACTGTTGAGACGGTTAATGGCACCAAATACATAACCGTTTCAAACGGTATTATCTAACTGTTGTGATGTTTATGAGATGGGTTACCCGACCCATTACAACTAACCTAATTATTGTTCCACTTAATATAAGTATGAGTCATAAATTACAACATAATAAACATATTATAGAAGTTTAGATTATCTACTAACAGAAGCAGCTAGCTGATACTCATCAGAATGAGCGTGTATATGAAGTTGGTGGTTTGGTTTATTTGAAGCTCCACTCGTGCCCAGACGTCCTTCGCACAGTTTGTGTGGAAAGCTGGCTTCTAAGTATTTCGGGCATCACCTCATTGTGGAGAAGATAGAACCTGCTGTTGTTTTGGCTAGGCAGATCGTCAAGAGAAGTCATTGAGTTGCACTTATCAATTATTAAATTAGGATTGCCATGGCGATGCATACAAGGTGGTACATATAGTTGTGGAACATTATGAAGTATATCAGTGTGCCAAACACAACACACGACTATGTGCAGTCTCACTCTCATAGTCACAACCTTCGGTTTTTAAGCCTTATATAACACAAGCGAGTACTTGCACATGTGTATACGCAACAATGACCTTAAGATTAAGGTATGGTATCATTTAATAAGAAAGAGACAAAATGCTTTGATGTTGATTCTTATACATATTATACATGGCTTTTTGATAGCCAACATTACAACCATAAATATCACAATGCTACTCAACTGAGATATACAAATCAGATGGGCTAGACGCAGCAGTTTCCTCGTCGGTCGATGAAGACATAGAGCACAACGGATCCATACTCTTGCTCACTAGATGCCAGTCGTCGATGTGTATAAGTTTCCCATGGTCTGAATCTTGAGGTCTTTTCTTGTCAATAATTTCTAAAATCTTTTTGGTTTTCCCAAAAAGTAGAACCGCACTTCGAATACTCTTCTCCCTCTCCTCAATCCTACTTTCATGACATTTTCTTGAAATAATATATTGCAGGTTACTCAAAGCTGCTAGTAATATATCACAAATCATGTGAGATATCTTGTCAAATAACCTCTCACTGGTTTCTTTCTGGCTTGTTAACCGCAGTGTTTCACATATCCTGTACATGGAATTTGCTGCCAATACGCACAAGGGCCATCGCGATGGGCCATCTTTTAAGAATTCATCCGTATGCATCGTACCCTTATTGGCAAATACCATAAATTGTCTCTTTGAGATTTCTGCAAGCAATTTGATGATTTCAGTTCCTGTTGCGTGTTCTTGATGCACGAGCTTTGAAAGATCAACATCCGACCATTTGTTACAAAGTTCCACTTCTGACCAAGCTACTTCGGCTGCTTTCAATACATGTTTCAGTTCTTTCGCCTTCTCCAAGTAGTTTTCTATCTCTTTTACATACTTGAGACCTTCATCCACACTGCTAATCAGTTGATCTTTTAACTGTTTGTCTATATTCGGAATTGCAACTGCTATGCTTGTTAATGTCACTATAGGTAGAGCCCAACAGTTTGGCGGTTCTCCACAACCTAAAGATGGAACTTTGTTACTGTCAAAATCATGTACTCCATTGAAGGAACTAAACAACTCGATCGTTCTAAATGTTTTATCAGATTTTTCGGCTGCTGTTTCTCCCCAATCTTGATCCAGTGATCTGTAGCATCACAATTGTTTTCCATCATCAAATCCACCAACACTTCTTCTCCTTCAAGATAAATCACATACCGACTCAATTCCATATTCATATTCTCTGCATCTTCACTATGCACGCCATTATCGCCTTTAAAAACCTTCTTAACCTCAAGAATCTGCTCACCAAGAAAATCGAAACATATCTGATCGCCTTACAACAAAAGACTAGTCCTTTTTGCATCCCAATCAAAAACCGGAAAAAATGAAACTTTGCTCCATGAATTAGTTTTCTTCCCCGCCGGCTACAGATTTTTAAATCTAAAGGCTGCACCTGCCAGAAAAGCATCCGTTTGATCCAATACCTTTCAACAACAAACTCTTGCTCTCTGGCCCGCGAGGCCAATGTTGGACACCTGAAATTGATGGTCATAAACCATCTAAAAGCCGGTGAAATCGTCCCCACCACCACTGCAGCCATTTGACACATGAGGACCAAAGTGGTTGATCATTTATAATCCGAATCACCTGAGCAAAACCTGAAAGACCAAGGCATGAGCCGGGTTCTGACTATAGACTCAGCTAAGATCAACAAGTTTACAAGACAAAATGCCCCTGAAGCCGAGCAGGGTGCAGACCGCCCGATCACAAACTGAGGGCTCGACGTATACGCCATCATCCAATACTTCCCTAAATCCTGCTGCAACCTATCAGCAGCAGACACATTCCTTCTAGTAAAGCACACCAAGTTTGCTTTTCTCAACTTCTTCTCATATGTTATATCCAAAAAATACTTCGTGGTAGGAATAGCCATAGACAAACAACACAAGATTGACAATAAAACAACCATCAAAACCATAATCAAACCATGTTCAATCCAAAACTCAAAGATGACACCAGTACCCATCTGAATACAAATGTTAACAATTGCAGTGACAACAAGAATACCCAAAGCAATAATATTCATCAAAAGCTCAGTATCTTCCATTGTACCTAAAGACGGCAGCAAGTTCCCCATAACCATGCATATGAACGCCGAGCTGCTGGCTTTCGCCAGCTGATCTTGGCGGCGAGGAATGGCTGCGTTCAAATCAACCGAAAACTTGATTGAAATTGCTATGACAGTAAGAGTTGTGGCATTCATGCTGAAGAACTTGCAAGGGAACCAAAACTTTTTGTATCTAAAACCATGGAGTGCATCCAAGGCCATGGCTATGCCACAGATCGATGATGCTGCGGCTACATAGATCCCGATCCATGGCATCGGATCATTGAATTTTGAGTTGTTCAGGAGCCATCCGCCGCGCAGCCGCCATGGAACATGTTTGAATATGTTGTTGGTGACTTAATTATTGATGTGAGTTGTATAAGAGTGGTTGGATTTTTAATTTCTTTGATCAGATTTGATTTGTGTTCATAGTTTGAGGATCGGTGTATATATTTTGCATTATCATGAAAGGCTAGTTTATATTCTCTATGTAAAAAGTACACGTCACGGTGCATGTGGATGGAGTTACATGAATCTAATTATAAACTTGTTTTGGCCAGAAGTCTTTCAAGATTTTTTTTCTGATCTAATAAATTCTTTAATATTTGGACATTTAGGTGAGTTTATAAGTAATTCAATGGTCTTGATTTTAACTTTGACCAGAGCTGTTGTACGGTGACGTTTATGATTTTTGGTCCAACTAATGCATTGTCCTTTCATGGTAAGTATGACATTAATTGTCATAATATAAATAAAAATATTTTATTAAATAGCAAGGTAGATTTTGTTGAATATTGATTGTCTCGTCTTGGTGGATTTAAGTGGCAACTTAGGATAATAGTTTTAATGATTTCTTGAAGTTTTTGATCTCGTGTTGATTAAATGATCATTTTTGATAGTGTATAAAGATATAGTTATCATAGGTTAAGATATTATATATGCATTGTATGTATACCATTTGTGTTCATGTTGTATGTTTTTAAAAATAGGTGCATGGTTATACGTATTGCTAGGATGAGTTCCTTTTAAATTTTAATAGGATATCTTTAATTTAATGTATGCTATTTATTCGATTCGGTTTGAACCTTACTGAATTTGGTTTTGTTCGGTTTTCTGTTAGTCGACAAAAAAACATGAAAACCGAACCGGTGAACATCCACGTATTCCTCTATTTTATTTATATTTAAGAAGCCGTGAATTAATATTATGTATTTATAAAATTAACAATTAAAAGATAAAATATATTGGTAGATTTGACCAGGCCTTTTGATTTTGTTAGTTGAAAATGATATGACACTGATTGAAATAAAAAATGAAAGTAAACATACATTGACCGATAATATCTACAACATATGATTATATCACAACAATTGGTGTTTCTGATCCAAGAAATTCTATTAAGCCAAAAAGTTGCGTAATGGACTCGAAAAGAAAAACTTGTGGTTAATTATTTACACTTTAACAGTATTATCATCTTTCATTTTATCGGTATATAATTTATAAATAATTAAATATGATACTTTGATATTTCAGACGGGTGATAAGAAAGTGAGTGATGTAGGTTTCGTATTTCAGTTAATTTTGATAACTTTCTAACCGTGAATGTTTTACTATCAGATAAAAGTATTTTGTGTATGCTTATCATCAATAATCAGCTAAGATGATAATGTTTTTTTAATGAATATGAGCTGTTCTTTTCTGTAAAATTGATTAATGGTATATTAGAATAAATATTTTATTTAATGTGGTGATGTAAATTTGTGATCAAATGTAAGAATAATTGAAAAATGAATTGATTGCTTGAGAAATATATGTACGTGAAAGATGGAGGTATTATTGGTTATCAGATAATTTTGTATACAACTATGCAAGTCTAAACATCTATGAAAATATGCTTATTATTCGGTATGCTATGTTATCAACATCACTACAACAGCATGACACCGGCCTAATTTGCTTGTTTTTTCATGTATTGGTCAATTCTTGGCAGATTGGGTAACGGTCAAAAATGGTTCCAGTTGAAACCAGTTTTTGTTACATGTTCAAACTGGTTGGATTGGCCCGCACCTACTTTTGCAAAAGCACAAACACTTTTGTTTGTTTTCTTAAAAACTATTAATAATTAATGTGTTAGTTATGATTGCAAAACAATATCATCACAATAATAAGTTAATTTTTTTTTTATTTTAACATGTTTGAAATAAAACACAACCCATGCTAGTTTCATTCACAAGCAAATTTGTTGGAATTCCCAGCTCTATTATCTTGTTTTGCAGGGAAGATTTACAAGGTGGACTTGAATGTTGAAGCAACCAAGCATTCAGGAGATGAAGATGATGATGACGGTAATTGGGAAGAGAGCTAATTTCTCGAAATCGTCTGGTTTTGGTTTGGTTGGTTTTTGTTCAGGAATTGTGTTGAAATGTAGAGAAAGTTTGTCTAGATACGCGTATGTGGTATGGTAGATGTTATGAACATAGCTGAGATTTTTATTAATGTTACACATTTTTCATGTTAAATGCATCATTCACTTAGTTTATGCACCATTGAATATTGATGCACGGCATTAAAATTAAAGGTAGACGTTACTCAAAATTGTTTATTTTAAACCTTAATATTTTTCAACTTTGTTGTGGGATGAACATATTGTTGAAGAATCTTTAATGTATGTCTGTCATGGCGATGAGTTCCAAAGCATGGGATAATCTTTTTCTTCTTCGACAACCTTCAAAAATGTATTTGTATCAACATAGAGGCACACCTTGCTTGTTCTAAGATGCACATAACTATGTATACGCTATATGATATAACTGATTAACAAATGCATAACCATTAGCCGACAGACAAACGATAGTGTATAAAATGGTAGGACACTCATCTCTGTACGCTAACCAACAATATGACTAGCCACAAACAAACAAATGGTCGGTGTACAAAGTTCTTGGGAAAATCTAGGGTCACTATACAAAATACTTGATGCATAACCAAAAACTGTTGAAGTGTATAGAATACTAGAGAAAATTCTAAGATGCGCCAACATGCAAACGAATATCCATCCAAGATATGTGAACAAAATAGTTACTCACTACAGAATACTTGATGCATGGCTGATTGACTCAACTATTTTGCCATCTGCCAATGATTTGTTGGAGGAGTGGTAAGGGAGAGACTTGGTATTCTATGGGACCTAGGTTCGATTTCTGCCCTTCCCCATCATTTTATGTGGCACCTGGTGATGATGGGAGAGTAAGCGAATAGGTGGAGATATCTAGTTCGATCCTTGAACTGGGCAAGTTTTACATCACCACACTGTCGAGCCAATATGTTAAATGACTATCTAGCACTCTAGTGAAGAGTGCTGGTGCATTGAAGAAGATTTTATAATTAAAAAGTGAAATAAAACATTTATGATTATACCTTTATGGTTAAGTACTTCCATATAAATGATTGCATTTTTAAAACGTTTACATCGTTCATGGAATTATGCCTTCCTAAAATTCAGCCTTCGGGTTGGCAAATCACCGTTTGTATCCCTTTAATAAGGCCGTCTGGTATACTCTAACACCCATAGGTTAACACCTGTCATATTGTACCTGGAGGTTGTTAAGGTAAATTAAAAGTTTCACGTGTTAAGAAGTTAACTAGGAGAGGGAGAGAGAGAACAAAAAATCAAGCATTGGGAAATTTGCACACACTCACACACAACATGCTATATGAGGGTTAAACCATTTGCTTGGTGTGAGGTCAAGTGAAAGAGAGTCAAATCAGTGGCGTAGTTCATACGTATAGTTAAGTAGCGTTCCATCCCCTAATATTTAAAACTAGTGGAAATGCATGACCATTAATTGTACTGATGAGAACAATATAATTGTTTCAAGAACACATATAGAACAAATTGGAGAATAAATACCCTAAAATATTGCAAAAGTGATGTGCCATGTAATTCTAGATCCGCCAATTATGTAGTGTTATACTTTTATTCACATTGCCGAGAATATCAACACATTTGGTCTTTTCAAGGGCAAATCGGTCTTTGCACAAAACATTCTCTCCCTCCGTCTATTCCGCCACTGTTGAATTCTCGGTCTTTCTTTCCATTTTCAATCCTGCACTCGCTCTATAGACTATACGTATATATGCATGTCTGTATACATACACATACACATACACATTCATTCCAAACCTTAGATCAAAACATGAATCATCAGTACATCTGTTTTCATCGTCACCGTCGCCGGAGCCAATCTTCTTTTCCGTCACCGGAAACAAGATCACCACCATTGCTGACGTCATCCTCCACCGTCCATCACCTCATCTTGTTTGCCTTATGTATTAACCTTTTCTTCATTGATAACAATTCTATACATACAGCGATGGCGTTTGATCTGAACTAACCTTCGATCAAGGCTATGTTCCTCTGTTCAGCGACTTTAACATTGATCGATCTGAAGACGATACGAACGTACGTCTCCTCCTCAATCGTCAATCCGGTACGTGCGGTTACTGTTTTCGAATTGAAAACTGATTGTTATTTTACGTTTTCGTACGATTTGAATTGCGTTTTTTTCGATAAACTGTAACAGGATCTGGAATCATATCATCCGATTATTACAATTATGGATTCTTCAGTGCTAAAATCAAATTGCCGACGGAGAATACTGCAGGCATTGTGGTGGCGTTTTACGTACGTAATCATAATTCATGATTCATAATTTCATCATCTCTGATATGTGTAGATTTTGAGGAATTAGGGCAAAAAATGACAAAACAAACGCAGTTTTGGTATTTGATTATGTTGAAAATGAAATGGTTTGGTATATGCAGACTAGTAATGTGGATGTGTTTCCTAAAAGACATGATGAGTTAGATGTGGAGTTTTTGGGGAATGTAAGTGGGAAACCGTGGAGGTTTCAGACGAATGTTTACGGTAACGGTAGCACCAGCCGTGGCCGGGAAGAGAGATACCGCTTGTGGTTTGATCCGAGTAAGGAGTTTCATCGGTACAGTATTCTTTGCACACGCAACAATATCATGTAAGTTTCATGCATTCTTTTGAATCTGTTTTCCTTCACTTTTTTACATATTCAAATCACATAACACGTAAATGATTGCCTATGGCCAACTTGTCAACGTGAGCAAATTTAACACAGAATTCATGGATTTAGGGTTATTCTAACGCTAAACGGGTCATATAAATAACAGAGTTAAATGCCATTTTAGAACTTGTGGTTTAGATCAGTTTGCCAGTTTAGTTCAAATGTTTCGTTTTTCGCCTATGGGTCTAAAAAGGTTTCACCGTTGCCATTTTAGAATCCTGGGTTAATTTTATCCATTTTTTTCCGTTAACGAGAAGGGCAATGTGGTCATTTTATATAATGACCGAATTACCCTTCTCGTAAACTGAAAAAATGGATGAAGTTAACAAAGTTGACAAAATGGCAATGGTGAAACCTTGTTGGATCCACAGATGAAAAATGAAATCTTTGGATTAAATTCGTAAAATGGTCTAAACCATAGGGACTAAAATGACATTTAATTCTAAATAAAAAGATGCATATGTTTTACATCCTATATTAGCTTCTTTAGAAGTAGAACAATTCATGTTATGAGATTTAAGGCTTTCTAATGAATATGCTAATATATTTTAATATATATTAGATAGCGAAAAATAATTTTAGGTAGTGAATTTTTATTAAAGTAAAAACTTGTATAAATATAAAAAAATTGATCATTTTGGTATTATTTTCTTTAGACGTGTGGATCAATGAATAATGCTACTAGGCATGCGAATCCCACATTGTGTACAAGTAGCAACTCATAAGTGATAAGAGAAGGCTTTACTTTAACTAGACACCCTTGAATATGTTAAGTCTTCAAGCTCTTTTGGACTTTGACCTCATAAGAGATTATTACGCAGCCGCTAATTGCGGCTATTTTCTCTACTCTTTCTCCAATCACAAGAAAAGGTTGGCCTCAAATTATCGGCAATCAAATCTATGTTTAGTCACTTTTTTCTTTATGAATTACATATTTAAATCTATATTTAGTCACTTTTTTTTCTTTATGAATTACATATTTACATGGTTACAATAATAACATTATACATGCTCAAATCAAATGAAAGGAAACAAAAGTATATCTATATATTTATAGCTTTGGAAACAAAAGTATATCTATATATTTATTTATAGCTTTTAAACTTTAAAAAAGTCTAGTGGTATTTTCTAATTTGTTTCGTCCTTTATTTTTTTTATTTTTTTTTACGGTGAGAATGTATAACAGTTAAGAGAGAGATCTCACACTCTCCCAAACAGAGGACCATAACTATAATCAAACTTAAACCTAACAAAAAGAAAAGAAAAACTAATAAGAATAAGGGTTCGACCAATTTTGCTCCCTTTCGGTAAAGTAATTTAACCTCGGGTTAAGATAAATAAAGGTTTGATCCAGATTTCTTCCATTCTCTACTCTTTTCTTTAACAGGATTTTCTGTACCACAATTCGTTAGGATTAGATAATCCGTATCATAAAAAGGTCTAAATGTTGTGTGTTAAATATATCTCTATTACAATTGTTTACCTTTTAATTTTATCTTTTCTTTTTCAATTATATATACTGATTGTTCTTGTGTGTTAAATATATCTCTATTACAATTGTTTACCTTTTAATTAAGGATGTAATATGCAATAGACAACTATTAATCCAATATTAACCTACTTTTTTAACTTGCTCATATGATTGCTAGGCAACTAAATAAAGTCCAACAAAAGTATTTACCAGTCTTTTGAGTCATAATTGTGAAAACCCAAATCAAGACATTTTGTTTTTATTAAATTTTTCGTACTATTTAATTTCTTCAGATTCTACGTGGATGAAATCCCAATAAGGGAGGTTTTGCGAGACGAGAACATGGGAGGAGACTACCCATCAAAACCCATGTCATCATACGCCACCGTATGGGACGCCTCAACATGGGCCACCGGTGGCGGCCGTCACAAAGTAGACTACCGCTTCGAACCTTTCACCTCCGAGTTCCAGGACCTTGTCCTCCAGGGCTGTCCAGTTGACCCCACCGATGCGGCCTCAACCAACTGCCTTGACGCAATCGACGAACTCCAAGCATCTGAATTTGCCACCATCACTCCACGACAGCGTCAGGCCAAGAAGTGGTTTAGAGAAAAGTACATGTATTATAGTTACTGTTTTGACAGAGTAAGGTACCCTTCTCCACTGCCCGAGTGCTTGTTAATCTCATCCGAACAAGAACTGTTTAAGAATAATGGGAGGCTAATATATATAGGCGTGATTTAAGTAAAATATAGCGATAACCGCACGCATGTACCTGACATATAATGGAAAGACATAGTCGTATTGCATAAAACATAGATACAACTGTTTATACGGTTATGATATTCAACCCTTTATGGATTTTGTTCGATTCGTGACGCCAAAATAAGAATCCAATTCAACCTATGAGTTACATTTTGGGTTTAAAGAAAAATTACATAAGATTCTTTTTAAATAAGGGGGGAGGGAAGAAAGAGAAGTTGTTAATCACACAAAAAGCATCCTTTTAACAAATATAAATTTCAAGTATATTATCACACAATGAAAGAAAGAAGAAAACAATCCTTGTAGAACCCAAGATGCTCGAAAGGAGCATATAAAATTGCTTCTGACCCGTAGATACATTGATATGACGTCAAACTGCAACGATTATGACCACGATGCAAAGCACAATCGCGACAATCACCAAAAGCAAGCAAGTCTGCACAAAAACAAGGCATGATCATTAAGATTAAAGAAATAGTTAGTTAAACCAAAATTATTAACTAGATTTTGCTTACCATGGAAGAGTTTGTTCTTTGAGTTTTTGATGCTTGCGCGAGATGAGATCTCGCCTGTGCAGTTGCAGCGTGAGAATTCTCAATGTTGGAGCCAATATCATCTGCAAAAAAAAAAAAAACAACTCAGGCATCAACCACGAAATAGAAACATAAGTTTAAAGATGACATTTTAAACCCATTGGGTCAATTGTGTTGGTCAAATTGATCAAATAAAAGAATTAGTCGAGAGGGAACACGTCAAATGGGTTGAATGTCATCCAGATTTGTATATTTTTAATGCGTATTACTGCATAGAATCGTTTACATATTGTATTGGTAATCATAAATTAATATATTGATTAATTAATAGAAAATAAAATGAACAAAAAAGTGCTTACCGATCATAGCTCCTTGCTCATGAACCAAAACAGCAAGATCCTTAAAAATCTCGTTTACCTCGCCTATTTGGTTTTGGATTTCTTGAATTCCCTGTTCTCTTTCTTCAATAATAGCCTCGTTAAACGCGATCTCATTGTCCAACAGCAAAACCTCCTGCCTGCACACACAAAACATGAAAGATTTCAGCACACAACTGTAGATTAGCACCTAGAAAATTACATTAACGCAGACTGAGCTCACCTTCTAGATTCCATAAGAAGAACACGCTGCTCTTGACTTCTGTCCGAGCTTATATCCATTTCACTGGCTGCATAACTGCACATAAAACCGTAACAATCAGTCCTCCGATCAATTCTCTAAAAGTACAACTGCAATCGAAACCTAATTTACCTTGAGGGAAGAACATCTTGAGGAACGGATGGAGTGTAAGCCGTCTCCCTTTCAGCTGCAAGGCGCTGAGCCTTCTGAAACTCTTTCAAAGCCGCTTGAAAATCTTTCGCAAGTTTAGCATCCGTAATCTTTTTGCTCACCTGCACAATTACCAAGCTTCATTAGCATCTCAAACAGCAATACAAAACAACCAACCATCAAAATACTAAAAACCCACTTACACTAACTTCCGCATGATGATCTATTTCGCTAGCTTGCTTGAGTTTTTCTGATGTATCTTTAACCAGTTGGCCAATATGTAGCCTTGACTTATGCCTACCAAGTAATAACAATCAATAACTAATTAAGTAACCTCAATGTCAATATCATCAGATTAAGTAACCAATATGTAGTCTTGTCTTGTGTCTATCAATTAATAACAATCAATAACTAATTATATAGTCATGCAAACAAATTGAACCTATAACTAATAAATAAGTAACTAGTTATTTCTCAACTTTAAAAGTTAATTCCTAAATCATATCTTATCGCAAGATATCGTTTTATAATTCCTAAATCTTCATTACTAACCATTTAATATTTGGCAAATTGGATTTAAATAATCCCAACTTTCTCAATTTGGCCGATAATAATCCCAACTAAGTTATTTGCCGATAATAATCCAAGCTGGTCCACTTTTGGCCAATAATAGTCCGCCGTTAAAAATAGCATAACGAAGTTAAGTTTTTTTCCAAATTACAAACTGATGTTTTAGTGATTTTGATCAGAAGGAGGATACGAGTCGATTTATGTAAAAATTACCTCGCGAAGGTGCTCCAAACGGCTTGATTTTGTTAATTGGAAATTTAAACACCCGAATTGAAGCATCGTTTTCGTCGTTTGGGGCAGTATTTCGAAGTAAATTTACATCAATCAACTCGTATCCTCTTTCTAATCAAAAGCCCTAAAACATCGGTTTGCAATTCGGAAAAAAACTTAACTCCGCTAAGCTATTTTTAACGCAAACTATTATCGGCAAAAAGGGGACCACTTCGGATTATTATCGGCAAATAACCAAGTTGGGATTAGTGAAATCCAATTTGCGTTAATATTTTCCATGGTTTCTAACCTAGTTGACTTATAAATCAAGAAAATATAAAACCAAACCCAACTCAAATATAATCACGAGTAATGAATACAATTCAAAGCAACACAAAATTCAATCATAATTACAAACCAAAACGTACAGTTTTTCCCTTAGTTCATGGGTATCTTTAGGTGTTCCAAGAGTTTTAACCAGCCGTTGAAACGAGTTAACGGCCGTATTGATCTGAAATATCCCGGACGCAATAGCTTGGGTCGGATCTTGTTGCTTGAATCCATTGGTGTATCCGACCCGCCTTGTATTCAACGGACGACCCGCTTCCAGATCTTGAAAGCTCATCTTATCTAATTATATATAAACCCTAAAATACGATTTTTTTTTCTTTCGAATTGGAGCTTGAAATCAATCACGAAGGGGGCGGTGAGTTGTTATTTGTATGTATTTGACGCCGGCGCGTGTAAGTTGAGGGACACGTTGGTATTTAGTTATTGTTGCATTAGAGGCCATAAGTTTTGAATGGTGTGAATTGGATTTTGTTGAATTGTTTACCATGGGTTTTATAAATAAATGAAGTTTGAAAAGTTAAGTGTGTAATCTCGTTAGATTTTACCATTTACTTTTCTAACAATAACATTTTATCTGTTAGTTTTTTACTTTTATTTTTTTTAAATGACAAAGGAAAAGATTTAAAAAGAAAGGAACACCAATAAATATGGTATCATGAGAAAACAATACAATTACAAGGGAAAAATTAGGAATTGAAAATTACAAACGGCTAAAGTTTAATTTTCATCTCTTAGGGTTTGGTTTAAGGATTAATATTCGTCCAGTTTTCAGACTTTAACTCTTTGTGTAACACCCCAAAATACGTAAATGAGATTAATTCGTGTTATGTAATTAAAGAGATATTATAGCACATTAGTTTGGTTACAATTTAGATGAAGTTATGCAACATACTTTATAATTCGTTGTGAATTATTTATAAAGGAAAAATAATTTGCTGAGTATCAGCATATTGTAACGGAATATATATTTTAGTAATATATGTCGATAAAGATGACGGGTTCGGTTCAGGTATATACGGCTACCTCATATTGTGACTCGCCATAACTTGACGAGGCATTGTCGTAAAAATCAAACATGAGAGGATGATTATGTAAATATCCAAAGTTCAATGTATATAAAGCCCCTTATGGCTCATTTGGGCAGAATTTCTCTCAAGTTAGAGAGAGAAACAAGAGAGAGTGTGAGAACTAGAGAAAGAGGGGTGGCCGGCGGTGGCGGTTAGCGGCGATGCGCGGTGGCCGGTGGTGGTCGGAGTTGTGTTTTACAACCTGGGACTAATTATCGGTGCTACGAATGTGATGGTAAGCTCTGATTTCTCTAAATCCTTGCTTAAATTTGTTAAAAGTGTATAAATCAAATCTGTCCAGAATGTTATCCAATAAGCCAGTTACAAAGAACCGAAAGATCCCAAAATCCAACCGTTGAAACGTCTTGATTTTTTTATATATGGTTTTCAACATATAAATTATCCTTTTGAACGGTGGAAATAAGAAATAGAGTTGTTTAAGTATGACTTTGAAACCAATTTTCATAGCAGTTCGTATTCCCGTTTTAGTTAAAATACAGCTTAGTATAATCGATTTTCCCGAAGATCCGACTGTTGGATTGAGCTGAAATTTTGACTGTAGCTTTCTGACATATGGATCTTTTATACCTCCGAAGGAAATTCCGATCAGAGGTCGGGAACTAAAGTTTTGAAAACAAACAGTTTATAACAAATTTCTTATACGAAAATTAGGAAGTTGATGGTGTTCTACGGATGGTCTAGTGGTATTGCATGTGCAATCTATGACTAGAAAAATGTTCAGGATGCTTGATGTTGTGAGCAAGGAAGGTAGGCATAAATTACTTGTACATTGTGCATTAGATAGTAGTACGCACACCAAGTGTTTGATGAAAAGCATAGGTGAGATTATTAGATGAGAATTGTATGCAAATAATAGGTGAACATGTATAGAAAGTGATGATGATATACTTGATAGTAAAACAACATTAGGAATGTATTTGATAAGTATATGTGAAATGTAGTTGATGACATGATTTGTTGAAGGAATGGTTTAAGAACTAGTACTCTATGTTTGAATGGTTGTGCACACCATGATTTGGATTAGTGGCTTAACGGTAATTTAGAAACGGATGTGTACGAAATGTATAGCTTGCGGACTTACCAGTAACTATTGATGTTGAGATTATGTTAAATTGCTAGCTTTGAATGTGGTTGACCGTTTAAGGATCATGAGAACTTGAGTTTGTATTGATTTGGTTATACATGTGTATGACGTAGCTAAGTGATCATGTGGTTGTAAGTATATTGCATCATGAGTATGAAATGTACATAGTGTCATTCGTATAGCCTAATATGATGACACGGATATATGAAGTTATGTCAAAAGTTCATGTGATAAACGTTGATTTCTGAAAGTCAACTACGCATAAGAAGCATGGTTAGACTTTTTTGTCACAATTGTAGATTATAGAAAGTCATATGGTACGCGATATATTAATATGTGTTATATGTGATGACATATTGGATAATATGAGTTTGAGAAGATGTGATTTTGGGTACATGCCATATGCTTGTTAGAATTGACTAATGAAAGTCAAATATGAGATATGCAATTGATACGACCGTTAACATGTACAATCATGTATACTAACAAGAATGTGAATGTTATGACATGAAAGTGTAGGAATCATGTCAAGGCGGATGGAAGCATGGAAGGATAACGGGTCAAAAAGGGAGACAAGTTAACGGATGCAAATACGGATGCTAAGGTAAGTGATTTCCGGTGTCACTTCTTCTTTTGTAAACAAACATTGCTATGTTGAATTCAGGGGATTGTGTAAGGAATAACGGATAAGAGTAAGAATTAAGATGCGCATTGTTGTGATGAGTCATAGGATGTCGTTTACGTTCGAAATTCATAATAAAAGTGAACGGGTCAAAATGTAGAAAGAATGTGTAGGGTGTGAGTCTTGAATAATTATGGTAGGAGAGTTATGCAAGAATGTTTAAATAATCATGCTACTAAGGAAAGTAATATATAGCGGGCTGTAATAATTATTTATGTCGAACTTAACTCGAATTAATCAAACGGGTCAAAATCAAGTAAGAATGAGAAAAGCATAATTTTGATTAAGTGGGCATGTGGTTAAGTGTTAAAAACAGTCCGAGTTGGAACGGGAATCGGGAACGGGTTACGTAAGCTTAAACAAGAAGGAACAGCGTCGGTAACACAGAGGGGGCGTCGCTGACGGCCACCCTAGCTGTCGTTGATGCTGCCCCATTCTCCGACGCACTAACCCACTGTCTACGCAACATTAGTTCTGACGCAATATTTTAGATGGTGTCGCCGACGCTATAGGAAGGCGTCGCCGATGCGTCCCACAAACTTGATATGTTGTTTTTGTTGGTTATTCGTATTGTGAGTTCCATATCTCCTAAAATTTGTTCCGTAACCCCAAATGAACCCCGAACGGTGAAAATAACCAATAGGGAGTTATGTGAACTTATTAAATTGTTTTAGTAATTACATTATATGAATAAGTATGTAAACATGTATGTATGTGTGTGGCTAAATTACATGTTAGTATAATTTTATGGTAAATAAGGGCATGTATGTATGTATACGGCTTTAATACGTATGAGCATTAACGTTACTAATTATTGCTCTGAGAATGAATTGAAAGTGCAGGTTTACTTACGTTGATCTTGAAGATTGACGATTGGAATGCAAGATCATACATGGAACGATAATCGAAAGGATTTCATGAATAGAAAGAATAGGGAGTGATTCATTTAATTATGAGCGTTTAATACTATGTATATTGTCATCGGATATTGATAATGTGGATGTATGTGGAGATTGCAGGTTGCACCGAGTTAACGTAACTATGGAATGTAAAGGGTTGAAGATCGAGTAAAGGAGCAAGGATTGTACGGGAAGAGCAGTCTCATGTTTGTATCTGTGTGTTACCTTTAAGAAGTTAATTAAGAATAAATGTTGTAAATCATTTCAGGAAAGTGTCCAACATTTTTACCAAAGGAACCTTCAAGTAGGTTATATAGTCGAAAATTGGAAAGAATTTTTGAGCCAGTATTTCCGCTGCGTCGTTTTGGGTCAATATGTATTTAGGGTGTTTCAAGTTGGTATCAGAGCCATGGTTTGAGTGAAATCAAGTACAAGAAGGTAAGTACTTGAACTCAAACCTGTGTGCTCTTGTGATAAGGGACCCGTACAATCTGTAACATCCATCAAAAACGGATTTACCAAACCCGCTCCGTTTATCAACCGAACAGTCAGTCAAAAATTTCGTTGCGAATTAAATGTCCAAAAAATTTTAAACGATACATAATCAATTATTATACGGGAATATATAATTAGTTTTTGAAAAACTGTTAAAAAACGCAAAATAAAAATGTTTTGTTCCTGCCGGGTTTCGAACCCGGGTCAGTCGCCGAGTCGGTTCAGCGACTTATCACTTAACACACAAACCACTGCGCCACTTGTATTGTTTGATAAATATTGGAATCATTTAAATTATAAAGTGACGTTACGAATTCAAAACCGGCGCCCAATAGTTCAGTCATCGGAAATCCCGGAAATCTCGCGAGTTTTAACGACAATTTACGTTATAACGTAAACCATTAACAAGACGTCAAAGTTATAACCGCCGGAGTTTTTATAATTTACGAATACAGTCGGAAATCAGACCAGGTTCTTCGACGATTTGCCCTATAAATTCACCCACAACCCACTGCAAACCTTTTCGCTCAAAACCACACCTTTTCTCGGCGTAATTCCACTCGCCGGAATTTTTCTGTTTGTCGCCGGATAACCGGGTTCCCCATTGCCGAGCCTTATTGAACCTCCTAAGCTTATACCGAAGTCACCCACACCTTTTGTAAACTTTCTGAAGGCTCGCTGCTGCAAGACACACGTCGCCGGAGGTGATTTCTGTCGCCGGAGTTCTGCCGGAAAACAGAGGAAAGCGAGTCGGTATACCTCACGCTTATTTTTCCTTCTTTTGTTCTTATATCTCATCTATAATTAACCTAAAACGTTAAAGGAACCTGGATTAATCATTGAACCAGTCCGTCGTCTTTTCTGGTTATACCTTGATGAAGAAGACGATGTATTCGGTATCCTATAAGTATAATTAAAATCAACTTATTACTCGGGTTAGACACACAGTCCAGCGGTGGACTGTGTGCACATTAAACATACAAACGTCACGAGTTCGAATCCCGTTTCACACACGCCGCTTTAATAAAATGCCTTTTTGTTTTGTTAACCGAACCGGAGTCGCCACAGGTATATGTTAAATTTATTAATAATCGGAATAATAACAAAGTTAGACACGCAGTCCAGCGGTGGACTATGTGTATGTTTAATCAAAGTGCACGAGTTCGAGTCTGTTTTCTGTAACGACCCGGTCAATTGTTTACCTTTTTAAAATAAGTCAGAAATGAAAACAAATAGTTTGTATTTAAGTATAATAAAAGTTGGATTATATAACATGTTAAACACACAGTCCAGCGGTGGACTGTGTGTTAGTTTAAGCCACAGGTCCCGGGTTCGAGATCTGTGGAGCGCACCGTTTCGTTGATTAAACTGTTTTTAAAATAAAATGATTTTCGGTTTAAACTAATTAATATATATATATATAATTAAAAACGGATATATAACGGGTTAGACACGTAGCTCAGTTGGTAGAGCTGCGTGCACGCGTACGGGAGGTCTCGGGTTCGAGCCTCACTCAGCGCACTTGTATTCCGATTCGAACCGGTCAACGGTCAGGTCAACGGTCAACGGGCAGGTCAACGGTCAGAAAAAAATCAAATTTTTTTTATTATTTTTATTTAATTATTTTAATTAAAAATCAATTAAAAATACTTAAAAATAACATTTTTAAGGTTTGAAAATAGCCTTAAACTCACAAAAATACACCCAACAATCCTACTAAAATAGATTAATAAAACCCGTTTACTTACAAAACCATAATGCGATTTATCTAGGTTAATCTCACTCGTGGTTAAAACCACTTCGCGTGCATTCAACGTCATCAACCGAACGCACCCACTGTGAGTGAATCTTACAACTTCCCCTTTTAAATTACACGTTTTGGGGTGTGTCATGTGTTATGAAAATAATTAATTTATTTATTTAAACTTGTGCCATACCACATCATGACCTAAACTTAGATTGTTTATATTGTTGTGATTTACTTATTTCCTTTTGTCAAATTATATGAAATTCATTCATTAAGCCCATCAGTTCCTCGTGGGAGACGAGTTGAACAACGCGTGCCTCAAATCAAATTCATTATTGTTCATGTGTGTATCATTGAGTTTATATTGTTTGTAGTTGTGTCATTCATATTATCAGGTTTATGCAATTCATTCATCAGGCCCCTCAGTTCCTCGTGAGAGACGAGTTGAGCATCGCGTGCCTCTAAATGTTCCATTATTGTTCATGTGTGTTTCATTTAATATCTTATGAATGTTGAATAAGTTTACATCTATTTTTACTCATGTTTGGTTGTGCACATATTTCATAATCAATTTAAATAAATTTGTTCAAATGTTTTCCATAGGATTCACTCGCCAACATTATGTTGATCCAAAACCTTTTTACACATGATACAGGTGAACAGGTTGAAGCAAAGAAAACATAGGAAATGCCTTAGAAGAGAACAAAGATGCCTAGATTGATAGCTAGAACATGTTGTAATCTTTATTGTAAATTTCCATTAAATTGTATTAATGAATATGAAACGCATAATAAATGTCATGAGCTTTGATGATAACCCAATCATGCCCCGATCACCTTTTCCACTGCGGGTCGGGGTGTGACAGATTGGTATCAGAGCCATGACTATAGGGATATAGGATAGGTTATTAGACCCTTAGAGCCTATACTATAGTCTGCCTAAATTTTAATTGATTAGGTGGTTACATACAAACTTGTGATACCTTTTCCGCTGCGGGTCGGGGTGTGACACAATCCAAGACTCGATCAAGATTTAAATGTGTAAATGAATGTAAGCATGTATATATGTATTCATATAAAGAAACTAACTGAATTGTATATGCAAGGTAAGCTCAAAGGATTGAGGAGAATGATCCGAGACTGCGGTCTAGGATGAATGCCAAAGCATGTAATTAGACAGATGGACCCCATGTACACAATATTAATGTATATATGGGTATCGATTTTGAAGGAAAAAGGAAGAATCTCCTTGGGGGGGTAAATGTTAAATAAAAGACAATAATATTGTCTTGTTAAAGTTTTTAAAGATGTTGTGTGAACTAATAACCCATTTCTTCGGACATAAGGCGATGACTATCATGAAGGTACGAAACTAGCATGCGGATTGTGCACCTAGCCAGTACGTAAGAAGCATATGACTTTCGTGAAAGCATGATAATCAACGCATGAATGTCTGATGGAGTTGGGAATAAGTTTGACGTGTGGGTAAAAAGAGTCGTTAGACTCACAAGAAGTAGAAATCAATCTATAAGAATAAAAGTGTTTGAATCCATAAGTAAGTACGGATCAAACAAGTAAGAATGTATGACGAGAATGAAAATGTTTGAATCCGTAAGTAAGTACGGATCAAACAAGTAAGAATGTATGACGAGAATGAAAATGTTTGAATCCGTAAGTGAGTACGGATCAAACAAGTAAGAATGTATGATGAGAATGAAAATGTTTGAATTCGTAAGTAAATACGGATCAAACAAGTAAGAATGTATGACGAGAATGAAAATGTTTGAATCCGTAAGTGAGTACGGATCAAACAAGTAAGAATGTATGATGAGAATGAAAATGTTTGAATCCGTAGATAAGTACGGATCAAACAAGTAAGAGTGTATGATGAGAATGAAAATGTCTGAATCCGTAAGCAATTACGGACCAAACCGGTAAGAACGTATGATAAGAATGGAAAAGTTTGGAACTGTAAGCTCGAACAAACAAGTAAACGTTCCCTAAAGCAGATAATATTCAAGTTATATTTAAAATCTACATATGTATATATGCAATTATGTTTGTATGCAATAATGGTTTAAAAGGACAAACGAGTCATGCGGGTCAAATGGTGCTCGCCATTTGAACCCGGTATTGAATGTTTTGGTTGTCAAGTTTTATGCTTATAGGTAAGCGTAATGAATGGGCATGGCTTGCCAAAAATTGGAAAGAAATAACCATTGCAAGGTGTGGTTAACGAGTAAATGGTTGGGGACTCGCGACAGGTATGTATAAAAGGTTATGTCTTTGATAGGAACTTATGGCTAAACTATAGAGGGATGTGTTAAAATTGGTTATAATTCAATCCAAATGAAATGTATCTAGCAATTTCAGTTGACTTTCATACGGTCTAATGTTTTACCGGAGGGTAAAATTTGAATATAAGGGTTTTCTAGCATAAACCACTATAAAGAAGGTCGTGTGGAAGGATGAAATGAAAATTTTGATGAAAACTAGAAGGCACGAGCTTGAATGCAAAACGCCTCCTAACGGGTCGGTTGAGTAATTGACAAAACATAGATAAGAATGTGTTTACAATTGGACCTTTAGAAAGCCAAACGAAGTTAAGTAAATAATTATTAAGTAAGTAATAGTAAAATAGCATGACGTAATTGATTCCTTAAGTAAGTATAACCGATAAAAGCTATTGTTGTAGCAAGAAACCTAATTGAAAGGAATAAGTTTCGAATGCGATACATGTGAGGTATGTTAGTAATCGTCCCAAGCAAGTCAACATGAGTGATGGGCTGGGATTCAGACGAATGATCTATGTAACTTACAAGGAAAGGAAAACTTTCACAAGAAAAGCTAAAATATTATCTAGTAAGTATGCTTGAATTAGAAAGAGTACAAACGGGTACTTCAATACATATATGATAGGTAGAAGTGCTAGTTTGACCTTGAAAAAGTCAAACTGCAAAAGGTAGATGAAATAATTAGTAAAATGAAAGAAATAGTATATGTAATATGTAACAGCATACATGTAAGAAATTTATGAAAGAATGGTAAGTGCATAAGCACCGAGAAGAATAAATAATTAAAGGGAATGTATTAAAGGTAAGTGTCATCAGAAAATGCTAACTTTGATGCTAGGCTTGTTGGCCATGTTCATCTGAACAAGACATTGTTGAAAGGAGGTGCATAGGCGGAAGCTCAACAAATAATAGATGCGATTAATCTGAGTATCGCATAAACTCACGAAGAATCAAGCCGATTCGGATCACAGACCGTTGGTTAGCAATGAAATCAAGGTTAGTAAAATGTTTAGCTCGCAACTATGAGTAAGAATTGGTATTAAATGAATTGTTTTAATGGGTAATGTAAGAAGGAAATTATGTCATTAGGAAGATAACTCCAAAAAATTTTAGGTAAGAATTTAGGGTATTGATTAAACGCCCGCGTTACTTATCTGCTTAGTAGGGTAACTAGTGCGTGAAGGAAGTTAATCGTGTAATGATATGGATATGAACGTAATTAGAAAGAACGTTAATAATGGGATATTGGGGTTTCCCCATGGTAAACAAAATGAAAACATCATATATGATATATACGTAAAATGGAATAAATCAATTTGTTACGATTAATAAATGTACGAAGGTATTATGTCTAATTAGGAAGGTATAAAGAAACCGTAAATTTAGGTTTGTGCGAAACCTCGAGTACATTGTTGCATTAGTATGCATGTTGAATGAGTTCAATGAATGAATCGCTAGTGAAGGTTTATGCTATGAATTAGCATCATACAATGAAAATGACACTAATAAGAGCTCTGGATTGGATTCCGACTTTTATGTGATTATGAAAGTGAATCATTTTATCTAAGAAAGTAGAGACAATGCACACGATTATATTTATTCATGAACGAAACCTTTTGTCGAGATTCCAAATATATTCATGTTGCAGTATATAATTTTTAACGAGTACAATGATAAGGTAAGAATAAGAAAAAGAAGGTGAACGAAGATATTGTCTAGTGGGAATGAACAAGGTTTCGAGAAAGAAACCTCCTTTAAGGGGGGTAGACTTGTAACACCCTAAAATGCGTAAATAAGATTAATTCGTGTTATGTAATTAAAGAGATATTATAGCACATTAGTGTGGTTACCATTCAGATGAAGTTATGCAGCATACTTTATAATTCGTTGTGAATTATTTATAAGGGAAAAATAATTTGCTGAGTATCAGCATATTGTAACGGAATGTATTTTAGTAATATATGTTGATAAATATGACGGGTTCGGTTCAGGTGTAACATTCGTCGAAAAACGGGTTTCAAAACCCGCTTCGTTTAATAACCAAGTATTCAGTTATAAATTTTCGTTGCGTATTTATTGTTCAGATAATTTTAAATAATACATAATTAATAACATTTTAAAATTTAAAAACCAAATTAATAAATAATAATAAGAAGTGAATAAAAAATAAAACGGAGTTGCCCGGTCTCGAACCCGGGTCTCCCGCAAACACAAACACACAACACACCACTCCGCCACACACTTCACTTGTGTCAAATACAGAAACAAATAACATTTAAAGTAAAACCCGAAAGTCAAAACCGGTAATCAGCGCGCCCAGAACTCGCAGTCGCCGGAAAAACCGAGATTTCCGCAATTGTGACTGTTTTTCCTTTGACTGAAACGCGTAAACTGATTTCGACATCAGTTATAACCGATGCCTAACAATCAATTTCAGTCATAACCGTCGGAAACCTTTGACCGCGAATCATGACCCAAATTCGAACCCAATTCAGCCTATCCTTCCTTATAAATACCCACTCAAACATCCTGTAAACCTTTCGCTCAGAACCGCACTCTCTTTCGAAGCTTTATTCCCTCCAAAGCTAGTCGCCGGAGATTTTCATTTTCACCAGAATATCGCCGGAATCGCTGATCAGAAACCGCATTCGTTTTTCAGACGGTATAATTGTCTAAACCTTCTTGCTATCTCTTGATTAATAATCTAATTGCTCAACACAATAATCGAAACTGATAAAAAAGTTCATTCAGCCGGAAATCGCAAATCAGAGCCGACGAACACTTGCCGAAAATCTGAAGAAAACTCTCCGTCTTGGTATATCATATTCCTTAATCTTTATTTTCCTATTCCATTTCAATCGAGTATAAGTTGTTGATCGATTAAGCAAAACGGTCGTTTTCACTGTTCTGAGTTCTTCTTAATGAAGAAGACGAACTTTAAATTGTATATTAATGTAATTAAAATCGGGTATTTAATCGGGTTAGACACACAGTCCAGCGGTGGACTGTGTGCAAATACAAAACACACGTCCCGGGTTCGAATCGCACATGTTACCGACTTTCAGAAATAAAACCAACATTTTTAAAAACCTAATCAGATCAAGTCACAGTATATACATAAGAGGAATATAATCCATTAGTTAAACAAATTAGACATACAGCCCAACTGGTTGGGCTGTGCGCACTCGAACCGAAGGTTCCGAGTTCGACTCCGGATCTCTGCAACTGGTTCGGCCAGATTATAACATTTTTAATAAAGACTAAATATGGTTAGAGTCAGTTAGTATATAAATATAATTAAAACCAAGAATATTTCAGGTTAGACACGTAGCTCAGTTGGTAGAGCTGCGTGCACGTATACGAGAGGTCCCGAGTTCGAACCTCACTAGTCGCATAGAATAAACATAGTCTGACCGGTCAGACCCGGTCAACCCTGACAAGTCAACCCATTTTTTTATTTTTACTTATTTATTTAATTGAAAAATCATTTAAAAATACTTAAAAATAAGATTTTTAAAGTTAGAAAATTTCCTTAAACCCACAAAAATAAATCTAAAAATCCCATTAAGATCACTAATTAAATATTAATCTCAAATAAAATTTATTTATTTATCGAATCATTTCGTTATTATTTAGGTTAGTTTTTCCCTCGTCGGTTGAATCATAAATTCGTGCGCATTCATCGTCATCAAAGAACGCACCCACTATGAGTGAATCTCTACCAATTCCCCGTTTTAATCATATTTTGGGGTGTATCATGTGTCGTACCATTCTTTTATTTTATTTAAACACTTGTGCATACATCATATCCGTGATCAAATGTGTATCAATTGTTGTGTGAATTATATGTAGATTGTATTTATCATTTTCAGTGCACGCATTTCATTAGGCCCATCAGTTCCCCGTGGGATACGGGTTGAGCATCAGGAGCCTCATTAGATCGGCTCCGTTTTATTGAGCCTTGATCTCACATACATCATCATTCATGTCATATACTCATCCAAAATGGTTTGTGATTGTTTATCTATATATGTTTGCTCACATGTGATTATTGCACGAATTTTCTATATTAAATAAAACAAGAAATTAGTAAAAATGTTTTATCAAGGTTCACTCGCCAACTTTTGTTGACCCAAAATCTCCCCCGTTTTACACATGATACAGGTGATCCAGCTGAGACAGGAAACACTTAGGAAGGCCTAGAAGAATAAACAAGTTTATGCTTTGGAATAATTATGTAGTTTCATTTTCTTGTAATTGTATGAATTTTGTTCTGGATATTTAAGTTTGTAATTTGAATTTAATAAATATGAAACATCTTAGTAAACATCATGAGCTTTGGTGATAACCCAATTATGCCCTGACTTTTATTCCGCTGCGGGTCGGGGTGTGACAGATTGGTATCAGAGCTTGTGACTATAGGGATATAGGATAGGTTATTAGACCCTTACAGCCTATACTATAGTTGATTAAATTTTAAATTGTTTATGCGTTACATACAAAATTCATGATGTTTATATGTTTTATGTTTATTTTCACACTCAATGTTATGCATGCACGCTCACAAATACATGTTATTATGCAATGCTAATCATGAATCATATCCTCATAACATATCATATCCATGAGAACACACACCTCGCGATTCCCATGATTTTTGCAATGATTTTTTTATTTTCAAATCACATCAAAGTGAGTTCTCATGACGGGCATGTAGTAACTGGAAGGGTACGAGTACCGGTAGTCGGAACGTCCTGTCTAGGCTTGGCATTCATATAAATCCAAAATAAAGGACCAGTTTGCCTACCTGGGGACTAACGATGAGAGTACGAAGGACCTATTAGGCCAAAGCATGCTATACCAAACGTCGCGTGAACTAACCCCACTTTGAGTTGTCATTGTGTCTACACCGGGACACCCTCCTACCATACATCTCGCAATCATGTTTTATGATTTTCATTCGGGTGGTGCGAGTGTTAACCCGCCGACACCAATGTGAATCCTACCAAGCCCAATAGTCATGGGGGCCCACATGACTACATAGGCAATGGTATGGGGGACATTGGAGGCCCAAACATGAGCAAACCCAAGACATCCTATGGATGTAGTTAAATTATTGCCAATTATGTTGTTTTCATTCTTTTTACGACACATGATACCTAGAAAATTCTTAAACTCACAATCTTCCTATGTATGTTCCTGTAGATGTCGGCTAGGCAACTACGTGGAGGTAGAAAGTCAGGAAGATCAAATGAACGCTTGGCCACATAAATTGCTAAACAAATGGCCGCAGTGCTTCCTGACATCGTGATTCAAGTTCAACAAGCTCTCACCGCAAATCCCATCAACCCTCCCAATCAAGAAGACCAGAGCGTTGCCAACCCTCCTTCCAAAAAGTGCTCCTACAAACACTTCAAATCTTGCGATCCCCCAAAATATGAAGGGACCGAAGGTGTTACCGTCCTCCTTCACTAGTTTGAAGAAATGGAAAACACTTTCCTCAATTGTGATTGTCCCGAGGATCGCAAGGTACGTTATGCAACTGGAAGACTGTTTGGGGTAGCCCTTACCAGGTGGAACACGGAAAAGGGTAAGCGAGGAGTTGAAGATGCCATGGCCTTAACATGGGAAGAGTTAAGGAACTCATGACAAGACGCTTCTGTCCAAGAAGCGAAATCAAAAATCTGGAAGACGAATTCCACACACTGAAACAAAAGGAAGGAGATCACACTTCCTATAACAAGAGATTTCTCGAGCTGAACCAGATGATCCCCAACTTGTTCACCCCCTTGTACCGCTTAGTCGAACACTACATTCGAGGCGTCCCCTCGAAAATCCAAGATTCGGTTTTAAGCACTTCGCCTGCAACACTTGAAGCCGCAATGGAATTAGCTACAGAACTCACTGAGAATCGCATCCGAAACGGCAAATTCAAAGATGAGAAGAAGAAAGCACCCATTGAGGCCCCAACTCCAAACCACCCCGTCTCCTCCTCGAAGTTTGCTGGTAAGAGGAAACGAAACAGCAAGAATTTTGCTGTCACTCAAACCAACCCTCCTATCACTGCTGCACCAATCACCCAAATTGCTCCTTCAACTGCACCATTCAAAAAGCCATACACCGGCCCACACCCAAAATGTAACCGTTGTCAATACCATCACCCTCCCGAAAACCCCTGCCAACATTGCACAAGCTGTGGCCGTGCGGGTCATACCATCCAAACCTGTCGTACTCTTCAACGAATGAACCGCAATCAACCTCCAACCCAAACCCACAATCAGATAGTGGGCCAAGCCCAACAACCCTTACTTCTACCATCTGCACAACACGTAGCCCAACCTTACTACCAACCCAACTACCCCATGATGCAACCCATGCGAGCTTGTTACAACTGTGGGGACCCAAACCACTTCAGGAACACTTGTCCACGCTTGGTGAACATCATCCATGCCCAAGCTCAAGCAAACCCGGTAAACCAAGCTAACCAAGCTCCTCCACCTGCCAGAGGAAGATCTTTCAATATCAATGCCAACCAAGCTAGGGCTGACAACAACGTGGTCAACGGTACGTTTCTCATCAATGGTAGTTATGCATCCATACTATTCGATACTGGCGCGGATAAGAGCTTTGTGTCCTTAGAATTCGAACCTATCCTCAACCAAACTCGTGTTAGTCTCATGGAATCTCTAACGGTGGAAGTTGCTGACGGAAAACCCGTTTCATTAAATTCTATTATACGCAATTGTACCCTCACTCTAAACGATCACGACTTTCCAGTTGACCTCATTCCTATGAAGTTGGGAAGTTTCGATGTTATAGTCGGTATGGACTGGCTCAGCCAGCATCACGCTGAAGTAGTGTGCCGCGAAAAGTTCATTCGCATTCCTCTTGCAGACGGTCAGACCCTACGTATTTTTGGGAAAACCCCTTCGAAAGGACTCAAATTAATGTCCTGCCTTCAAGCCCGAAGATATCTCCGCAAGAACTATGTTGCATTCCTAACTCACGTCGTCAAAATGGGAACCAAGGAGAGGAAACTCGAAGACATCCCAGTGTGAAAGAATTCCCACAAGTCTTTCCCGACGACATTTCAGGACTTCCTCCTGTGAGAGAAGTCGAATTCCGCATTGATCTTGTACCTGGCGCTACACCAGTCGCAAAATCTCCTTATAGGTTAGCCCCATCCGAAATGCAAGAGCTGGCCAGTCAACTGCAAGAGCTGACTGACAAAGGATTCATACGTCCTAGCTCATCGCCTTGGGGTGCACCTGTTCTTTTTGTGAAGAAGAAAGATGGAACGTTTCGCATGTGCATCGATTATAGAGAACTCAACAAGTTAACGTTAAGAATTGCTATCCACTTCGCATTGATGACCTCCTAGACCAACTTCAAGGCGCCACCTGCTTTTCAAAAATCGACCTTCGTTCTGGTTATCATCAGCTAAGAGTGCATGAAGAAGATATCCCAAAGACCGCCTTCCGGACTCGTTATGGTCATTATGAATTCATGGTCATGCCATTCGCTTTAACCAACGCCCCCGGTGTCTTCATGGATCTAATGAATAGGGTATGCAAACCCTACCTCGACCGTTTCGTCATAGTCTTCATCGACGATATTCTTATCTACTCCAAGTCTAAATCCGATCATGAGCGACACCTTCGACTCATCCTTACACTCTTAAGGACTGAAAAGCTCTACGCTAAGTTCTCAAAATGTGAATTCTGGTTAGGAGAAGTACAATTCCTTGGACATGTCGTCAACGACAAGGGAATTCATGTTGATCCTTCAAAAATCAAGGCAGTGCAGGAATGGCAAGCGCCACGTACCCCTACCGAAGTTAGGTCATTTCTCGGTTTGGGTGGTTACTATCGACGCTTCATTGCCAATTTTTCCCGTATTGCTGTCCCACTCACGACCTTGACTCATAAAGGAAAACCCTTCATATGGGGGGCCTAAACAAGAGGAGGCCTTCCAAACTCTAAAGCAAAAACTTTGTGACGCACCTATCCTCACACTCCCTGAGGGTTGCGATGACTTCGTGGTTTATTGCGACGCATCAGGGCAAGGGCTAGGCTGTGTATTGATGCAAAGAGGAAAAGTGACAGCCTATGCCTCTAGGCAACTCAAAGTTCATGAGAAGAATTACACCACCCACGACCTGGAACTTGGAGCCGTTGTGTTCGCTCTCAAGATATGGAGACATTACCTCTACGGTACCAAGTGTGAAATATACACTGACCACAAAAGTCTCCAACATATCTTCAACCAGAAGGAGTTGAATATGAGGCAACGAAGATGGGTCGAACTTTTCAACGACTACGACTGTGAAATTCGGTATCATCCTGGCAAGGCAAACGTGGTGGCCGATGCGCTCAGTCGAAAAGGTTATAAGAACTCCATTCGTCTTCTCTGTTCGCAAATCATAACCGACATCAAAGATCGAATCCGAGCAGCTCAACATGTTTCTGTAACAGAAAATGACGTACGCGATGAGCTGTCATGTGGAGCTGAACTAAAAATCGAAACCAAATCCGACGGTATTCTATACTATTTAAACCGCATATGGATTCCTGATCGCGATAACCTTCGTGATTTCCTCATGAATGAGGCACACAAAACACGATACTCTGTACACCCAGGAGCCGACAAGATGTATCAAAACCTACGATACACCTACTGGTGGCCTGGCATGAAAAAGGATATCGTTGTTTTTGTTTCCAAGTGCCTTACCTGTTCCAAAGTAAAAGCTGAACATCAAAGACCTTCAGGACTTCTAGTCCAACCCGAAATACCTGTATGGAAGTGGGAAAACATAACCATGGATTTCATTACCGGGTTACCTCGCACCTCCAGTGGGTATGCACCATATGGGTAATAATCGATCGCCTTACAAAGTCATCTCATTTCATTCCGATTCGTGAAGACTTCAAGAACGAGAAGTTAGCTCGTATCTACATCAGCGAGATCGTAAGCCGTCATGGTGTACCATTAAGCATCATTTCAGACCGTGATGGCCGTTTCACTTCACGCACATGGCGAGCCGTACAAACCGCCTTAGGTACACGATTAGACCTCAATACCGCTTTTCATCCTCAAACTGATGGTCAATCTGAACGCACCATCCAAACCCTTGAAGACATGCTGCGAGCATGTGTCATAGACTTCAAAGGGAACTGGGACGCTCACCTACCATTAGTGGAATTTTCGTACAACAATAGTTATGATTCAAGTATCGGCATGGCTCCTTTCGAAGATTTATTTGGTCGTAAGTGCCGATCTCCAGTATGTTGGCATGAAATTGGGGAAGCGCAAATCACCGGTCCGGAATTAATTCAAGAAACAACCGACAAGATCCTCCATATTCGAAACAATCTTCTAGCGGCTCAAAGTCGTCAAAAGAGTTATGCAGACAAACGACGAAAGCCCTTGGAGTTTGACATTGGTGATCAAGTACTTTTAAAAGTATCACCGTGGAAGGGAGTGGTTCGTTTTGGCCAGAAGGGCAAGCTAGCACCACGCTACGTAGGACCTTTCAAGATACTCGAAAGAGTAGGTCCTGTAGCATACAAGCTTAACCTACCAGAAGAACTCAACAGAATTCATCCCACATTTCACGTATCAAACTTGAAAAAGTGTCTTGCCGATGAAAATCTCCATATTCCTCTAGAAGACATTCAAGTCGATGAATCGATGCACTTCGTTGAAAGATCAGTAGAAATCATGGACTTCGGTGAGAAGTGTTTAAGGCGAAGTCGTATTCCAATTATCAGGGTACGTTGGGAGTCGAAACGAGGACCCGAGTTTACTTGGGAACGTGAAGACTCAATGCGCGAAAAATACCCGCATCTCTTCCCAGTTACCACTACTACTTAAATTTCGGGACGAAATTCCTAAAAGTAGGGGATACTGTAACATTCGTCGAAAAACGGGTTTCAAAACCCGCTTCGTTTAATAACCAAGCATTCAGTTATAAATTTTCGTTGCGTATTTATTGTTCAGATAATTTTAAATAAAACATAATTAATAAACATTTTAAAATTTAAAAACCAAAATTAATAAATAATAATAAGAAGTGAATAAAAAATAAAATGGAGTCGCTGGGTCTCGAACCCGGGTCTCTCGCAAACACAAACACACAACACACCACTCCGCCACACACTTCACTTGTGTCAAATACAGAAACAAATAACATTTAAAGTAAAACCCGAAAGTCAAAACCGGTAATCAGCGCGCCCAGAACTCGCAGTCGCCAGAAAAATCGAGATTTCTGCAATTGTGACTGTTTTTCCTTTGACTGAAACGCGTAAACTGATTTCGACATCAGTTATAACCGATGCCTAACAATCAATTTCAGTCATAACCGTCGGAAACCTTTGACCGCGAATCATGACCCAAATTCGAACCCAATTCAGCCTGTTCTTCCTTATAAATACCCACTCAAACATCCTGTAAACCTTTCGCTCAGAACCGCACTCTCTTTCGAAGCTTTATTCCCTCCAAAGCTCGTCGTCGGAGATTTTCATTTTCGCCGGAATATCGCCAGAATCGCTGATCAGAAAACTGCATTCGTTCTTCAGACGGTATAATTGTCTAAACCTTCTTGCTATCTCTTGATTAATAATCTAATTGCTCAACACAATAATCGAAACTGTTAAAACAGTTCATTCAGCCAGAAATCGCAAATCAGAGCCGACGAACACTTGCCGGAAATCTGAAGAAGACTCTCCGTCTTGGTATATCATATTCCTTAATCTTTATTTTCCTATTCCATTTCAATCGAGTATAAGTTGTTGATCGATTAAGCAAAACGGTCGTTTTCAGTGTTCTGAGTTCTTCTTAATGAAGAAGACGAACTTTAAATTGTATATTAATGTAACTAAAGACACACAGTCCAGCGGTGGACTGTGTGCAAATACAAAACACACGTCCCGGGTTCGAATCACACATGTTACCGACTTTCAGAAATAAAACCAACATTTTTAAAAACCTAATCAGATCAAGTCATAGTATATACATAAGAGGAATATAATCCATTAGTTAAACATATTAGACACACAGCCCAACTGGTTGGGTGTGCGCACTCGAACCGAAGGTCCCGAGTTCGACTCCGGATCTCTGCAACTGGTTCGGCCAGATTATAACATTTTTAATAAAGACTAAATATGGTTAGAGTCAGTTAGTATATAAATATAATTAAAACCAAGAATATTTCAGGTTAGACACGTAGCTTAGTTGGTAGAGCTGCGTGCACGTATACGAGAGGTCCCGAGTTCGAACCTCACTAGCCGCATAGAATAAACATAGTCTGACCGGTCAGACCCGGTCAACCCTGACAAGTCAACCCATTTTTTTATTTTTACTTATTTATTTAATTGAAAAAAAAAATACTTAAAATAAGATTTTAAAGTTAGAAAATTTCCTTAAACCCACAAAAATAAATCTAAAAATCCCATTAAGATCACTAATTAAAAATATTAATCTCAAATAAAATTTATTTATTTATCGAATCATTTCGTTATTATTTAGGTTAGTTTTTCCCTCGTCGGTTGAATCATAAATTCGTGCGCATTCATCGTCATCAAAGAACGCACCCACTATGAGTGAATCTCTACCAATTCCCCGTTTTAATCATATTTTGGGGTGTATCATGTGTCGTACCATTCTTTTATTTTATTTAAACACTTGTGCATACATCATATCCGTGATCAAATGTGTATCAATTGTTGTGTGAATTATATGTAGATTGTATTTATCATTTTCAGTGCACGCATTTCATTAGGCCCATCAGTTCCCCGTGGGATACGGGTTGAGCATCAGGAGCCTCATTAGATCGGCTCCGTTTTATTGAGCCTTGATCTCACATACATCATCATTCATGTCATATACTCATCCAAAATGGTTTGTGATTGTTTATCTATATATGTTTGCTCACATGTGATTATTGCACGAATTTTCTATATTAAATAAAACAAGAAATTAGTAAAAATGTTTTATCAAGGTTCACTCGCCAACTTTTGTTGACCCAAAATCTCCCCCGTTTTACACATGATACAGGTGATCCAGCTGAGACAGGAAACACTTAGGAAGGCCTAGAAGAATAAACAAGTTTATGCTTTGGAATAATTATGTAGTTTCATTTTCTTGTAATTGTATGAATTTTGTTCTGGATATTTAAGTTTGTAATTTGAATTTAATAAATATGAAACATCTTAGTAAACATCATGAGCTTTGGTGATAACCCAATTATGCCCCGACTTTTATTCCGCTGCGGGTCGGGGTGTGACATCAGGGATATACGGCTACCTCATATTGTGACTTGCCATAACTTGACGAGGCATTGTCGTAAAAATCAAACATGAGCGGAGGATTATGTAAATTTCCAAAGTTTAATGTATATAAAGCCCCTTATGGCTCATTTGGGCAGAATTTCTCTCAAGTTAGAGAGAGAAACAAGAGAGAGAGTGAGAACTAGAGAAAGAGGGGTGGCTGGCGGTGGCGGTTAGCGGCGATTCGCGGTGGCTGGTGGTGGACGGAGGTGGTCGGAGTTGTGGTTTACAACCTGGAACTAATTATCGGTGCTACGAATGTAATGGTAAGCTCTGATTTCTCTAAATCCTTGCTTAAAGTTGTTAAAAGTTGTTGGTGCATATTTGTGACAACAACTTAGTTTTGGTCTTTGGATATCTTGTAATTAGTAAAATGATAAACGGTTAGCGGGTTTAGTTTTGTAATAGTTAATTAGAAGCATTTGGGCTGAACTAGACATAGAATAGTGCATGGTAGGCGAATTGGGCCTTAAACCCATTAGCAGTCCATGTAGGAAACCCTAGCCCATGAGCATAACCTATCTCTATATATAGGGAGGTTGTGATTAGGGTTAATGTTGCTCAGTTAGTTGCTGGTTCTATTGTTCAGTTGCTGCAAGAATTGCTTCAGAGAGATTGAGAGAAGAGTCTTGAATTGATTGTAAAAAAATGTGTTTGATAATCAATAGAAGACAGTTTGAAGGAATTGTGTTCGTGTTCTTGTTCATGTTCGTGTTTTTCTGTTAAATCTGATCTAGAGGATTCCGCACTCTAGGTTGGATAGACGATTCTGTCAAGATCCATACAGACTAGGGGACCTACAATTGGTATCAGAGCATTCGGCTCTTGATTATTGCTCGGTTCAAAATCGTAACAGCAGAAAAATCTGCGTTTTTGGCGTTTTTAGAGACTGTTTTGGAGTTTTTTACGGCTGCTTTAGGGTTTTTGCAGGTATTTTGGATTTTCTGCAGTGATTTCGGAGTTGTGGTTTACAACTTGGAACTAATTATCGGTGCTACGAATGTGATGGTAAGCTCTGATTTCTCTAAATCCTTGCTTAAAGTTGTTAAAAGTGTATAAATTAAATCTGTCCGTAATGTTATCCAATAACCCAGTTACAAAGAACCGAACGATCCGCAAAATCCGACCGTTGAAACGTCTTGATTTTTTTATATATGGTTTTTAACATATGATGATCATTTTGAACAGTGGAAATAAGAAATAGAGCTGTTTAAGTATGACTTTGAAACCCATTTTCATAGCAGTTCGTATTTCCGTTTTAGTTAAAATACAGCTTAGTATAATCGATTTTCCCGAAGATCCGACTGTTGGATTGAGCTGAAATTTTGATTGTAGCTTTCTAACATGTGGATCTTTAATACCTCCAAAGGAAATTCTGATCAGAGGTCGGGAACTAAAGTTTTGAACACAAACAATTTATAACAAATTTCTTATACGAAAATTAGGAAGTTGATGGTGTTCTACGGATGGTCTAATGGTATTGCATGTGCAATCTATGACTAGAAAAATGTTCATGATGCTTGATGTTGTGAGCAAGGGAGGTAGGCATAAATTACTTGTACATTGTGCATTAGATAGTAGTACGCACACCAAGTGTTTGATGAAAAGCATAGGTGAGATTATTAGATGAGAATTGTAAGCTGAACATGTATAGAAAGTGATGATGATATACTTGATAGTAAAACAACATTAGGAATGTATGTGATAAGTATATGTGAATGTAGTTGATGACATGATTGGTTGAAGGAATGGTTTAAGAACTAGTACTCTATGTTTGAATGGTTGTGCACACCATGATTTGGATTAGTGGCTTAACGGTAATTTAGAAACGGATGTGTACGAAATGTATAGCTTGCGGACTTACCAGTAACTATTGATGTTGAGATTATGTTAAATTGCTAGCTTTGAATGTGGTTGACCGTTTAAGGATCATGAGAACTTGAGTTTGTATTAATTTGGTTATACATGTGTATGACGTAGCTAAGTGATCATGTGGTTGTAAGTATATTGTATCATGAGTATGAAATGTACATAGTGTCATTCGTATAGCCTAATATGATGACACGGATATATGAAGTTATGTCAAAAGTTCATGTGATAAACGTTGATTTCTGAAAGTCAACTACGCATAAGAAGCATGGTTAGACTTTTTTGTCACAATTGTAGATTATAGAAAGTCATATGGTACGCGATATATTAATATGTGTTATATGTGATGACATATTGGATAATATGAGTTTGAGAAGATGTGATTTTGGGTACATGCCATATGCTTGTTAGAATTGACTAATGAAAGTCAAATATGAGATATGCAATTGATACGACCATTAACATGTAAAATCATGTATACTAACAAGAATGTGAATGTTATGACATGAAAGTGTAGGAATCATGTCAAGGCCGATGGAAGCATGGAAGGCTAACGGGTCAAAAAGGGAGGCAAGGTAACGGATGCAAATACGGATGCTAAGGTAAGATTTCCGGAATCACTTCTTCTTTTGTAAACAAATATTGCTATGTTGAATTCAGGGGATTGTGTAAGGAATAGCGGATAAGAGTAAGAATTAAGATGCGCATTGTTGTGATGAGTCATAGGATGTCGTTTACGTTCGAAATTCATAATAAAAGTATACGGGTCAAAATGTAGAAAGAATGTGTAGGGTGTGAGTCTTGAATAATTATGGTAGGAGAGTTATGCAAGAATGTTTAAATAATCATGCTACTAAGGAAAGTAATATATAGCGGGCCGTAATAATTAGTTATGTCGAACTTAACTCGAATTAATCAAACGGGTCAAAATCAAGTAAGAATGAGAAAAGCATAATTTTGATTAAGTGGGCATGTGGTTAAGTGTTAAAAAGAATACCGGAAGCTTACGGAATGTTATGGGATGTTACAGGACATTATGAGTTAGTCCGGGTTGGAACGGGAATCGGGAACGGGTTACGTAAGCTTAAACAAGAAGGAACATCGTCGGTAACACAGAGGGGGCGTCGCTGACGGCCACCCTAGCCGTCGCCGATGCTGCCCCATTCTCCGACGCACTAACCCACTGTCTACGCAACATTAGTTCCGACGCAATATTTTAGATGGCGTCGCCGACGCTATAGGAGGGCGTCGCCGACGCCTCCCACAAACTTGATATGTTGTTTTTGTTGGTTATTCGTATTGTGAGTTCCATATCTCCTAAAATCTGTTCCGTAACCCCAAATGAACCCCGAACGGTGAAAATAACCAATAGGGAGTTAGGTGAACTTATTAAATTGTTTTAGTGATTACATGATATGAATAAGTATGTAAACATGTATATATGTGTGTGGCTAAGTTACATGTTAGTATAATTTTATGGGTAAATAAGAGCCTGTATGTATGTATACGGCTTCAATACGTATGAGCATTAACATTACTAATTATTGCTCTGAGAATGAATTGAAAGTGCAGGTTTACTTATGTTGATCTTGAAGATTGGCGATTGGAATGCAAGATCATACATGGAACGATAATCGAAAGGATTTCATGAATAGAAAGAATAGGGAGTGATTCATTTAATTATGAGCGTTTAATACTATGTATATTGTCATCGGATATTGATAATGTGAATGTATGTGGAGATTGCAGGTTGCACCGAGTTAACGTAACTATGGAATGTAAAGGGTTGAAGATCGAGTCAAGGAGCAAGGATTGTACGAGAAGAGGAGTCTCATGTTTGTATTTGTGTGTTACCTTTAAGAAGTTAATTAAGAATAAATGTTGTAAATCATTTCTGGAAAGTGTCCAACATTTTTACCAAAGGAACCTTCAAGTAGGTTATATATTCAAAAATTGAAAAGAATTTTTGAGCCAGTATTTCCGCTGCGTCGTTTTGGGTCAATATGTATTTCGGGTGTTTCACTTTGATCATCAATATTTCCATTTCTTATCATTTTTCATCCCTAAAAGTGACAAACCCTAACGTTTATGTTGACTGAGATCCATGTGACCCTCATATGAGGGGTATTATCGTCCTTTCAAGAGAAACCAAAAATACCCTTTGCCTCTTTTAACATAGACACAATTTATACATTATTTATTAAATTGAAAATAAATAATAAAAATAACCCACCCCCGATCGGCCAAACCTCATTTCTCAAACTCTCTGACCATCTTGTTCGCCATTTGTGGTTGGTGGTTAGCCATGTAGCAACCTGATTCCCAAGGTAAGGTTTGCAACCAATCATCTGAGAAAAAAAGATTCAAAACAAGGGACATACATGGCGTATGTTTATGGCAACAAATGCAATTTCTAGTTACGGCACGTGAAACAACTCATCAAACATATGATCTGTATCTTTCGTCATAAAAGTCTAAAAATAGTACACTTACAAATTTCATTAAACCAACATTATTCATCTTCACTTCACGTAAAAATGCTTCAACTAAACCTTGGGTCAAAATGGACCACACAATTCTGCAGTAAAGTTGTCTGTAATGATCAACAACGTCTTACCACCATACATAAACCCTTTAAATGAAGACACGAGCCCTATATTACATCAATTCTCTAATCGAAGGACACCATGAATATTTTTAAAAACTCATCGGTTTCATTGTTGCCCTGAATCAAGAGCGCTTTGATATCTTTTATATCAAAAAATGTTTTTTCCTATTAAGGGTAAAAAAAATTACATAAAATTGATAGAAATTTTTAACGGGCAATATCAAAAGTGTGATGGTTGAACATATAGTAAGTACCATATAAGTTATTTATGAAAGTCAAAAACGATCCCAAGGAATAAAAAATTGCAATTTACTCTAATTTTTATTATATTTTATGTTTGTTGTTATCATGACATTTGTTTTGTTTCAACATTGATATTATTTTTTTTGTTTTTTTAACATCAAAAGCAATATATTAACTTCCCTATCCAAGATGTTTTACTATATATCAGAGTGGATGGGCACCCATCACCTCGTCTTATAATCACTAAAACCCATTAATCACAAGTTACCATCTCATTTTACCCAATGTAATCATATAATCACTAGATTATTTGTAGTATCGATCACTTGAATTATTTCTATCGCTTAAGTTCTTTCCCCAAATTTAGATATAAAATAAACTTAATTAAACACAATATTTTGTAAATACATAAAGTTAAATATGAAAGTCAAATAAAGTAAAAACGCCTTTTAATAATTTTTCTTTAAATTACATTAAAATTATAAAAAAAAGGAAAGATGCAAATAGAAATAAAAACAAAATCTAAATGCTAACGTGCCAATTTCACTTCTTACAAATTTTTCGTTTGCGTTCTCGCAGAATCGACCACTATGGTCCTTCAATATTTTCATATGACTCCGTTACAAGCTTCAAGTTGCGGTTTTCCTCTTCTTCCCAATGTGATTAACACCTATTTGATAACATAAAGCGTGTATAACATATACCGTAATGTATATGTTAAAGTGTATTAATAAACTTAACATTAGGATGTATATTAAAAAAATATATAGCACACATTAGTTAAGTTATTTTTATGTTTTCAACGTCTTCAATAAAAGGCCAGTTTATTCATTCCTCTTGACATCTATAATTCTATCAATGTGAATCAACACTTCAAACATTACAATTTCATAGCATAAACATTTGTTTAAAATAATAAAACTACACATAACAAAAACTTTACTCCAAACTAATAAATCAATTATTAAAACAAAAATAATAAAAATGTATAGATGAAAATACAAAAATAAAAAATCTAAATAAATGTGTTCATCACAACCATGACCGCTATCATTAAATTCCATCACATATCGTGATAGAACCACGTATAGTAGTGTTTCACGGTGATCACTGCAATCAGATAGCCTCATGACATAGTGTCCCTTCTACCCTCACAACCAATCGTACTCTAGCGTCGAAAGGGATTTAAATCATCATCAAAAGGCATAGGTGGCAACAATGGTGTAAATGGAATTGTTATAATTGTTGAAACGAGACTTCTTCAAATTGAGATCGGTTGTATTGTGCTGATGATTCGACACAAGAAGGCTTACAATATAATTGTTCATGCTATCTTTTCATATTCGATTAATTACAAAACTAATAAAAGAAACATTATATATTTGGAATAAGTTTATTATGAAAAGTCCCATCACAATAGATGTTATATTATTAATGGTAACCAAGTTGTACACGTAGCCATAGTAGTAGCAAAGGCCAAATAAGCTATGTATTTGAGCAAGGATGATATTACATTCCACGTAATAGATGTTTGAGAAAATGTGGATGTGCTTCGGGTCGGACCAAAACAAATTGAGTAGTTAGTATATTTGTGTTTGTTTTAAGTTTAAAAAGTAGAATATATAGAGTAACCTTTGGTATGTATGTATATGCTGCAAGGTTGATTTTATCTTTTCAAGATTTATATATAACTTAGGGTTGTTTATGATTGGATTTGGTCGGTTACGGAAAACATAGGCCAAACCACTAAATGCGATTTTAGGGAAAGGACAACTTGACAAACCAAACTAGACCGATCGGGTTGAGCCAGGCGACGTGTCTGGCTGGTATGACGGTAAAATTGTTTGGTTTAGACGATTTGGATCAATATTTTTTGCTTTTATAAAAAAATCATTGGGTTGTGTTAAAAAATTAAAATGATAAATGTACACACACATTACAAAAATGAAAAAAATGTACGTATAAATAATAAAATCTATATGGACAATTTCAGGTTTCAAACTAACCTTAACGGTTAAACCATCAGAACTAAACCGTGTACCATTTGGATTTAAAGCGACCGAAACCGTCGACTTGTTTCAGTTTTGGTGATTCACTCGACATCTATAACACTAGGGATTTTGAAAGCTTTTTAATAATGTTATCTTAAGTAGGTACTAGATTTTACAAAATGTAATATGAAGTGGAAGATTTTATGAGATTACAAAAACTTATTAAGCAAAAATACCATTCACACTTCAGAGGAAGGGTCTTAATTTACATCATTAATCAGGCTAATGGATATGATCCGTTTTCCTTGTGTGACATATCAGTGCCACATCAGTTTTTTTTAGATTTTCCTAAATTGTGAAATATTGTCCCAAATTTCCCCAAAACTAAACAATTGTAATCATAATTAAATTTAATTTTATTAAAAAAATATTTTATTAAATTAATTAAACGTAAATCCCTTAAAAAATAAACATAAATAGAAATATAAACTACATTAAACTATAAATTAGAAGAAGAAAAAGTTACATTAATTAAAAAACACACACACACACATAGTTGAAAAAAAAAACACCTATGAAATAAAAATAACATTACTTTAACATACTTAAAACGCTAAGTTCCATCCCTAATGATTTGCCAACTCACGCTTTGTTTGGAGAACAAAGCTTAGGATGTCGTCGGTGTACATCGAGTGGTCTTGTGTGATGTACACAAAATCTTGTTGGTGTTTTTGGATTAGGCTATCTTGTTGTTCTTTCATCAAATTCTTTCGACTTTTCGATACCGGTATCCAAGAGACGAATTTTGTCTTCTCGGTATTTCTTTTTACGCAAGGCTTCGGATTTATTGAAGGCAGTGAACGGTCCATGTGTGACAATATCTCTTTGGTGGATTTGAAGGATTATCCTGATTTTTTTTGTTTTCCTCATCGACCTTTCGGGTTCATAAAACAAGTGAGGACTGCCTTCGGTGCCATCAGGAAATTGAGCATTAGAGGATGTAGCGTATTGGCCTTCATCATTTGTCCTGGATCTTTTTGAATGTTGCAAATCTTCACCCGTGGAAGGAATAATGGCCCAACACGGGCTATGTCGAACAACATTCCACACTTTGATATGTAGAAAGCCACTCTTCTTGACATTTAGCTTGTAGTCCTCTATTACCTTCCATATTACATGTTCGTCTCCGCCACCACTTTGTCTTGCAACATGGGGCTCGATTTATATAGAAATCGTTCCATTTCATCATATCGAGTATGCTTGATAGAGACTTCCGTTGTTGTGACCAAGGTGTTTGGTGATCTAAAAAACGTTAGTGGTGGTGATTGGCGGTGACGTTCAGGTGATAACAGAGAGAGGGCCATGCGTATGTTGTGTGTGAGAGAAAGGGTATAATGGCCCTAGGCTATTAGCTATTATTATTTTTAAAATAACGGCCATGTCCACACTTTCAGTGTTTCCTTGTTGCTCGGTGCCAAGTTTTCTTCCCCGACTCTCAAACCACATGGCCTTAATTTACGAAACCAGACCACTTTGAATTAAAACAAATGAGTTCAAGCCAAAAAAACATGTTTAAGTTTGAAACTCCTGACCCAATACTCGATCATCGACTTTCGACCTTTTGAGTATTTAACCTGAAAATAAACAATAAATATGTTATGACTTATGAGCAACGTTAAGTTGGAATGCACAATAACACACTTTAAAAACTTGTTAAAGGTTTTTCTCTCATTAATGTGTGATCATAAATATATTTTAATTTTTTTTTACTTCACTTTTTTCGTTCTTATTCATCAATATAGGATAAGAATTCATAAATTTATTACATAAAGACCCGAAATAAGAATTCGTAAATTTATTAGAAAAATTATTACATAAAGACCCGAAATTAAAATTTCCATTAACAACCCAAAACAAGTTGAGCGAGTTACGCATAGTTCATAGTTCTTTCTTACAACTCCGCCCGGTTTTCTGTTGGGCCCAACTTTTTTTTATTTTTATTTTTATTTTTATCTTTGAGGTATCTTCACTGATTGAGTCTTAAATAACAATCTGATTAATTTAAACCGTCAAAATCAAGCTCTGGGTTATTTGGGATTTCGACTAAAGTGGTTATCAACTTGTAGTAAGGACCGGCACTGGGTTTGAACACTTTTTTTGTTTTTCTTTTCTGACGTAATTTGGGCTTGTGTCTAGTGGGTCACCAAGTATATATATTGTACAAAGTTGGTTAGCCCAATGACTGCTTTTTATTTAGCCCAACAAAATATATGTTTTTTTCTTATTAAATAAAAACGTCTACTTGATTTCTACACTATAATTTTGTGACATCTTCTTGCTTTATGTTGTTTTCTTAAGATTTAATTTTTTACTTTTAATCTCTTTGATTTTTTTTACTTTTAATCCAAACCTTTTTATCTTTTATAATTTAACCCTAATACTTTTTGTTTAAATTATGGTATCCCATACTTTTCATCTTTCACAAGTTTCATTTTACACTTTGTTTTAAATTTGCCAGTTAACATGCCGCAACGGGCGTGTGGGGTTCAATGTTTTTTCGATTGTTTTTTCCGTTTGATATGTCTGTCGCAACGTGTCTATTTTTCTCTGTTTGATAAGTTCGTCACAACGCGGGGGTCCTAGATCGGCTTAGTTATTTTTTTCTACGTTTTACGTTTCGGTTTAATTTCTTCGTATTAACACATCACAACAGGCATGTGTGGTTCAACGATTTCACGTATATTTTTCCTTCAGTGTTGTTTTTTCCTTTTTTATTTATTTTATGTTTACGAGCTCTTCTGATGGTGATCGCTGAGAGTGGTTTGACATTGGTGCTACTTGGCACGGTTTTACGAACGCATATAACCCATTAAGTTTTTTACTAATAATTTGTTTCGAATTTACCGCTACTCTTTACTTAAAAGGTTATTTTTTCGTGCATATTTTTTTGTACGTGTCAGTATGAATTCGATTTGCTCTACGTTTCGACGTAAACGTTTTCTGGAAACGAGCCAGGTAAAATATGCTACGTTTTTGTTTGAAAAAACCATTTTTGACGTGCATATTTTTATGTACATTTCGGTATAAATTCGAGTTGGTGTATGTTTCGACGTACTCTTTCTTGAGAAACGAGTCATGTTAAATACAATATGTTTTCGTGCTTATTTTATGAATGTTTCATAAAAAAATTTCAAACCAAGTGAAACCAAATTTTGTTTTGTTAATTTTCAAAAGCTCTAATCAATCTCTTTTGATTATGTGTGTTAGCTTTTCCATTATACCAATTACGTTTTCTATGTATGAGTTTGGTCATATATAATACGTTATGACTGTACGGCATAAATTTGATTTACTTTATGTTTTGATCCAATCGCAATGATTATATGTGTTACATTGAGTTCAATCGAATACGTCAAAACGCGTGTTTTCATATGGTTAACGCATCACATAACGTTTGGACTAATTCATTCAATGTTTGTGTTGTACCCGCGCAGTCTCAATTTTAAGAGTTAAATATTATTTTAGTCCTCATGGTTTACTCAAAATATCTATTTCAGCCCAAAAGATTTTTTTAGACTTTTTTAATTCAATAGTTTAAATCCACTCCACTAACTTCATCCAAATATTCTGTTTATTTATAATGAAATAACCAAAATACTCTTAACCCCCATTTAAACTAATATATTATATTTTCTATGCTAGTAAATGAAAATCTTTTTAGACATGTATTACTTTCTAGTGTCTTCACACTTTTTAAATAATGATTTAATAACTTTATTATAAAAATTATATATATATATATATATATATATATATATATATATATATATATATATATATTCTCGTGTTAAATAATATTAATAGTTTTGTTTATACACATTGTTGTATATATAAAATATTATTTTGATGTATAAAGAAAAGATATTTTGCATGCTCGTTTGGTATATATATACACATTATTTAAAAATAATTAATAGTATGTATATAGAAAATATTACTTTAATATGTTCGTTTTTATGGTGTATTTTAAAAAAGAATATTAGCGTATGAAAACTTTATGGTCATTTAAAAACGTGAAGATAGTTGATTTAAAAGTAACCAATAATTAAGAAAAAATAATTTTATATTTCTATTATACCCTTTTAAATAAAAAAAAAGTCAACAAGATAAGTGGTCAATAATGCGTGTGTATATATATATATATATATATATATATATATATATAATTTCATACATTAATATTTTTTTAAAGTTCACTATAGAAACAAGCATATTAAAAAATATATTTTCTTTATACAAGTTATTAGAGTGCAAAAAGATTTCAGTAATTAGTATAAAAGAAAACAAATATAATATTAATTTAAAAAAGAGCTAAGGGTATTTTGGCTATTTCACAAGAAATTAACAAAAAAATTAGATGGAGTTAGTGAACTGGATGTAAATTGATAAGAAAACAAACTATTGGATTAAAAAAATCCAAAAAAATCTTTTGAACTCAAATAGATATTTTAAGCAAACCACAAGGACTAAAATTGTATTTAAAGACACAAATTACTAAAAGCCTAAATCACTATTTATTGAGTTCTTTTATTAACATATAATAAATAAATAAATAATAATAATAATAATTATACATATAATAAATAAATAAATAATAATAATAATAAAAACCCTAAATCACTATTCATTGAGTTCTTTTATTAAAATATCTATTTATTGAGTTCTTTTACTAAAATATAATAACTTCTTAATTAATAAATTGTAGTTTTTGAAGAAAATTGTAACACCCTGTAAAAATTGTGTCCAGTAATATATTGACACGTGGCGTACTTTTTTATTTTAAGTCTATTAAAGACTATCAGGGACTAAAAGCGTCAACATGCTCAAACTAAGTCTCTGAGTGATCTTCTGATGTCAACATGCATAAACCAAGCCTCTGAGTGACCATTAGTGTCAACATGCTTAAAACATAGCCTCTGAGTGACCTTTAGTGTCAACATGCTTAAAACATAGGCTCTGAGTGACCATTAGTGTCAACATGCTAAAACTTGGCCTCTGAGTAACTATTAGTGTCAACATGCCCAGCCTCTGAGTGACATCGGGGTCAACATACTTACAATGAGCCTCTGAGTGATCTTTTACAAAGTCCTAACTCTTATATGTCCCATTTGTTGGACGAGGGGGATTAAATCCATAATTATATAAAAGTTGGACAATGGAGGGATTAAACGTGTCAACATGTTAATTTATACCTCTGAGTGACATTTTAACGGACCGAGAGCTCAACAATGTCCGGGCATAATCCCAGGTATGCCAAGTATTGGCTACGGAGGACTAAATGTGCTAAAAATGTGTTTTGGGAGGTTCTAGAGGGTTTTATAAGTTAAGGGGCTAAAAGTGTCAAATTTTGAAAACTGACATGGGACGCTCGCGGGGCGCGAGAGGCAAGACTTGTGCCTCTCGCGGGGCGCGAAAGGCCTGTGTCTGCAGAATTTTTGATTGGCCTCCACACATATTGCCAAAAACCATGAATTCGAAACTATGGATTTCTAAACAGCTATGCCACGTTTTAGGACACTTGTAAGTTTACTCTTACACCCCTTAACACCTGGCATCACCTCCTTTAAGCTCTCCAACTATAAATAGGTGCCAAGGTTCACCATTTGAACTTGCACCTTTCTTATTCATAACTCTTCTCCCTCCTCTGGAAGTTCCTAACTGAAAGGAGCATCCAACTTAGTTCTCTTGCACTTTAGGAATCACTGGTAAGCGTTCTTTCCTTGTGCATTTTCGTTTATAGGCTTTTATAGCCAAAAGTCAAGCGTTTTATGGAAAACGCCTTAGTTTTGGTTAAGATCATTATGGTCCAGCCATTGTTCGAAATGAACATGGCTAAGTGATCGTAATAAGGTAGGTGTTAATCCCTATAAAGGGCACCTCCTGAAGATTACGTTTGCTAGACCAATTGACGGTCAAAGTTATGATATTAAAAAGTCAAACATGCCATTTTTTCAGAAATATTATAAATTGATCTTATAGATGTTATGAAACCTGTTTTGACACTTAAACAAGTTGGTAATAATTATTAGAACATGTAAGAACATGTTCGGCTCGTCAATTTCAGTTCTAGGGTCGGTTCGTAACCGAAAGTCGCGAAGTTTGACTTCTACTTTGACTTTCAATTCTGACCCGATTTAGATTAGTTAGACACTGATCTAAAGTTGCATTATGATCGCAATGTAATGTATCATAACCCTCTGAGGTTATATTACATGATCATAACCAGAATCTGAGTTTATGCACAAGTTTCGTAATTATGCCATTTTGACTAAATTGTCCTTTTTGCATAAAATAAGGTTTAAATGATATGAACTTGAAAATGAGTTTCCTACTAATGTAATATCATAAGTAGCATTATTTGGAATGCCAAATCAGATAGTAAACTGAGTTTATGAACGATTCTTTATATTATGTCGATAAATGACGATAAGGCCCTTGTGGCTCATAAAATGGGTTTAATCATATTTTTTCATATTAAATCTTTTACCTACCAATATTTTATATTAAATAAAATATCTATTACATTTTAATCTGACCTTAACACCAGTTTTCGTTAAACATCACATAAATCGTCATTTTACGACATAAGCGCCGTTTCGGCGCATAGTATGGTTTTAAACCATATTAATTGACCAAGACTTGTTACCTACTGATGTTAAAACTTATTTTAAATATTTTTACAGTAGGTACATGATATGATCTCAGAATCCCAAATAAATGTGTAAAATGACCAAAATGCCCATTCGGCACATAGTTTTGTCATAAAAGATAAAATACACATATAATTAATATCCTACTGATATTATATCATAAATAAATTATTTTTTTAGAATACTCATGAGTATAAACTTAAATTATATTCAAGTTTCTTTTACACGATATATAATTACCGAAATGCCCTTATGAGGCATAGTTTCATTTTAAAACCTTAACGGGCATATAAGGTGATATCCTACTGATATTACAACTTATTTAAAGTATAATGACATATAGAACTTGTCCATGACTTATCCGGTTACCCGATATCGCTAATATGCGTACGGTTAATTATATGTAACTAGTTTACAGAAATTAACCGAACGGGTTTAATTTAAGTTTCAAAATCCAGAATGTTTATAGTTTACCCATATTATGCAAGTCAAGGTACTTGTCGGGTTTAAACTACATTCTATCTAATCATCGTTTAATCAAGCGTTATACGTATTGATCATGTACACTACTCGGTCTAAGTCTATGACTTAAATAAAGACCGTTAGTATTTAATCGGTTAGCTTATGCCATAATCCAGACTAGAGTCTTGCCGGTAAATGCTATTGCATTAATACTTTTGTGTACGGATGAGTTATTAAATTTAAAAGAATACTAGCTCAGGTAAATACTCTTGACTTATTTTCCCTATACGGGCTTGGGTTACGGTAAACTATTACCGCTTGGTCGGAAATGGGATCAATCGAATGCCAGATTGTGGCTAGTAAATCCGCATATTCCATTTTAATCAGTTTTGTTTGATAACTTAAACATCGGGGGTTAATTACCGTGTCCTGGATATCCTCGGCTCATTACATTAGATAATGGGCACAACCTTAGCGCGGGGTGTAGGCATACACCTGACATGCGCTCAAATGCAAATTACCCAAGACGTTGGGGATAACTCCTCCGTGAGTTCTAAGTGGTGTGTACTTAATCATGTCTCGGTCTCTGTACTGGGCCCTGTATGTATGGACAAACATGTGAATCTGTTAACTATAACACCCTGTAAAATCATGTCCAATAGTGTAGTGACACGTGTTGTATTTTAAATATAGTCTATTAAAAACCAATAAGTACTAAAGGCGTCAACATGCTCAAACTGAGCCTCTGAGTGACGGTCCGGTGTCAACATGCTAAAATCATTAGCCTCTGAGTAACTGATATGTCAACATCCCCAGCCTCTGAGTGACATCGGAGTCAACATGCTTATAATAAGCCTCTGAGTGATCCTTTGAGAAGTCCGAACTCTCATACGTGCCCTTTGTTGGACGAGAGAGTTCAATTTTTTAAATACATGAAAGTTGCATATTAGAGGGATTAGAAGTGTCAACATGTTAATTCTTTTCTCTGAGTGACCTTTTAATGAACCGAGAGCTCGACAATGTCCGGGCATAATCCCGGGTATGCCAAGTATTGGCTACGAAGGGATAAAAGTGCCAAAAATGTGTTTAAAAAGGTTTTTAGAAGCTTTATAAAGTTAAGGGGTTAAAGCGTCAATTTTTGAAACTGGCCAGTGGCGGTCATGGGCCGCGAGAGACCTGGCCTGGGTCTCTCACGGGCGCGAGAGGCCCCAAAACTCCAAAAACCATGTATTCGAAACTATGGACTTGTAATCAGTTATGCCACGTTTTGGGACACTTGTAAGCTTCTTCTTACACCCCTAAACACCTGGCTTCACCTCCTTTGAGTTCTCCAACTATAAATAGGTGATCAAGTTCACCATTTGAACTTGCACCTTTCTTATTCACACTCTTCTCCCTCCTTTGGATGTTCCTAACTGAAAGGAGCATCCAACATAGTTCTTTTGCACTCTAGGAATCACTAGTAAGTGTGCCCTCTTTGTGCATTCTCGTTTATAGGCTTTTATAGCCAAAAGTCGAGCGTTTTTCGGAAAACGCCTTGACTTTCGGTTAAGACCATTATGGTCCATCCATTGTTTGTAACGAACATGGCTAAGTGATCGTAATAAGGTAGGTGTTAATCCCTATAAAGGGCACCTCCTGAAGATCACGTTTGCTAGACCAATTGACGGGTCAAAGTTATGATATTAAAAAGTCAAACAGACCATTTTTCGAAAAAATCTTAAATTGATATTATACATGTTATGAAACCTGTTTTGACACTTAATAAGTTGGTAATAATTATTAGAACATGCATGAACATGTACGGCTCGTCAATTTCAGTTCTAGGGTCGGTTCGCAACCGAAAGTCGCGAAGTTTGACTTCTGCTTTGACTTTCGATTCTGACCCGATTTAGATTATTTAGCTACTAATCTAATGTTGCATTATGATCGTAATATAATGTAGCATAACCCTCTGAGGTTATATTACATAATCATAATCATAATCCAAGTTTATGCGCAAGTTCCATAGTTATGCCATCTTTGACCAAAATGTCCTTTTTGCATAAAAAAAGGTTTTAAAGATAATGAACTTGAAAATAAGTTTCCTACTGATGTAATATTATAAGTAGGAGTATTGGGGATGTTAAACCAAGTTATAAACTGAGTTTCCAAGCAGGTCCTTAAACTATGTCGATAAATGACGGTTTTAGTCCTTATGGCTCATAAAATAGTTTTAATCAAATCTTTTCAAGGTAAATCAATTACCTACTGACATTTTATATTAAATAAAATATTTAAAACATTTTAATCTGACCTTAACATCAGTTTTCATAAATATCGCATAAAGACGTCATTTTACGACATAAGCGCCGTCTCGGCGCATAGTATGGTTTTAAACCATATTATTGACCAAGACTTGATACCTACTATTTTTAAAACTTATTTTAAACATAATTATAGTAGGTACATGTTATAAACTCAGAATCCCAAATAATTTATAAACTATGTGTGAAATGACCAAAATGCCCTTCCGGTGCATAGTTGGGTCATAAAAGATAATTTACACACATAATTAATATCCTACTGATATTATATCATAAATAAAGTATTTTTCCAGAATACTTATAACTATAACATTAAATTATATTCAAGTACCTTTTATACAGTATATAATTACCGAAATACCCTTATGAGGCATAGTTACGTTTTAAAACCTTATCGGGCATGTAAGCTAACATCTTACTGATATTCTAACTTATTTAAAACATAATGGCATATAGAAATTGTCCATGACTTATCCGGTTACCCATTATCGCTTATAAACATATGGTTGATTACACGTAACTAGTTTACGGAATTCAACCGAAATGGGTTTAACCTTATCATTTTAATCTCAAAATCTAGAATGTTTATAGTTTACCCATATTATACAAGTCAAGGTACTTGCCGGGTTTAAACTACATTCTATCCGATCATTGTTTAATGTAGGGTCATACGTTTTGATCAAGTACGCTAGTCGGTCTAAGTAAATGACTTAAATAAAGACCGTTAGTATTTAATTGGTTAGTTTATGCCATAATCCAGACTAGAGACATTCCGGTAAATGCTATCTGCACTTAGTGGTTTTTGTGTGCGGCTGAGTTATTAAAAATAAAAGAAGACTAGCTCAGGTAAATACTCTCGACTTATTTCCCCTATACGGGCTTGGGTTACGGTAAATTATTACTGCTTGGTCGGAAAAAGGGATTAATTGAATGCCGGTTCGGGGATAGTAAATCCGCATTATGTTTTAATCAGTTTTGTTTGATAATTTAAACATTGGCGGTTAACTACCGTGTCCTGGATATCCTCGGCTCATTACAATAGAAATGGCCACGACCTTAAAGCGGGTGTAGGCATACACCCGATAGACGCTCAATTATGCATTCCCACAAGGTTGGGAGGAATTGACTCCTTCGTGAGTTCAAAGTGGTGTACGTTAATTGTGTCTTGGTCCCTATACCGGGCCCCGTATGTATGGACAAACATGTAAATATGTTAACAAGGTTGGACGGTCAATTAACCTAAGTTATAAAAGATTTTGTGCTGATACCCACTTAAAACATTTTTGAAATGTTTTTAAAACGAGTCGGTTGGGTGTATTTACCAGCGAAAGTTGACGTATTTTCAAAAGACTAAGTTTGCAGGTACAACACGAAAATAGGCTGGATGTGCTCGGTAGTGATAGAGGATCTTGCAAATCCTAGATCTGCCCTGTATTCTTTCCATGTACAATTTACGATCCGCCTGTGGATCTTCTATTACAAGCCTGTATATTATTTTGTATTTCGAACAATTCGGTTTAATAGTAATTTTACTCCAAGACTTCCGCTGTGCATTGTTTAATTGACAATGAAGTTATCAACTAACGTCACGATACTCCCCACCCGGGCCCACCGGTGTATGGATTTCGGGTTGGAAATCCGGGGTGTGACTGGTTGGTATCAGAGCCAACGTTTGAGAGGATTAAACACTATCCTTCTTGTGTTTAATCTCAAACTTACAAGCACATTCCTTAGACTTCCGAGTCTAGGCTTTGACCTAGGATTACTCATTTCATTATTAAGTTATTAGTATGTTTTTTAATTGATTTTTAAACAGGAAAATGCCGCCAAGAGTGATAGGACAAAGTGGAAGAGGAAAAGGTCCAATGAGGGGAGGACCATCGGGGCGCATCCCTTCTCAACTTCACAACACAAATGCCTACCAAGAATCAGGAGATTTGTCTCCTTGGCAACCAGCGAGACACTCTGTCTCACATAGACATTCGCCCCCACATTCCCAAAATTCTTACCACTCTCACCACTCCTACCATTTACACCATACTCATCATTCCCATTCACATTCTTATCATGAAGAATTTTAACCCTAACCATTACTTTAACACGCCTCCAGCCAATCAAAATCAGTTGGACCAGCCAAACCCTATGGACGAGGACTCCGACCCGGAGATGCCGCCGTCGGGATCGAATACACATCCCATACAAATTTCAAGCGATTCTAACTCTTATGCCGGATCGCCCTACCAAGGTCCTAATGAGTGGGACCAATATTGGAACCAATTCACCTTCCGCCACACACCTTCCCATCACTCTCAACCACCTCCTATTCAAGAAGATGTCCACATGGAACCGATGGACCAACCTCAACCACCACCTGAGCCACCAAGAAGGAAGCGTGGAGCACGTATGTCGGTACGTGCAGGACAAAGGTCAGGATCGCTGCCACCTTTGCCCAATTCCTATCCCACAATCCAAGAGGACCCACAAATGGGTGGACCCTCTAACACCTCAACTGTGGTGGAACCAACACTAACACCTATGGTTCAACCACCACCATTGGGTTATACTAACCCAATCCCCACATATCCAGACACGTCTGGATATGATCCTTTTAACCCATCTACACCGATAGACTATCAAGCATGGTCGCAAGACCCTATATACAAGCAGTTATGCATAATGCACTTTACCTGTCTCCTTTCCCACATGCTTTTCCATCGACTGGATATCCAACTTATGGGTACCAGTATCCGGTTATGCCACAACCACAACCACAACCTCCGCCACCACTAGAGGCCATTAGTGAGGCCTTGGAAGAATGAAAGAAATGCAACAACAAGCGGAGAAGATAGAGAAGAAGAGAAATAAATTCTTCAAGAAACTCTCCAAATTGGTCAAGGGAAAGAAGGACGAATAAAATCCCTTCTAATTATATGTAGTCCCTGCGTGGACATTTTTATTTTCTTTAAAGTCCTTGCATGGACAGTTTATTTCATTTTCTAGTATTGTAATTTGAAATTTAATGAAGTACTTTTTGGAATTATATATATATATGTATATATATATATGTATATATATATGTATGTATATATATATATATGTATATATATATATGTATGTATTCATCCTCTTGAAAACGAGCGCCTCGATTTTATTCAAAATTTATGCTCTGCTATATAATTCCAAAAAGACCTTAATAGATTTGATTATGCCAAGTGGCGTAGACCACATATTGGCCAAGAGATGATAGTTAAGTACGAAGGGGTCTTCTATCAGGATAGTTAAGGGAAGTTATCCTTCTATCCAGAGGTAGGGACTAGGTCTAAACCTCCAAGGTCGTTAAGGTCGAAGGTGACGGGACCACTAGTCAATCATTAAGGTACTCTTATGTTAACATTAAGAAATGTTCATACTCTTGGGAGTGTGGCTTGAGGAACCATATTAGCCGCCAGGCCAGTGTGCAAGGCTGATATGCCATATATGAGGAACCAATGGACCAATCCCAACCTCCATTTGAACCGCCAAGGAGAAAACGAGGAGCACGTATGTCGGTATGTGCGGATCAACGGTCGGGTTCGTTACCACCGTTGCCTAAACCCTACCCCACCATCCAAAAGGACCCACAAATGGGTGGGCCCTCCAATGCTTCACCTGTGGTGGAACCGACACCATCACCAATGGTTCAACCACCCCATCGGGTTATAATAACCCAATCCCAATGTATCCGGATTACTCTGGATACGATCCTTTTAACCCAACTACTCCAGTTGATTACTGATCGGAGTGTCGTGACCCAGTCAAAGATAAAATTTATATGCCCAAATTACCCTTAACAATGCATTAGTGGTAGTAAAGGGTCGAACCACAAAGAGTTTGTGGTTTGTGTTCGGATGTGATTGATTTTTAATAAGATTGTCACTTTTTATGAAGCTTGCTATTTTGGTTGTTTAGTTTGGTTATTTGGTTTAAAAGAAGTCAGAATGGTCCGACGAACTTTTTGTTTCTACTTTACTAATTTTGAAAACTCAATTGATTGCAAGAAAATTTTAATTTGCTTGATGAAACACAATAGTTTGAAAGCAAGGTTCACACCCGGTTCGGTAATGCAACTCCTAGGGTTCCTACACGTTTTGGTTTTAACTCAATTGCAAACAATGATCAACGAATTTAGTGTTGCGTGGTTTAGGTGTCAAAAGCTATCGACGTCATAGACAACGGACTACAATACACTTCATTACCAAGAACATATAAATTCTAACCTAGACAAGGCATAATCACACATAAACATTTCACAAAGTCAAATTTCATAACTCATTCGACAATTTACAAATACAATACCAATGCGAGACAATTATCATAAGTTTTCAAATCAAATTGCAATTTGTCACAAATCAAAACCTAAAACAATGTTAACCCTAGAACTAACAAAACCTACACTGGGGTGAAACCTTCGGAAATTAGCCGCTCATGGCGAATGGAACTTGATCAACGGAGAATTGAGACTCAAACACGAACATCTTGAGCTTTGATGGTGGTGATGGTGAGGATTAGGGTTTGGAATGGATAATTATGGTGGAACGCTTGATGGATTGGTGAGGGTGATGATGATGGATTAGGGTTAGGAATGGTGGATGGTTGATTCGGTTGATGATGGATGGAAGAAATTGATTGGAGTTGAAGAGGATGGTGTTCTAGGCTCTAAGATGGGTGCTTTTGGTTCAAAAACTCGTAACTCCTCACAAATGGGTCAACACCAACATAAAAACCCGTTCAAAATTGAATTTCAGCGACAACTTAAAAGGAAGGGCGTCGCCGACGGCCCCTAGATCTTCGGGTTTTCCTCCGACGCCTTAATCCACTGTCTACGAACAATTTTTACCGACGGGGTTATCTGGGGGGCGTCGCCGACGGTCCACATGGGCGTCGGTGACGGCCTCCCTAAATCATGTTTTTCTGTTTCCCATTTTTCGCTCCTGGTTGACCCGTGTTCTGCCCCGATGCTCCGATACGCTCCTGAATAGCTCCTTAAACTTCGTAAACCTGCAAAATACAAATCCAATCAAAAGCAGGCTATTTGAAACTAAAAGTTACGTAAAACGTTAAGTTAAACTTAATAAAAGCAACGGTTTTCAACCACGTATCACATCCCCACACTTGTCTTTTGCTTGTCCTCAAGCAAATCTGTCTTTCACTTTCACGTGGGTTGAACAAAGAACACACTTCCCATTCTCGAGATATGAGTTAAGGTCTAATGTCATACTTAGTTCAAAAATTATATCATTTTCAAATTATTTAACATTAATATGATGATCTCATATAAAAATGGTTATCCAAGATTAACCCACCTTTAAAGCTCACATATTATACCTATCCCTCACAATGTTCTCTCCACTCGGCTTTTAATTTGGCTAATAAATAATACATTAGCACTTTTGACGTAAACACACAAACCGATTAGAACATATACCCGCATAAGCTTGCAACTCAATCATTCTCCACCACTGAACACAACTATTGAACACAAGTCAAAAGGTCTTGAACGGGTTGTAATAAGGCTAGGCTAAGGGTATGGAATGAGATGCTTTGAAAGTGGCTAAGGTGATGAAAACTTGATTTTTTATTACACAATCACTATACTAACATAATCGACTACAAAACAATAACTACAAGGCAAAAGTTCCGCCTTTATTCAACAACTATCTATACATGCGTTTTTCTTTTCTTTTCTAGATTTTTTTACACTCTAAAATCAAGTTTTCATCACACGGGATAAAAGATAGGGCTCAAAAGTCAAGGGCTAAATGGGTTGGTCAAAGGAAAGGTTTAGGCTTAAAATTGGCGACTAAGGGATTGATTTTTGGGTAAGGATGTATAAATGGTGTAAAGTAAAAATGTTTACCTAATGCCTTAATCATTCTTGTGCTCATATTCGGTCTATGGTCTCAAACGTATTAAAAGTTGCAAGTTCTACAATACAAGACTAATGGTCCACTCAACCAAAGAAATATATGCATATGTGATATGTAAAAGTGGCTCAAAATCACACGTATATAAGGTATGATGTGCGATATGTATAAAGTGCAAATTTCTTAGACGGATTATTCCCAAATAACCACCCGTTAAATACCCGTCATGTTATTTATTTGAACTTGACCATGACAAAAGACCACATGGGTTGTGCCATCCCTCATTAACTTAGTTACTTGTGCCTTTTAGATAGCTTTAAGCAAAGACATTTTGAAAAAATTTTGAAAATTTTCCCCCATCCCCACACTTGAGGTCAACATTGTCCTCAATGTATAGTGTATAAATGAATGGGTCAAAATTGAAAAACTTTTTCTCCCCATCCCCACACTTGAGATCAACATTGTCCTCAATGTGTGAAAATGGAGCTTTTAAAACGCACAAGGGACGTGACACGACCGACTTTCCCAAAATTCCACCCCGGAGAATAAAATACAAAGTACAATCCACTTATTAAGCAACATAGACCAAATCAAAACTAAAGGAAATGTATGCACCTGGTTTTCGCTCATTCCTCGTGTGCTGTTCAATTTCAACAAAATGGTTGATAAACGAACCCAATACACCTACAAATTTTAATCTTCATGTAGAAGCAAGCTTCTCACAACTAGAAAAATTCGTTAGTTATTTAGTTCTACCATTTTTATTAAAATAGTTACCAAGGCATATAATTTATTCAATTTTGATTTTGTGGAAAAGAAAAACTTTACAACAACAACAACCTAAACTCACTTTCGTAGGAATCACGGTTGCATTTAGCGTATGCAACAAGCCCTTTTAAACCTTCCGATAGCTCGGAAGGACGAATAGGTCTTGTGAGGGTTATCTAGGAAACACACCTACAAAGTTCATTTAACTACTAACACGAATAGAAATAAAAACTAAAATATACACAAAAATTTACAACAACAAAGAAAACATACCGGCTATCGTTGGTATCGCTCATTCGGATCCACCGGGGGGTATGGCTGATAGGGATATCCGGTAAGGGCTTACATCATATCGTGAAAATAGTCAAGCGGCCCCCTTTCACCTTCAGCCAGCGCTGGGAACTGTGATGGGATGAAACTGGAGCCAACTGCCTCGGGCCAGTACGGAGATGGATCAGAAGGCCCAATGGGAAGAGGTAGGTTCTCGTAAGATACCCAAGGTGCGTGTTCTTGATACGGGCGACCTGCCTCCCAATCTCGATGGTGGCGCTCCTGATCATGCAGATGTTTGGCGTTATTAACCGCCATTTGTTGTGCCACCGCCATAGCATTCCATCAGCGGTCTTACAATGCGTTCTGCTCAGCACGCAACCTATCTTGTTCCTCCTCCCACGCTTGTCTGCGAGACAATTCTTGTGCCTGATACAAGTCTTGTCTCTCCATAAACGCCTGTTGAGCAGCCCACTGCTCCTGCTGTCTCTCCCAATAATCTTGCTCCTTTGCACGATGAGCAACATCTTCATCCCAATGGTCCTGCTGTTGGGCCCCCCAATCTTGTTCCCATTGTTGCCTCCGCTGTTCATATTCCCGATTCTCTCCAATACACGCGGAGACGTTGTCATAAACGTCTTGCTGTCCCCGGTTGTAGTTGGGGTATCCGGGTTTTCGCCGGTTCGGAATGAAAGTAGACACCCCGGCCGAGATTTCTCGATGTGGCCGGGTTTATCTTTGACGAGGCCCCTTTGACCTTGAGGCTCATCTTCCTCTTCTTCATCCACCATCTCCTCTTCTCTTGCAGCCTCTTGAGCTACACTTGGGTCGGCAAACTAAAACCGATGCCCCTGATCGTCGGTGTTGGTGTATTGGTGGCCGTACACCTGAACTTGGATCTTCCAATGTTACTTCATCGACGCAAAGCAAAGCTGATCCACCGGTTTTAACACCCACAACGAATCAATTGGCAACTTGTTTTCTTGCACTATCATCGTGCTAATAAGTCGTACATATGGTATCATCTTTCGAGTGTACGACTCGCGCGTCTCCCAAGTGTTTATCATGACTAGATGGCGCCACGATAACTTGGGGGTTCCATAAAGCAAAGCGTGGAGCACCCGACAGTCCGAGGCCTTCACCCTCCCTCGGTCCCCAAATCTGACCATTATATTCTCAAGAGAAAAGGGCTGAAGAATCTTCCCTTCAACCGACAGTTGACTTCGAAGAGCAGCCCCACCATCCGAATAGGGCAAAACCGACTCTACCATTCCTTCAGGAACAGCGGTATTGACCTTATTATCCAGGAACTGGTCAATAGTGTAATAATCGTACTCGTTGACCCCTAACGAATCGAATCGGGCGATACGATTCATTGTCTCGAAAGACATCACCATCTGCCCCCTACCAGTATCACCCACCAACTGCCATGTACTCGACGGGCCTTCCTTATTCACGAACCTGAGCGAGGCCAACCACTCGCAAACAGCAGCCAAGTACCCGTGGTGTGATATCTTCACACCAATCCAAAACTCTTTCCCAACCGATCCTCTAAAACATTTGAACGATCCCTATCATTCTAAACTCCTCTACATTCAATGTGCGCTCTGTCACAATCCATTCCGGGATCGTTGTTTGCACCCCGTTAACCAACTTCCACTTCCACAACCTAACCTCCAACCGCCTATCGTTAAACCTTGAGAGAGGTTTTCGTTTATTATTCTCCCAAGGTTCACTGACACCACTGTCCCGAATTCTCTCCCATGTCCAATCTTGCATAAATATGCGATCGTCATTATCTTCCAACCTAGTCAACTCTCCCACTTCCTTGCTATTTGCCCCGATGATGACCCGGCTCCGAAGAGGAACCTTGACCCGAAACCTTGCTACGCTTTCGGCTTGCCATATCTACAAAACACAAAGCAAAGAAACAATTAAACATGGTGAATCTCAACATCTAAATCCTCACTTCAAATTCAAGCCAAATGTACTTCTTGAGCATATCACACAAAACGCAACTTAATTGGTTAGACAATTATCCGGTTTATATCTTCTAAATTTGTGCACTTTTGCCAACCTTTAAATTCAAGTTCTATGTTTGTAATCCTAAACATATTAACAATTCACGCTCAACCAAGATTCAACATTGTGTGTATGCTCAAACATGCAACTTAAACAATTCATGCTCATTACCTAACTATGTTGCATGTTCAATCCTACCCAAATCACCCGTATACTCAAATTCAAGCAATTACTCATACCATGATATCATAACAACCTACTCTTAAACCTAGATTTAAAATTTTGGAAGAAAATCACATACCATATGGAATCCAAGCTCAAATTTAAGTAAAAATCGTACCTTTATGCTGCTTAAACACTTAGAACTTCAAAGAAAAAATAATGCACTATGAAGAACACTTTTTTCTCCAAACACCAAATTTTGATCTTCACTAGTCTTGCAAATACGCAAGAATTAAAGGAAACCGTGTTAGGGGTTTTGTTCTATGCGAAAAAACACACAAAATAGGCTCACGAATCAAGTGATTTGGTTGAGGATTGAAGAAGATATGAAGGTTTGAAGATTTGGGTTCTTGATGTTGGAGATGAAGAAGATAAAGAAGGTGTGGAGAAAGAGCAGGGGATTGGGTTGTTTTTAAGGTTGGTTGTGGTTAATCCGGGTCGAATTTGTGGCTAAAAACATGTTTGGGTCGAGTTTCGGTGGGTTAGAAAGTGTTTGGGTCCGAGTAATTACGTCAAAATTAAACCAGCGTCGGCTGACAATCCAGGAGGCGTCGCCGACGGCCCCCTGGTGATCGCCGACGCCCTCTTAAAAACCTACAAGGGTCCGACGGCAACCCACTGTATACGACGTTTTTAAGCCGACAGTACTTTCTGACGACAGTCAGCGACGGCTCACCAATTTTTTTCGCAAATTCACAAGACACTATACCACCCCCCGAAAAACTGTGGATTGTCCCCAATACACAAAACAAGTTAAAAACATACCTTATGTCTTCATGACCCGTTTGCAAAACCCGAACTTCACACGTTTTACGAGGTTACTACAAAACAAGCGAAATCAACACAAACACACCGCACAAACAATGGAAATATACAAAATTCTACAGCAAGTGTATTTGGTCCTTTAATTGACCTCATGAGTCCGTACGCTTACCAAGAAGCTTACTGATTCGTTGTTTGCCTCAATGTTGTCCTCGTTACCATCGAGAAACGGTTTAAGATGATGACCATTGACCGTTTGTCTTGACCCATCCTTTGGGTCCTCGATGGTAACATCCCCAAGCTTGCCAACCCTCGTAATCACGAACGGGCCCATCCATTTGCTTTTAAGCTTTCCTGGGAAGAACTTGAGCCATGAGTTGTATAGCCATACTGTCACACCCCGACCCGCAGCGGAATAAGAGTCGGGGCATAATTGGGTTATCACCAAAGCTCATGATGTTTACTAAAATGTTTCATATTTATTAAATTCAAATTACAACTTAAATATTCAAATCAAATCCATACAATTACAAGGAAATGAAACTAAGTAAAACAATCCCAAGCTTAAACTGATTTATTCTTCTAGGCCTTCCTATGTGTTTCTTGCCTCAACTGGATCACCTGTATCATGTGTAAAACGGGGGATATTTTGGTCAACAAAAGTTGGCGAGTGAACCTTGAGAAAACATTGTTATTAATTTCTTGTTGTGTTTAATATTGAAAATTTGTGCAATAATCACAGTGAGCAAACATATATATATAGCATAAACGCGAACCACATTGGATGAGTAAATGACATGAATGATGATGTATTTGAGATCAAGGCTCAATCAAACGGAGCCGATCGAATGACATGAATGATGATGTATGTGAGATCAAGGCTCAATCAAACGGAGCCGATCGAATGAGGCACCTGATACTCAACCCGTATCCCACGGGGAGCTGATGGGCCTAATGAAATGCATGTACTGAAAATGATAACTTCAAACTAAACATAATTCACACAACAATTGATACATAATGGATACACATTTGATCACGGATATGATGGATGCACAAGTGTTTTAAATAAAATAAGGAATTAAACGACACATGATACACCCCAAAATGTGATTAAAACGGGGAATTTGAAGAGATTCACTCACATTGGGTGCGTTCTTTGATGACGTTGGATGCGCACGAGTTTTGGGATTTGATCGACGAGGAAAACTAACCTAAAATAATAACGAAATGGTTCGGTAAATAAATGGATTTTATTTGAGATTAATTCTTTTAATTCATAATCTTAATAGGATTTTTAGATTTATTTTTGTGAGTTTAAGGACATTTTCTAACTTTAAAAATATTATTTTTAAGTATTTTTAAATAATTTTCTGATTAAATAAATAAAGAAGAAAAAAAAATATAAAAATGTTGACTTTTTGACTTTGACCGTTGACCGTTGACCGGATTCAGTTTATTCATGCGCTGAGTGAGGTTCGAACCCGAGACCTCTCGTACGCGTGCACGCAGCTCTACCAACTGAGCTACGTGTCTAACCCGAAATATTCTCTGTTTTAATTATATATATATATATACTAATTTATTGTTATTTTATTGGGTTTATATTAAAACGATTTAAAATGGCCGAACCGGTTGCAGGGACCCGGAGTCGAACTCGGGTCCTTCGGTTCGTATGCGCACAGCCCAACCAGTTGGGCTGTGTGTCTAATCTGTTTAGCTCACGGATTATATTACTCTTATAAACATACTGTGACTTGTTCTGATTCAGTTCTAAAAATATTGGTTTTATTTCTGAAAGTCGGTACGTTGTGTGATTCGAACTCGTGACGTGCGTTTTATGATTGCACACAGTCCACCGCTGGACTGTGTGTCTAACCCGGTTAAATATTCAGTTTTAATTAAACTTATACACATTTCGACTTCGTCTTCTTCATTTATAAAGACACAGAACAAAGATGTCCGACTGTTCTTGTTTAAATCGGTCATCGAACATATAATTGATTGGAATGAATAGGATAAAGAGGTTTACGGAGTTAAATGTACCGATCAGAATGTCTTTCTCAGATTTCCGGCAAGAGTCGTCGGCTCTGATTTGTGACTTCCGTCTGAGTGAATCAATTAACAGTTTTGATCAACGAGTTGTGAAATTAAGTTACTAAACAAGGGATATCAGGGGGTTTAGATGATTGTACCGATTCACAGCGAGACTTCGGAATTTCCAGTGATTTTCCGGCGAGTGCAGAAATTCCCGGCAACGTTGTCTGGGACCGATTCTGGTTGCAGGATTGAAGTTAGTATATGTCTAATAATGGATTACAAACAAAAGAGTCGAGAAATTTACTGATTTGAAGTAAGTCTCGGTTTTCTGGTGAAAGTCCGGCGATTGCAGAAAATCTCCGGCGAGTGCTAAAGCTTCGAGAGATTGTGCGATTTTGAGCGAAAAGGTTACCTTAGGTTTGGGTGGGTATTTATTAGGAAGAAACAGAATGTATTGAGTCCGAATTTGGTCTTGATTCGTGGTCAAAGTTTCTCCGGCGGTTACGACCGCAACTGATTTTTAGACGTCGGTTATAACCGATGTCGAAGTCGGTTATAACGTTATAGTCAAAAGGAAAATGGCTAAACTCGCGGATTGCCGGAATTTCCGGTGATTGCGAGTTCTGCCGCGCTGAAGTCTGGTTTTGAATTCGAGTCTTAATTTAAGTATTATTTGTTTCATTAATCACACAAAGGTGTCATGTGGCGGAGTGGTGTAGTGTTTGTTTGTTGAAGCAGCTGACCCGGGTTCGAAACCCGGCAGCCTCATTTATTTTTTTATTCTCTTATTTTTATTATTTATTAATTATGGTTTAAAATTCTAACAATGTTTATTAATTATATATTGTTTAAAATTAAAATGAACAATATATACGCAACGAAAATTATAACTGACTATTCGATTAATAAACGAAGCGGGTTTTGGAAACCCGTTTTTCGACGGACGTTACACATATTGGTCATACAAGCTACCCGGCAAAATACTCACACTAGCTCCAAGATCCAAGAGTGCCCTTGTCATTTTAAATTCTCCAACTTGAATGGAGATAATAGGCGCCCTCGGATCTTGTAGCTTAGGTGGAAGTGCACCCGAAAGAATCAAACTCACGTTTTCAGTTAATCAAGTTTTTAGGAAATTTGTGAGTTCGCTTTTGGGTACACAAATCTTTCAAGTACTTAGCATATGATGGAACTTGCTTAATGGCATCCAAAAGAGGTTTTTTTTACTTGTTTGAAAATTTCCCACATTTCTTCTTGATGGGGACCACTTTTGTTTACCACCTTTTTGGATGGTCCCAACAAGGCTTCGGGATAAGGGGCGGTATTAACCTCCACACCTTTGGCCTTAGCTTTTGGGACGGGGACGGTCACAACGGGTGTACTTTGCTCATTTTTTAAACAATTTTCTTTTCGACCCGTTTGACCATCAACATTCTCATCATCGCTAGCCTCTTCCACCACCCCTTCAACAAACTGAGGTGGTGGTGACACGACACCATTATCAACAACTCGACCACTACGCAAAGAAATTTTATTAATAGGTACCTCACATGTGTTCCTTGAGCTTGAGTCTTGATGCTTTGGATTCACGGTTGTATCACTATGTAGCTTCCCTCCATTGCCTCTCAATTGCGCCATCTCCTCCGCAAGTTGCCCCACTTGCTTCTCCAAAGCTTTATGCGACTTGTCACTAACCTCGAACTCTTTCTTCATTTCCATCTTGATCTCTTGATTTGAAGTTGTGATGGCATTCATGATAGCATCTAGTTTGGAGCTTACGGAGTCTTCCCCACCCATTGGAGGATTTGCATTACCACCTCCATTACCACCTTGGTTGTAACCCCTTTGATACCCGCCTTCGCGGTTTTGATAATGTTGGCCACTCCCTTGGTTATAATTTCGTTGGTACCCTCCTTGATTACCGCATTGGCGGTTTGGTCATCGAACCCCCTTGATTTCCACCTTAATTGTTCGTTTGAAAATTAGGGTTCATCTGATTTGAAGCATTTCCATAGCGAAAGTTGGGGTGATTTCTCAACCCGGGGTGATAAGTATTTGAGTTCATATCAAACTGTTTTCTCTCACCATAGACATGATTCACCTCTTCGCTCGCTTGTACCATGCCCACTTGACATTCCTTAGTTCGATGTCCAATATCTCCACAATCTTCACACACTGCAAATTGGACCGCCCCAACATCTTTCTTTTTCATTCTTGCCAACTCTCTCTCCAAAGTGGCAATTCTATCCTTGGCGCTTGAATCAAGATCAGGAAGGGATCGAGAGATTGGATGCTTCTTCAATCAGTCCGCCATAGCGACCGCTTTTGAGTTTTTACTCATCCGCTCCAAAAAATTCCAATCATCCTCCTCGTGATTGTTCAACAAAGTCCCATTGCTAGCCGATTGTAAATACTTGTGATCATCAGCATCTAACCCCCTTACGAAGAACTTAAGCAACTCCCACCTTGGAATTTGGTGATGAGGACATTTTCTGACCAACTCCTTGAAACGGGTCAAAGCCTCATGTAACAACTCCCCCGGTAATTGCCTAAACGACCGGATTTCGTCTCTTGCATCATCGGTCTTGGCAATGGAATAGTATTCATCTAAAACTACTTGCTGCATCTCCGCCCATGTATGAATACTATTCGCCGGCAATGTTAGAAACCATTGCTTCGCCTTGTCTTTTAATGAAAATTGAAACAACCTCAATTACACTTCTTCTAGGGCAAAATCAGACCTCCAATTGTGCCACAAATGGCCGAAAATTCCGCCAAATGGGTATACGATTCGTCATTGGTTCTACCATTGAAGTGGGGTAGAATGTTTATGTAGTTCGGCTTGCAATCGAACACCCTTCTTCATCGAGGTGTAGGCACAATCGTGAGTCATTCTCGCTGACCACCGGTCTGAATCGCCCATTAACACCCCTCGGAGGTTGTTGATTTACTTGGCGTCTTGGACCGTTAACCTCTTGATTCATCGGCCCGTAATGACCTCTTCGATCGCCACCCCCATTCCCACCTTGAATTCCACCGCCTACAAAGTGTGGAATTCGGTCACAGTTACCGTTGTTGTTGTTGTTACCGTAATCCCGGTTCCGTCTATCATTCCTTGGCTGGCGGTCATTCCCATAACCATCATTCCTCCCATAACCGCCATCGTTCCCTACGAAGTTGGCATTTTGATAACCAAAATCGTCATACTCAAACCCCCGCGCATTGTAGAAGTTTCCCATGTTGTTATCCCCCCAATCATCGACTCTCTCATCATGATTTCCCTTGTCGTCTGAGTATTCCGAGTGAATGCTCATGTGATCCGGTGATTGATAATCGGGAACACTGTATGGTGCGTCATCAGGGATGTTGTTCCTCAACTCTTCCAGGTCAATGAATTGAGCTTCGTTCGTGGGATTTCCACGACCATTGTTAACCCCACGGTTGGCGTTAACGTTTCGGTTGTTGATATTGGGTGGTAATGGGTTTTGCCGGTTTTGGTTTGAAGGTGGAGGTGTGCATTGGCGATTACTTGGGTTTCGGTTTTGGAATGGTGGTGTTGGTGGTCTAGAGTTATGACCACCACCCGATTGATGGGTTTGGTTTTGTGGTGGGTAGTCATATTGTTGGGGTTGGGTGTTGGGTTGGTTGGAATTTTGAGGATCCTTGGAATGGGCCCAATGGATGGTGTAGATGGTGAGTTGGCGTTGGGTGGGTAAGAAGCAAGTGTTGCCTCTAACCGGTTGGCTAGGTTTCTTCTCACGACCCGCTCGATCTCCGGTTCGAACACTAATGGTGATGTCCTCCCAGAATTCCGTGTATGCATGCACTACCTGTAACCTGCACAAGTAACACACCCATATAACACAAAAGCAAAGACGATGTAAAGAAACAAGCACCTTAAACAGTTAATCACAAATCAACAAATCCAAACGCAAAGCGCACGAACTCCCCGGCAACGGCGCCGAAATTTGATCGGAGTGTCGTGCCCCGGTCAAAGATAAAATTTATATGCCCAAATTACCCTTAACAATGCGTTAGTGGTAGTAAGGGGTCGAACCACGAAGAGTTTGTGGTTTGTGTTCGGATGTGATTGATTTTTAATAAGATTGTCATTTTTTATGAAGCTTGTTGTCACACCCCAACCGATGGCGGAAACATCAGAGTGAGACGAAATAGATTGCTCATCACTCATAACACTATTTGCGACAATAATTTAAATAAACCAAATTTCATTTCCAAAACAAATTGTCAATTACAACAAGAAGCAAATATGACAACAACATTTCTTAGTATTCTAAGTGAGTTTCTAAGCCATTCCTACCAAGTTCCATCATGATCAACATCTCTAACCTGCAACATGTTTAAAATAAAGTTCAATACAACAAGTATTGGCAAGTACACAAGTTTGTAATACATAGCATATGTATAAAAGAATTTACTCAAATCCACGTGGCAATTGTATGTAAGGTAAGCTAGCATGCAATACTTAATTGTCAAACCCAAATGTCCACAAGAATGTATGTGTCCCTCGTCACACGAAGTAACGAGACTAAAGTATGAATGTAACAAGAATGAATCAGCTTTAAGACTTAACAATACCCCGACGGGCGGTGTGCTACTCCTATAGCGATATGTTAAGTTAGGGCTTAGCTAAGTTAATGACAATAAGCATGTATGAATTTAGCATGTACCAAAGCATAACAATAAGCATGTATGAAAGATTGAGAGTATAAAGCATGTACTGTGTGTATTTGTGTGTTTTAGTATGTTAACATGTTGCAACCCAAATTGTGTAAAAGGAAAATGGGTCAAGTGTGCTCACGGTTTTGCAAGCTTCCACTTATTAGTCCCATGAAGAGGTTGGAGGATGGAATGATCACCAAGTTATCCTACAAGAGGAAGAATGGTTTGGTAAGTTTTCGAAGGGTAATAGAGAATTTGGAATGGAAGGACGATAAAGTAGTTTATAGGGGAAAGTAATCATCTAGACTTAATACTCGTTTTTGACACTATAATACCCATTCGGGTTGATGTGTCTTCATGGGTGGTCTACCCATTAGAATCGTAACGGGAGATTAAATACGTAAGTGATGTAACCTAGTACCATGACGGATAACCATGTGATTACCATCAAGAGTTCGGTTAGTATAAGTGTATACATATATACGTAACAAATAAATAATAAATGACATGTAGAATCATAGAAGTCATGCATGGAGGTAGGAAGATAACATTCCTTTTAAAACCTCTCGTATAGTATACCAATGCACAAGTCGTCACAAGGACGACAAGGATGGTCATGAGTAACATAAAAGTAAAAGACAAAAGTAAACGAAAACATCAAGTGAGGTGGGGGATCGAAAGTAAGATAGCCAAGGCTTCCAAGAGATCACACACTACCAACTCAAGTCTAGCTTGGAAGGATACAACACTTGTGGGTAAAACCCTAATAAAACCAAAAAGGTTCTTACACTTGGGTTCCCAAATATGGTGATGTTCCAAGTTAGTCTTCCATGGAAGACTTATGGAGACATTCCAAGGTACTCCAAGTAATAAGAAAGAAAGAGAGAAAAGAGAGGGAGAGGTGAGTTAGAACTCACTTGATTTAGAGAGAAGAGCTCTTTGAGCCTTTAGAGGAGAGAAAAGAGAAATAAGGTGTGAGTTGAAGTGAAACGGGATGGGGTATTTATAGGTAAAGTTTGGGAGGATGGTAGTTGAGGGTAATTAATGTAAGAAACACAAACTTGACCAATCAACAACCTTTAAACGAGTTTTCCCGGATCGCGCCTCTCACGCGGGCCGCTAGACAGTAGAAGGATCTCGGTCGCGGGCTGCGAGATGTCTGGCAGGCCGCAAGAGTGGAGGATTGGGTCGGTCGCGGGGCGCGAGGGAGGGTATTCAGAATGTTCTTTGGTTTTTTAATCACTTTTAGCCCTTAAACTTAGTTTTATAACGGTTTTTGCATGTTTTTAAGCATATAATGAATATAATTTTCGAACGCATGAATCTTGCACGTATATAAGTAGTAAGCATGAATTAAACGATGGAATGTATAAACAAGCATGTATCAAGTATGACCTTTATAATGATTCAAGTCTCGGATTACAAGATTGGGAAAGGAAGTACGAATACAAGTTTCCAAAAATAGAAATACAACAATACTTTCTAAAAAAGGAAAGTATGAAAAAGCGAGGCGTTACACTTGCTATTTTGGTTGTTTAGTTTGGTTATTTGGTTTAAAGAATGTCGGAGTGGTCCAACGAATTGTTTGTTTCTACTTTACTAATTTTGAAAACTCAATTGATTGCAAGAAAACTTTAATTAGCTTGATGAAACACAATAGTTTGAAAGCAAGGTTCATACCCGGTTCGGTAATGCAACTCCTAGGGTTCCCTGCACGTTTTGGTTTTAACTCAATTGCAAACAATGATCAACGAATTTAGTGTTGCGTGGTTTAGGTGTCAAAAGCTATCGATGTCATAGACAACGGACTACAATACATTTCATTACCAAGAACATGTAAATTCTAACCTAGACAAGGCATAATCGCACATAAACATTTCGCAAAGTCAAATTTCATAACTCATTCGACAATTTACAAATACAATACCAATGCGAGACAATTATCATAAGTTTTCAAATCAAATTGCAATTTGTCACAAATCAAAACCAAAACAATGTTAACCCTAGAACTTACAAAACCTACACCCGGGTGAAACCTTCGGAAATTAGCCGCTCATGGCGAGTGAAACTTGATCAACAGAGAATTGAGACTCAAACACGAACATCTTGAGCTTTGATGGTGGTGATGGTGAGGATTAGGGTTTGGAATGGATGATTATGGTGGAAGGCTTGATGGATTGGTGAGGGTGATGATGATGGATTAGGGTTAGGAATGGTGGATGGTTGATTCGGTTAATGATGGATGGAAGAAATTGATTGGAGTTGAAGAGGATGGTGTTCTAGGCTCCAAGATGGGTGCTTTTGGTTCAAAAACTCGTAACTCCTCAAAATGGGTCAACATCAACATAAAAACCCGTTCAAAATTGAATTTCAGCTACAGCATAAAAGGAAGGGCGTCGCCGACGGCCCAATGGGGTGTCGCTGACGGCTACGAACAATTTTTACCGACGAGGTTATCTGGAGGACGTCGTCGACGGTCCATATGGGCGTCGGCGACGGCCTCCCTAAATCGTGTTTTTCTGTTTTCCCATTTTTCGCTCCCGGTTGACCCGTGTTCCGCCCCGATGCTCCGAAACGCTCCCGAATAGCTCCTTAAACTTCGTAAACCTGCAAAATACAAATCCAATCAAAAGCAGGCTATTCGAAACTAAAAGTTACGTAAAACGTTAACTTAAACTCAATAAAAGCAACGGTTTTCAACCACGTATCAATTACCAAGCACTTTTGCATGACCCGTATATGCAAGCGATCATGCATAACGCACTTTACCCATCTCCTTTCCCACCTACTTATCTACCTACTGGATATCCAAGTTATGGGTACCGGTATCTTGTTATGCCAAACCACAACCGCAACCACCACTTGAAGCCATTAATGAGGCCTTGAAAAGAATGAAGGAAATGCAACAACAAGCGGAGAAGACGGAGAAGAAGACGGATAACTTCTTCAAGAAACTCTCCAAGCTGGTTAAGGGAAGGAAGGACGAGTAAAGTCTTTTCTATTATTGTGTTAGTCCTTACGTGGACATTGTTATTTCTTTATTCCCTGCATGGACAAGATATTTCTTTTAGTCCTTGCTTGGACAATTAGTTTTATTTATTTCAAGTATTGTATTTTCTATTATCATTTAATGAAATATTTTGGAATTATATATATGTACTCATCCTCTTCAAGTGATCGTCTCGATTTTACTCGAAATTTATGATCAACTATATAATTTCAAAAGATCTTAATGGTTTTGCTTATCCAAGTGGCATAGACCACATATTTGGCCAAATATATAAATGATAGTTAAGGACGAAGGGGTCTTCTATCATGATAGTTAAGGGAAGTTATCCTTCTATCCAGAGGTGGTGGACTAAGTTCAAGCCTCCAAGTCGTTAAGGTCTATGCGACCGTGACTATTAATCGACCATTAAGATACTCCTATGTTAACATTCAGGTAATGTTCATACTCCTGGTAGTGTGACTTGAGGAACCACACTAACCGTCTAGGTAAATGGACTATGTCCTAACCTATTATATAGCCTATGTGATCATATTTGATCCCGGCTAATATCATCAGTGCGGTGATATTTAGAACATCCATTAGTGATGTATTGCCCTTGGGGCTATGATTAAAACATCCATTAGTGATGTAGTGTCTAAGGACCATGATTAAACATCCAATAGTGATGATTTGCCTTCGTGCAATATTATATTGTCAAATAAGACAACGACAGTTGTAACCTCATGGTTCCCTGTCCAAGGTGGTGAGCTATGCTCAAGCCTCATAAGTCTATATGATCAATGAGATCATGACTAATATCATCAGTACGATGATCATCTATCTTGACATCTAGGTGATGTTAATTGACAGGCCAATGTGCCATATTTTATGTCCATTAGTGACAAGCCTATGAGCTATGTTTTAAATGTCCTTTGTAACAAGCCTATGAGCTATATATAACTGTCCAAGTGACAATGACAGTTGTGACATTACGATCCACTGTCCAATAATATATGGACTATGTCCAGATTGTAATTTGCCTTTAATGGTCCTTTTGAGACCTAGGCCAAATATAGATATAATAAGCCTAAGAGTTATGATGTTATTCACACTAGCTTGATTAGGCGATGGATTGTTATATCCAATGTTTGAAAGCCAATATGGTTATTAATACCATGGCTAAGAGCATTTATTTGGTGTTTAGAACCAAAGCTCAAGGATGGCTAACTCAGACGAAGCGTAAAGTAGTCGCCGTGATAATAATACTGACAAGCTGAAAATATAGCCATCAATGATGAAAATTTCCAAGCTCGCATAGATGCGGCTGTATGAAAGGCCATGGAAAAGGCCATAGAAAAGCTTAGAGAGTCGAGCGCTACTCGCTCCAGACCCTTATCAATTACCCCATCCTCAGCTTGCAAGGAGAGCTCCGTTCACTCTTTAAATGCAAAGAGTGAACCAAAGAAAATAGAATTTACTGATAGGTCTCATTCTTCTAAAGACGAATGCACCTATAAATATTTTGTCTCCTGCAAACCCCGAGATTTTAATGGGGAGAAAGGAGTTGTGGAAGCCTTAAAGTGGCTGGATGAGATGGAGACAATCGTAGATATCAGCGGCTGTGCTGATAAGGATGTGGTCAAATATGTATCACAGTCCTTTAAGGGCGATGCCCTAATCTGGTGGAAAGCTATGATCCAATCTACGGGTAAAATCCACCTATACAACCTAGGATGGCCTATGTTTGTAGAGTTAGTTAAGGAAACTTACTGCCCACCTCATGAGGTGGAGAAATTAGAGACAGACTTCTAATCTCTTTCGATGAAAAACCTAGATTGTCGGAAGTACGTTTCCGATTTCAATTCCCTATCTAGGTTAGTTTCCTATTTGATCACCTCTGAATCCACACGCATTGCGTGTTATATCAATGGGTTAGCACCCAAAATAAAGGGCATGGTAAAGGCTGCACAACCTACTACCTATAGGTCTACTATTGACCTATCCCTCTCCCTCACCTTAGATTTGGTGAGGCAGAAGTCAGTTAAGACAGAGACTGACGGGAAAAGAAAGAGAGAAGATGACAACTCCCAAAGGTTTAATAAGAAAAATAAAGGGATATTTGGGTTCAAAAGGAACCAAGATAAGTCGGTTGTGACACCAACATGTAGAACCTGCAACCGCAAACACTGGGGGCAATGTAATTTTGATACATAGGCTAAACCCTGTGGTATCTGTAAGAGAAAAGGGCATAAGACCCTAGAATGCAAGGATCTTAAGGATGCCGTCTGCTACGTCTGCAATGAAAAAGGGCATATTAAGACTAATTGCCCTAAGAATCTAAAGAATAATAATGCGAAGCCTGGATAGGCCAAGAAGGGGAATGCTCGTGCGTTTCAGTTGACTGCAAGAGAGGCTGTTAATGACAACAATGTCATAACAGATACATTCCTCATTAACGATATTTATGCTAGAGTTCTTTTTTATTCAGGTGCAGATAAGTCTTTTGTTGATCATAAGTTTAGTAAACTATTAAACTTGCCCATAAGAACTCTAGATAAAATTTATGAGATAGAACTTGCTGATGGAAGTTTAGAATCAACATCTTCCATTCTTGATGGATGTTCTATATCCATTAAGAATCATTCTATCCCTATCTCTTTGCTGCCAATGAAGTTGGCGAGGTTCGATGTAGTTTTAGGCATGGATTGGTTATTCCATAACCAAGCCCGCATTGCCTGCGATAAGAAACTCATCGAGATAAAAACCCCATCCGGTAAAATGATCAACATTCTTGGAGACTCACACTACGGATTGCCAGACAAGGTGTCATTATTTAAGGCATCCAAGTGTTTGAGGAAAGGCTGTGTCATTTACATGGCACAAGTTACTATTAATGAGCCGAAGCCAAATATTGAAGACTTACCAGTTATCTCGGAGTATTCTGATGTTTTCCCTGAGGAATTACCAGGCCCACCTCTTGATAGGCAAGTGGAGTTTAGAATTGATATCATACCAGGATCAGCACCTGTAGCTAGAGCTCCATACCGATTAGCTCCAACGGAAATGAAGGAATTGAGGACACAATTAGATGAACTCTTAGAGAAAGGCTTTATTCAGCCTAGTTTCTCGCCTTGGGGAGCTCCAATTCTTTTCGTTAAGAAGAAGGACGGTTCAAAGCGATGTGCAATGATTACCGCGAACTGAACAAGATAACGTTCAAGAATAGATATCCTCTGCCCAGGATCGATGATTTATTCGACCAACTTCAAGGGGCTAGTTATTTCTCCAAGATTGATTTGAGATCCGGATATCATCAACTGAAGGTTAGGAGTGAGGATGTTCCTAAGACTACCTTCAGGACCCGTTATGGTCACTATGAATTTTTATTGATGCCTTTTGGGCTCACAAATGCACCTGCAGCATTCATGGATCTCATGAATAGAGTCTGCAAACCGTATTTGGATAAGTTTGTCATTATCTTCATAGACGACATACTTATCTATTCTCAAAATCAAGCTGATCATGAGAAACACCTTTGGTGCATTCTAGAATTATTAAAACAAGAGAAGCTTCATGCAAAGTTCTCTAAATGTGAATTTTGGCTTAGAGAAGTACAGTTTCTTGGACATATCGTAAGTGAGCGTGGTATCCAGGTGGATCCTGCGAAAATAGAAGCCATAATAAATTGGGAAGTTCCCAAAACACCATCAGAGATTCGTAGTTTCTTAGGATTGGCTGGTTATTATAGAAGGTTCATTGAGAACTTTTCAAGGATTGCCACTCCTTTGACTACCCTGACCCGTAAGAATGTCAAGTTTGATTGGGGTCCAAAACAACAAATCTTTTGAGATTCTAAAACACAAGTTGAGCAATGCTCCCGTATTATCTCTACCTGAGGGTATTGAGGATTTTGTTGTTTACTGTGATGCATCGCACACTGGCATGGGCTGTGTGCTTATGCAAAACGGCAAGGTAATTGCTTACGCATCACGAAAACTAAAGGTGCATGAAAGGAATTACACCACCCATGATTTGGAATTGGGCGCCGTTGTATTTGCGCTAAAACTGTGGAGACATTACTTGTATGGCACGAAGTGTATTATATACACTGACCATAAGAGTCTCCAACACCTGTTCAATCAAAATGAATTAAACATGCGACAACGTCGATGGATGGAAACCCTTAATGATTACGACTGCGAGATTCGCTACCATCCCGGCAAGGCAAATGTAGTTGCCGACGCCTTAAGTCGCAAAGAAAGAGTTAAACCTATTAGGATTAACGCCAAGAGCATTGAGCTCAGAAATAGCTTGAATGAGAAGCTATTAGATGCGCAAAAGCAAGCCCTATTAGAGGCTAATGTTCCTAATGAGGGATTAGGCGGATCTGTTGATCAATTAACGCCTGGAAAAGATGGAATCCTACGATTTAATGATAGAATCTGGGTACTGATCTTTGGAGGACTTAGAGATCTAATCTTCCAAGAGGCGCATAACTTAAGATACTCAGTTCACCTGGGGGGTGACAAGATGTATCAAGATTTAAAGAAGAATTATTGGTGGATGGGTTTGAAGAAATCCATAGCCACCTATGTAGCTAAATGTCTGACGTGTTCGCAAGTTAAAGCCGAACATCAGAAACCGTCAGGACTTCTACAACAACTCGAAATTCCCACTTGGAAATGGGAAATGTAACAATGGACTTGATTACCAAGTTACCTAAGACCAAACGTGGTAATGACATGATTTGGATCATTTTTTATAGGCTGACTAAGTCAGCACATTTCTTGCCAATTAAAAAGACTTATAGTTCTGACAAATTGGCTAAGTTGTACGTGGACAAGATTGTGTCCCTACATGGTGTGCCAGTATCTATTGTATCTGATAGAGATACAAGATATACATCTCACTTTTGGAAAAGTTTCCAACAATCTTTAGGCACACGATTAAACTTTAGTACGGCTTACCATCCGCAGACTGATGGTCAAACTTTGGAAGACATGCTTAGAGCATGTGTGATTGATTTAGGTGGAAGTTGGGATGACCACTTACCCTAATAGAATTCTCCTATAATAATAGTTATCATACAAGCATCAAGGCTGCTCCTTATGAGGCCTTGTATGAGAGAAAATGTAGAATGACCGTGTGTTGGGCAGAAGTTGGGGAAGCCCAACTATCAGGACCAAAGATTGTCCTAGAGACCACGGATAAGATTGTGCAAATCCGTGATCGTCTCAAAGCTGTCCGGGATAGGCAGAAAAGTTATGGTGACAAGAGGCGAAAACCTTTTAAGTTCCAAATAGGGGACAAAGTCATGTTGAAAGTATCACCTTGGAAAGGTATGATGCGCTTTGGAAAGAAGGGCAAGTTAAGCCCCAGATATATAGGACCATTCGAGATAATCGAATGTGTCGACATTGTAGCTTATAAGCTCAGGTTGCTAGAGGAGCCTAGTGGAATTCATGATGTATTCCACATATCTAACCTTGAGAAATGTCTAGCTGATGAGTCGCTAGCAATGTCGCACAAAGACGTGCAGATTGATGAAAACCTGAGGTTCGTTGAGAAACCAATATCGATCGAGGATCGACAGGTTAAGAAGCTCCGAAGAAAATTTATACCTATAGTAAAGGTTAAGTGGGATGCCTTTAGAGGTCCCTGAGTATACATGGGAGGTTGAGTCCCCTATGCGACAAAAGTACCCCCATCTTTTTTAATAAAATCTCGAGGTCGAGATTTCTTTTAAGGGGGTGAGGATGTAACACCCTGTAAAAATCGTGTCCAATAATATAGTGACACGTGGCGTATTTTTATTTTAAATCTATTAAAGACTATCAAGGACTAAAAGCATCAACATACTCAAACAAAGTCTTTGAGTGATCTTCTGATGTCAACATGCATAAACCGAGCCTCCGAGTGACCATTAGTGTCAACATGCTTAAAACATAGCAACTGAGTGACCATTAGTGTCAACATGCTAAAACTTGGCCTCTGTGTGACCATTAGTGTCAACATGCCCAGCCTGTGAGTGACATCAGGGTCAACATGCTTACAATGAGCCTCTTAATGATCTTTTACGAAGTCCTAACTCTCATATGTCCCATTTGTTGGACGAGAGGGATTAAATCCATAATTATATAAAAGTTGGACAATGGAGGGATTAAAAGTGTCAACATGTTAATTTATACCTCTGAGTGACCTTTTAACGAACCGAGAGCTCGACAATGCCCGGGCATAATCCCGGGTATGCCAAGTATTGGCTACGGAGGGCTAAATGTACTAAAAAGGTGTTTTGAGAGGTTCTAGAGGGTTTTATAAGTTAAGGGGCTAAAAGTGTCAAATTTTGAAAAATGACATGGGACGCTCGCGGGGCGCGAGAGGCAAGGCTTGTGCCTCTCGCGGGGCGCGAGAGGCTTGTGTCTGCAGAATTTTTGCTTGGCCTCCACACATAGTGTCAAAAACCATGAATTCAAAATTATGGATTTCCAAACAGCTATGCCACGTTTTAGGACACTTGTAAGCTTACTCTTACACCTCTTAACACCTGGCATCACCCCCTTTAAGCTCTCCAACTATAAATAGGTGTCAAGATTCACCATTTGAACTTGCACCTTTCTTATTCATAACTTTTCTCCCTCCTATGGAAGTTCCTAACTTAAAGGAGCATCCAACTTAGTTCTCTTGCACTTTAGGAATCACTGGTAAGTTTCGTAATTATGCTATTTTGACTAAAAGGATTAGAAAAGCTGATTAGGTGGATTCAGGAATCAGTTTTGATAAGCTGACCCTCCTGCTTAACGATTCAGAGTGGATTAAGATAAAGATAAGAGTAAACTGCCATTTTGGTCCCTGAGGTTTGGACAGTTCTGTCAATTTAGTCCAAATCTCAAACTTTTTACATCTAGGTCCCTGAGGTTTCAGTTTTATTGCCATTTTGGTCCAAAAGTGATACTTTTCTTCTTAAATCCTACTATTTGTCCTTTTCATCAGGGGCAAAATGGTAATTTTAAGCATTAATATATATTATATATATAAATAAACATCAAACTCTGCTTGAAATGACCATTTTGCCCCTGAGAAAAAGGACAAAATAGCAGGATTTTAGAAGACAAAAATCACTTATGGATCAAAATGGCAATAAAACTGAAACCACAGGGACCCAGATGCAAAAAGTTTGAGAGCATGATAATGTTTGGGGACTTGTCGTAGCCTTGTCAATCTAATGAAAGTTGAACGAGTTTTAGTGGTATGAACATAAAAACATCAAGTGAGGTAGTCGAATAAGGTTGGAAAGCCCAAGCTTCCATAGTTCACACATTTAGACACATGCAAGGTTCACCATATGAGCTATGGTAGTCTTGGATGGTCACACACTTGAAGGTTGCTTGGAACCTTATCAAAACCAAAAATTTTAGAGGGTATTTACACCTCTAAACTCATATGAATCAACCTTGAACAACCTTACTAACCATAGACTTGGTTAGTAGCATAGGAAGTACAAGATTGTATAAGAAAACACAAGTTTAATAAAAGTTAACAAAGTAATCTTTCAAAACATAAAGTTTGGACCTCAAAATGGTGATGTTTCACCTTAGTTTACCATGGTAAACTTGTGGAAACACTCCTAGAGGTGTTCCAAGCTTTGTAATGGAAGATAAGATAAAGAAAAGTGCTCACTTTAGCACTTAGAACAATCTGGCCTTTCTAATATTTGCAACTGATTTGAGAGAATTTTGAGAGTGTAGAGGGGTTTGGAAAGTGAAAATGGGTGAATGGAGGCTTGTTTATATAGAGAGGAGGTAGGGTTTGTGTTAAATAAACATGTGAATCTGTTAACAAGGTTGCAACGTCAACTTTCCCAAGTTATTAAAAGATTTTGTGCTGACACGCACTTAAAACATATTTTAAATGTTTTCCAAATGAGTCAGTCGAGTGTATTTACCAGCGAAAGCTGACGTATCGTCCAAAGACTAAGCTTGCAGGTACAATACGAAATAGGCTGCAAGCTGCTTGGTAGTGATATAAGAGGATCTTGCAAATCCTTAGATCTGCCTTAAAGTCTGTTTTATATTCTTTCTTTGTACATTTTACGATCCGCCTGTGGATCTTTCATTACAAGTCGTCTGTATATTATTTCATTACAAGCCGTCTGTGCTTTGTTTAATTGACTATGGTGATATCAACTTACGTTACGGTATTCCCAACCCGGGCCCACCGGTGTATGGATTTAAGTTGGAAATCCAGGGTGTGACAGAAAATATTTTGTTTAAATTCGTAATATTTAAGTAACTCTTTATTTAATTTTATAATTAACAAAACTAATTAGTTAATTAAATTGAATTTATGATTTTTTTAAACAGATGTAAAACGTATTTAAACATACTAAAATAACTTATAAATAAACACATTTGTATTTTCTTTAATCAAAACACAAATTAGTAAAAGCCTAAATCACTATTTATTGAGTTTTTTTTATTAACATATAATAAATAAATAATAATAATTACCAAAAAGTCTAAATCACTATTCATTGATTCTTTAAATCACTATTCATTGAGTTCTTTTATTAACATATATTCTTTTATTAACATATAATTTTTTATTAACATATAATAGTAATTACCAAAAAGCCTAAATAACTATTAAGTTCTTTTATTAACATATTTTATTAACATATAGTAATATTGCTTGAAAATGTTGTGGGTAACCTAAATACTTAGGTATATAGTTAACTACCTAAATAAATTCAATACTAACAAATAAGAAACTATATAATTATTTAGCCAGGGGTAGAATCAAATAAAAATAAGTATAAATATAACATTAAAATGGAAATTACAATACAACATGCATTATTAAAACGTAAATCACTTAACTGAAATGTCAATAAGCTTGAAATGACAAATGTGCAAAACATAAAAAACCAAACCCAAATAGAAATTGTTACAACATAATACATCAATTATTCAAACGCAAAATAAACATAAAAAAAATTTCATAACTTGAAAATAGTAATACACAGGATTTAAAAGTTTCTAGTTCCCTTCATCTTTGACATCGTCATCTGTTTGACTTTTTGTAGACGATAGGGAGGATGAAGCTTCTAAATCGTACACATCATCTAGATTGCACTTTAACAACATACAAAACCGTAACAATCAGGCCTTCGTTCAATTCTCTAAAAGTACGACTGGAGACACGTTTACATTGAATCTTTATTTGCATCTAAAACAACAATACAAAACAACCAACCATCAAAACATCAACAATAGACACATATCTAATATGTATGTCTGTAAATAGTGACCCACTTATACTAACTTCAGCGTGATGATCTGTTTCGCTAGCTTGATCAACATGTAGTCTTGTCTTTGTATCAATTAATAACTAAGTAACCTCACTACAATATTCATCAGATAGATAAGTAGTCATGCAAACACACTGAATCTATATTTGTACATAATAAACATGTAACAAATAACTAGTTGCGCCACATGTTATAATTCTCGGAGCCCAAGATTCTTTTTTCAACTTAATATTCTAATTCTCAATTTTAAAAAGTTAATTCGTAATTCATATCTTTATCTTAACATATCCTTTCATAATTCCTAAATCTTTGTTACCAACCAATTAATATTTCTTTTAATAAACCTATGCATGAATATACACCATATTCTAACCTAGTTGACTTATAAATCAAGAGAAATAAGAAATCAAACCCTATAAAGATTATCACAAATGATGAATCTACACAATATTCAATCATCAACCACAAAACAACAAAAACTCAATCAAAATTACAAACAATACGTCCAATTTTTCCCTTAGTTCAGGGGTATCTTTAGAAGTTCCAAGAGTATGAACCAGCCGTTGAAACATGGATACAGCCGTATTGATCTGAAATATCCCATACCCAATAGCTTTGGTCTGATCTTGAAAGCTCATTTATCTAATCGTATATAAACCATAACGAGAGAACAGGCTATTGGAGTTTGAGATGAGAATTATGGGGATCGGATGATGAAGAATATTTATATAAGATTAAGGAAGTAGGAATAAATAAGGGGGTGGCATTTTGTTGTTTGTATGCATTTAACAGAGAGGGACAAGTTGGTGTTTTAATATTGTTGAATGAATAGGGGTTGTTTGTTTACCTATTAATGATACTTTTAATGGTTCAAATTTTTTGTGTTTGTTTCGCGAGCAGATGTTTGAATGATTCAGATATTTACCCCTGAATGGTTAAGCATTATACTAAGTTTGAGTGGTTAAGTTCTCTAATCTGAATTGGTCAGACATTTGCCTCTGAACGGTTAAGCATTATATTGACTTTTAATTGTTCAGACATCTTACTGGTTTAGCACTTAACCATTTAGAAGTTGTCAAAAAGCCCTATGTCATAGGTTTTTATAAATGTTAGTTAGTTATGTCAACCTTTTATAATTAATAACTAAACTTAGAAAAGTTAACATTAGTATTCTAATATTGTTGAATGACCATAATTTTTTAATAGTGTGAAATGGGATCTTATTGATTTTTTTATTACTCAATGGGTGTGATAGGTCATTTATGTTCAACTGCCATTATTCTTCTAAAAATATATCATTTGTATTTTTTTTAAATGGCAAAGGATAAGATTTAGGGAAATTGGTCTCTAATAATCTCTACTAGATGTTATTGGTTATCGACAGTCCTATCTTTTCTTATTCCCCCTGATAGTCTCACATTTCAACTAATTTTCCTCCACCAGTCCTCATTTAAAAAAACTTGACGGAGTCCGTCAAGTTTTTTTCTGAATTACAAACTGACGTTTTAGGGTTTTTGATCAAAACGATGGTACGAGTTGAATGATGTAAAACTTACCTTGAATTGTGCTCCAAACGACGAAAACGGTGCTTCAATTCGGGTGTTCAAACTTCCAATTAACGAATATCAAGTCGTTTTGAACACCGTTTTGAGGTAAGTTTTACATCAATAGACTCGTATCTTCGTTCTGATCAAAAGCCTTAAAACATCAGTTTGTAATTCGGATAAGTTTTTTTAACTGAGTACCGGTAGTGGCAAAATAGTTGAAAGGTGGGACTAGCAGGGAAAATATAAAAAGGTGTGACTGCCAATGATCAATGACGTATAATAGGGATTGTTAGAGTTCAATATCAATAAGATTTATAAAAGAAAGGAATACCAATGAGAATTTATACAAGAATATCCCTAGAGCACAAAACAATTATAAAGGAAAAAATAGGAATTGAAAATTACATCATTTGTAAAGTTCAATTTTCGTCACTTAAGTGTGGTTTAACAATCAACATTCGTCGAACTTTCAAACTTTTGACTCTTTAGATCACTAATTTCCATATGTTATTACTTTTCCAACTTTCAAACCTTTTAACTCTTTGGGTCACTAACATTTTCTTATGTAATTACTTTTCTTCGACCCTAATATTATGTTGACTCAAATCCATGTGACCCTCACGTAAGGAGTATCACCATTTGCCTCTTTTAACATAAGCACATGTTCAATCTTGTATTTAATTAATTTATGATTTATTTAAGTTACAAAACAAATAATAAAAATAACCCACCCCCAACTTAACTGGCCAAACCTTGTTTCCCCACCTCTCCGATCATCTTGTTCATCACCTCCTTGTCGGTGGCCAGCCATGTAACTCTCTAATTCTGGTGTTATCGTTTAAAAGAGAGAAAAAATTCAAAAAAAAGACACGTTGACTGATATTTATGACGGTAGCCGTAATTTCTGGTTGTGACATGTGACAACTCATTAACCATGTGAGGTGTTTCTTTTGTTAGAACATTCTATAAATAGCATACTTAAGGAATTTTATTAAACCAACATTGTTCATCTTCACGTAAAGATGCTCCAACGAAATCTTGGGTCAAAATCGACCATAAGATTCTTAGGCCAAGTTGTTTGTAAATGATCAACATCTTATCTTACCCCCATACATTTACCCTTTGATTAAATACACAAGCCCTAAATGACATCAACCTCCTAATCAAAACACCGTGAATATTATTGAGAACGCGGTTTCATTGTTACCTCAGCCAAGAGCGCTTTGATTTCTTTTATATCAAAATTTGTGTTTTCCTATAAAGGGTTAGAAAAAAGTAAATTTACATGAATTTAATATGAATTTTTGACAAGCATTCATATTAGGATCAAAAGTATGATGGTTGGACAAATAGTAAGCACCATATAAATTATTCAGGAAAGTTAAATACGATAGAACAAATCCTAATGGTTGAACAAATAGTAAGTACCGTATAAGTAACTCATGAAAGTTAAAAACGATAGATGAAATCCTGTCCTACCACAAGAATAATCCGTTCAATTTACTTTATTTTTTAAATATTTTATGTTTGTTGTTATCGTGACATTTGTTTTTTCGCAACATCAGTACTTTTTTTTGACATCAAAAACAATTTGATAGCTTCTCGATCCAAGTTGTTTTACTATCACAACAACCAATCATGCTCTAGTGTTGAAGGATTTAAATCACTACCAGAAGGCGTCAGAGGCAAAGGCAAAGACTTCTTCAGATTGGGATGAGTACTAATTATTCGACATTAAATTAGCTTTGTGATGTCGAACCGAAACACCATAATATGATCCCTAAACCAAAGAGTATCCACATCAACAAATATGCACAGACCTCTAACTTAGCTACCACATCAGATTTCAAACCTCCGCCCAAAACACCAATTTTTCCTACAACATAAACCTTCAAAAACAACCATTAAAAGTATTATAAGCGTACGTGAGTAAGGGTCCCCACCATTGATCCGTAAACCTCGTTCACAAATCCTAACCATCAGTACAACATAATGTTTGGTCCGCCACCTCAGGTCCTAGGTCCTTGGCTACGAATCACACCCACACAAGTCACCACTCACCAACACCGATGTGACTGCTCTAATTTAGAATATAATCGTTCATGCTATCTATTCGTATTCGCTTATTATTAATGTAACACTGTTGTTTTATTCTAATTTTGTTGCATGCAAATAATATTATATTATAGACTTAATTACACCCTTAGTCCCTTTGGTTTATGTAAAGTAACAAGGTCAGGTACTAATAGTTTAAAATCACGTTCTGAGATTCTAACTTTTCATTTTGTAACAATCTAAGGTATTAACAATAACTTTTGTTAACTTTTCTATTAAGTTAAAGTGAAATTACTAAAATGCCCTATATAACTACAGGCCATTTATGTAATTAACTTAATTTTAATTAGAGGATCATTTGTGTAATTATTCTACACTTAAGAACTAAAACCCAACCTAGTCCTATCCACTTTGTTCCTCTCACACAACCCGAACAACCACCGGCCTCAGCACACCCTTGATGGCATATCAAGATCCGAACCACTAAGCACTTGCAACTTCATCACTACCATTCCCCGTAGAAGATATAGCCGATGATGATAATGATCACTGGCGTTCGACCACAGTTGGCTACCACCCATCTACTATTTTCGTCGTCCACCTCATCCCCAAACCAACACCACCACTACTAGCCATCCAGACCTACAACTCAGATCCGCAGCTACAAGTAGCGGGTTGGCTCAAAGAATCAGATTCTATGTAGAAATTTGGGCGATAATTAAACAAAAAAGAACGGTTTTATTTGTTGGAATATGAAGTTACCACCTAAGATCAAACTTTGCACACCAATTCTTCGATCAAAATTCTAAGAAAGGTTTTTATTTGTGGAGATTACTTTCTCAATTTTGATATATGGTTAATTAACCATTTTCCATTTATGCTCTGTTTCTTTCTTGAAGATGTTGAATGGACAGAATGGTTTAATTTGATGAAATTATGCAACAAAAGGATTAGAAAAGCTGATTAGGTGGATTCAGGAATCAGTTTTGATAAGCTGACCCTCCTGCTTAACGATTCAGAGTGGATTAAGATAAAGATAAGAGTAAACTGTCATTTTGGTCCCTGAGGTTTGGACAGTTCTTTCAATTTAGTCCAAATCTCAAACATTTTGCATCTAGGTCCCGGAGGTTTCAGTTTTATTGTCATTTTTGTCCAAAAGTGATACTTGTCTTCTTAAATCCTACTATTTGTCCTTTTCATTATGGGCAAAATGGTCATTTTAAGCATTAATATATATTATATATATAAATAAACATCAAACTCTGCTTGAAATGACCATTTTACCCCTGAGAAAAAGGACAAAATAGCAGGATTTTAGAAGAAAAATCACTTATGGATCAAAATGGCAATAAAACTGAAACCACAGGGACCCAGATACAAAAAGTTTGAGATTTAAACTAAAGTGGCAAAACTGCCCAAACCTCAAGGACCAAAATGACAGTTTACTCTAAAGATAATTACATAGTGGGAAAACATTGTAGAGAAATTACACAAATGGTCCCTAAATTAAGATAAAGTTGATTACATAAATGGCCCTTTAGTTGTAAAAAGGGTATCCTAGTAACTTCATTTAAACTTGACAAAAAAGTTAACAAAAGTTAGTGTTAATACCCTAGGTTGTTACAAAATGAAAAGTTAAAACATTAGAATTTGATTTTAAACTATTTGTACCTGACCTTGTGACTTTCCATAAACCACAGGAACTAACGGTGTAATTAACTCTATATTATTATATTATATTATATTATATATTATATAATTATTATATATTATATAATTATCATATAGTATATATTATATTATATATTATATATTATATAATTATGAACTTGGGTGAATAGTTATTTTTTCTTATATATTATATGATTTATATATTATATTATATAATTATATAATTATGAACTTGGGGTGAATAGTTATTTTTTTTTAAATTATATATTATATATTATATAATTATGAATTATATATTATATAATTATGAACTTGGGGTGAATAGTTATTTTTTCTTATGTATTATATGATTTATATATTATATAATTACGAATTTGGTATTATATATTATATAAGAATAAACTTTGGGTGAATAGTTATTTTTTTTATAAATTATATACTATAATAGTTATTTTTTCTTATATATTATATGATTTATATATTATATTATATAATTATATAATTATGAACTTGGGGTGAATAGTTATTTTTTATAAATTATATATTATATATTATATAATTATGAATTATATATTATATAATTATGAACTTGAGGTGAATAGTTATTTTTTCTTATGTATTATATGATTTATATATTATATAATTACGAATTTGGTATTATATATTATATATTATATATTATATATTATATAAGAATAAACTTTGGGTGAATAGTTATTTTTTTTATAAATTATATACTATAATAGTTATTTTTTCTTATATATTATTGATTTATATATTATATTATATAATTATATAATTATGAACTTGGGGTGAATAGTTATTTTTTTATAAATTATATATTATATATTATATAATTATGAATTATATATTATATAATTATGAACTTGGGGTGAATAGTTATTTTTTCTTATGTATTATATGATTTATAATTATATAATTACGAATTTGGTATTATATATTATATAAGAATAAACTTTGGATGAATAGTTATTCTTTTTATAAATTATATATTATATACTATATTATAATTATGAACTTGGGGTGAATAGTTATTTTTTCTTATATATTATATGAATTATATATTATTATTTATATATTATATATTATATAATTATGAACTTGGTATTATATATTATATATTATATATTATATAATAATGAACTTTGGGTGAATAGTTATTTTTTTATAAATTATTTTGAATGAATGGTTATTTTTTTATAAGTTAGATACTATATATTATATTATAATATGATATATTTTTATAAATTATATACTATATACTATATTATAATATAATATATAGTATATAATTTATAAAAATATATCATATTATAATATAATATATAGTATCTAACTTATAAAAAATAACTATTCATTCAAAGTTCATTCTTATATAATATATAATATAATATATAATACCAAGTTTATAATTATATAATATATAATATATAAAAAAATATAATATATAAATCATATAATATATAAGAAAAAATAACTATTCAGCTCATAAAGTTTATTATATAAAAAATATAATATATAAATCATATAATATATAAATTATATAATATATAAGAAAAAGATAACTATTCAGTCTGGACTAAAATTATATAATATATCTGGACTATTCAGTCCAAGTTTATAATTATATAATATATAATATATATTATATATTATATAAATTATAGTTATATATAAATATATAACATATATTATATGTTATATAATTATGAACTTGGGCTGAATAGTTATTTTTTTCTTATATATTATATGATTTATATATTATATTATTTGTATATTATATATTATATAATTATGAACTTGATATTATAGATTATATATTATATAATAATGAACTTTAAGTGAATAGTTATTTTTTATAAATTATATATTAATATATAGTATATAATTTATAAAAAAAATAACTATTCACCCAAAGTTCATTATTATATAATATATAATATATAATATATAATATACAAATAATATAATATATAAATCATATAATATATAAGAATTCATTCAAAGTTCATTATTATATAATGTATATATTATACATTATATATTATATATATTATAGTTATATATTATATATTATATACTATATATTTATATAATAATGAACTTTGGGTGAATAGTTATTTTTTTTTCTTATATATTATATGATTTATATATTATAATTATATATTATATTATATACTATATAATTATGAACTTGGTTGAATAGTTATTTTTTTCTTATATATTATATGATTATGAACTTGGGGTGAATAGTGTTTTTTTTTCTTTTTTTTTTTTAATTTTGTCATTTTGCTTTTTTTTACTTTTATCAATTAGATTTTAGTATTGACACTTACGACCCCTTAGATTTCTAAAACTTTGTAATCGAGTTTTACATGTTTATTTTAAGGTACATGTGGATATAAATTTAAGTTAATTTACGTTTTGACGTAAATTTTTCCTAGAAATTAGTCATGTCAAATATAATATGTTCTTATGCTTATTATTATGTACGTTTTCAGTTGTCTATGTTTTGACTTAAGTTTTATTTTTTCCGAAAATTAGTCGGGTGAAATATTATACGTGTTTCGTGCTTATTTTTATGTTCGTTTTCAGTTGGCCTACGTTTTCAAGTAAAAAAAATTCGGAACGACACATCAACGCCCAGGACAATTTACTAGTTCATATTTTTATGCTTGTCAAAGTTGGCGTCCTTTCTTGAGTACCTGGCTTCCCAATTGAGAAAAGATAATACTAAAATGTATCCCTTGTTTGTAATATTAACTATAATATAAATACAATTAATAAACTTTGTGAATAGTGATTTATCTTTTGACTCTACTATTTTGTTTCTTTTTTTGTTTTTTTTAATTTTTTATTTTTATACTTTTATTCTTTAACTTTCAATATTGACAAGTATAACCCCTAACTCTTAAAAGAAATTGTAATCGAGTTTTAAGTGTTTAATTTTATTTAACTCTCAGAAGAAATTCAAGTTGATTTACGTTATAATGTATTTTTCCCTAAAAAATGAGACAATGTGTTCTTATGATTATTATCATGTTCATTTTCAGTTGGTTTACGTTTCGACGTAAATTTTCTTCGAAAATACGTCGGGTCAAATATAATAAGTTTTCGTGTTTCTTTTTATGTACGTTTTAGATGGTCTACGTTTTAACGTAAATTACAATTAGCAAGTTTTGTGAATAATGCTTTCATCCTATTGCATTTTTTGACTTTTTTTCCAGCATGTTATTATTTTTATTTTTTCACATCTCTTTATATTTAACGTTTAGTTTTATGTTCCTTTTTCATTATGGTTATATTTAAGATAGCGTTTGCGTTTTCATTTACAATAATTTAAAATCAACTCGTTCTTTTGTCCAATTTAAATTTAAATTTATATAATTATGAACTTGAGGTGAATAGTTATTTTTTCTTATGTATTATATGATTTATATATTATATAATTACGAATTTGGTATTTATATATTATATATTATATAAGAATAAACTTTGGGTGAATAGTTATTTTTTTTATAAATTATATACTATAATAGTTATTTTTTCTTATATATTATATGATTTATATATTATATTATATAATTATATAATTATGAACTTGGGGTGAATAGTTATTTTTTTATAAATTATATATTATATAATTATGAATTATATATTATATAATTATGAACTTGGGGTGAATAGTTATTTTTTCTTATGTATTATATGATTTATATATTATATAATTACGAATTTGGTATTATATATTATATATTATATAAGAATAAACTTTGGATGAATAGTTATTCTTTTTATAAATTATATACTATATTATAATTATGAACTTGGGGTGAATAGTTATTTTTTCTTATATATTATATGAATTATATATTATTATTTATATATTATATATTATATAATTATGAACTTGGTATTATATATTATATATTATATAATAATGAACTTTGGGTGAATAGTTATTTTTTTATAAATTATTTTGAATGAATGGTTATTTTTTTATAAGTTAGATACTATATATTATATTATAATATGATATATTTTTATAAATTATAAATTATATACTATATACTATATTATAATATAATATATAGTATATAATTTATAAAAATATATCATATTATAATATAATATATAGTATCTAACTTATAAAAAATAAACTATTCATTCAAAGTTCATTCTTATATAATATATAATATATAATATAATATATAATATATAATACCAAGTTTATAATTATATAATATATAATATATAAAAAAATATAATATATAAATCATATAATATATAAGAAAAAAATAACTATTCAGCTCATAAAGTTTATTATATAAAAAATATAATATATAAATCATATAATATATAAATTATATAATATATAAGAAAAAGATAACTATTCAGTCCAAGTTTATAATTATATAATATATAATATATATTATATATTATATAAATTATAGTTATATATAATATATAACATATATTATATGTTATATAATTATGAACTTGGGCTGAATAGTTATTTTTTTCTTATATATTATATGATTTATATATTATATTATTTGTATATTATATATTATATAATTATGAACTTGATATTATAGATTATATATTATATAATAATGAACTTTGAGTGAATAGTTATTTTTTATAAATTATATATTAATATATAGTATATAATTTATAAAAAAATAACTATTCACCCAAAGTTCATTATTATATAATATATAATATATAATATATAATATACAAATAATATAATATATAAATCATATAATATATAAGAATTCATTCAAAGTTCATTATTATATAATGTATATATTATACATTATATATTATATATATTATAGTTATATATTATATATTATATACTATATATTATATAATAATGAACTTTGGGTGAATAGTTATTTTTTTTCTTATATATTATATGATTTATATATTATAATTATATATTATATTATATACTATATAATTATGAACTTGGTTGAATAGTTATTTTTTTCTTATATATTATATGATTATGAACTTGGGGTGAATAGTGTTTTTTTTCTTTTTTTTTTTTAATTTTGTCATTTTGCTTTTTTTTACTTTTATCAATTAGATTTTAGTATTGACACTTACGACCCCTTAGATTTCTAAAACTTTGTAATCGAGTTTTACATGTTTATTTTAAGGTACATGTGGATATAAATTTAAGTTAATTTACGTTTTGACGTAAATTTTTCCTAGAAATTAGTCATGTCAAATATAATATGTTCTTATGCTTATTATTATGTACGTTTTCAGTTGTCTATGTTTTGACTTAAGTTTTATTTTTTCCGAAAATTAGTCGGGTGAAATATTATACGTGTTTCGTGCTTATTTTTATGTTCGTTTTCAGTTGGCCTACGTTTTCAAGTAAAAAAAATTCGGAACGACACATCAACGCCCAGGACAATTTACTAGTTCATATTTTTATGCTTGTCAAAGTTGGCGTCCTTTCTTGAGTACCTGGCTTCCCAATTGAGAAAAGATAATACTAAAATGTATCCCTTGTTTGTAATATTAACTATAATATAAATACAATTAATAAACTTTGTGAATAGTGATTTATCTTTTGACTCTACTATTTTGTTTCTTTTTTGTTTTTTTTTAATTTTTTATTTTTATACTTTTATTCTTTAACTTTCAATATTGACAAGTATAACCCCTAACTCTTAAAAGAAATTGTAATCGAGTTTTAAGTGTTTAATTTTATTTAACTCTCAGAAGAAATTCAAGTTGATTTACGTTATAATGTATTTTTCCCTAAAAAATGAGACAATGTGTTCTTATGATTATTATCATGTTCATTTTCAGTTGGTTTACGTTTCGACGTAAATTTTCTTCGAAAATACGTCGGGTCAAATATAATAAGTTTTCGTGTTTCTTTTTATGTACGTTTTAGATGGTCTACGTTTTAACGTAAATTACAATTAGCAAGTTTTGTGAATAATGCTTTCATCCTATTGCATTTTTTGACTTTTTTTCCAGCATGTTATTATTTTTATTTTTTCACATCTCTTTATATTTAACGTTTAGTTTTATGTTCCTTTTTCATTATGGTTATATTTAAGATAGCGTTTGCGTTTTCATTTACAATAATTTAAAATCAACTCGTTCTTTTGTCCAATTTAAATTTAAATTTATATAATTATGAACTTGAGGTGAATAGTTATTTTTTCTTATGTATTATATGATTTATATATTATATAATTACGAATTTGGTATTATATATTATATATTATATAAGAATAAACTTTGGGTGAATAGTTATTTTTTTTATAAATTATATACTATAATAGTTATTTTTTCTTATATATTATATGATTTATATATTATATTATATAATTATATAATTATGAACTTGGGGTGAATAGTTATTTTTTTATAAATTATATATTATATAATTATGAATTATATATTATATAATTATGAACTTGGGGTGAATAGTTATTTTTTCTTATGTATATATGATTTATATATTATATAATTACGAATTTGGTATTATATATTATATATTATATAAGAATAAACTTTGGATGAATAGTTATTCTTTTTATAAATTATATACTATATTATAATTATGAACTTGGGGTGAATAGTTATTTTTTCTTATATATTATATGAATTATATATTATTATTTATATATTATATATTATATAATTATGAACTTGGTATTATATATTATATATTATATAATAATGAACTTTGGGTGAATAGTTATTTTTTTATAAATTATTTTGAATGAATGGTTATTTTTTTATAAGTTAGATACTATATATTATATTATAATATGATATATTTTTATAAATTATAAATTATATACTATATACTATATTATAATATAATATATAGTATATAATTTATAAAAATATATCATATTATAATATAATATATAGTATCTAACTTATAAAAAATAACTATTCATTCAAAGTTCATTCTTATATAATATATAATATATAATATAATATATAATATATAATACCAAGTTTATAATTATATAATATATAATATATAAAAAAATATAATATATAAATCATATAATATATAAGAAAAAAATAACTATTCAGCTCATAAAGTTTATTATATAAAAAATATAATATATAAATCATATAATATATAAATTATATAATATATAAGAAAAAGATAACTATTCAGTCCAAGTTTATAATTATATAATATATAATATATATTATATATTATATAAATTATAGTTATATATAATATATAACATATATTATATGTTATATAATTATGAACTTGGGCTGAATAGTTATTTTTTTCTTATATATTATATGATTTATATATTATATTATTTGTATATTATATATTATATAATTATGAACTTGATATTATAGATTATATATTATATAATAATGAACTTTGAGTGAATAGTTATTTTTTATAAATTATATATTAATATATAGTATATAATTTATAAAAAATAACTATTCACCCAAAGTTCATTATTATATAATATATAATATATAATATATAATATACAAATAATATAATATATAAATCATATAATATATAAGAATTCATTCAAAGTTCATTATTATATAATATATAATATATATATATATATATTATATATAATATATATTATACATTATATATTATATATATTATAGTTATATATTATATATTATATACTATATATTATATAATAATGAACTTTGGGTGAATAGTTATTTTTTTTCTTATATATTATATGATTTATAATATTATAATTATATATTATATTATATTATACTATATATATTATATACTATATAATTATGAACTTGGTTGAATAGTTATTTTTTTCTTATATATTATATGATTATGAACTTGGGGTGAATAGTGTTTTTTTTTCTTTTTTTCTTAATTTTGTCATTTTGCTTTTTTTTTACTTTTATCAATTAGATTTTAGTATTGACACTTACGACCCCTTAGATTTCTAAAACTTTGTAATCGAGTTTTACATGTTTATTTTAAGGTACATGTGGATATAAATTTAAGTTAATTTACGTTTTGACGTAAATTTTTCCTAGAAATTAGTCATGTCAAATATAATATGTTCTTATGCTTATTACTATGTACGTTTTCAGTTGTCTATGTTTTGACTTAAGTTTTATTTTTTTCGAAAATTAGTCGGGTGAAATATTATACGTGTTTCGTGCTTATTTTTATGTTCGTTTTCAGTTGGCCTACGTTTTCAAGTAAAAAAAATTCGGAACGACACATCAACGCCCAGGACAATTTACTAGTTGTTCATATTTTTATGCTTGTCAAAGTTGGCGTCCTTTCTTGAGTACCTGGCTTCCCAATTGAGAAAAGATAATACTAAAATGTATCCCTTGTTTGTAATATTAACTATAATATAAATACAATTAATAAACTTTGTGAATAGTGATTTATCTTTTGACTCTACTATTTTGTTTCTTTTTTGTTTTTTTTAATTTTTTGTTTTTATACTTTTATTCTTTAACTTTCAATATTGACAAGTATAACCCCTAACTCTTAAAAGAAATTGTAATCGAGTTTTTAGTGTTTAATTTTATTTAACTCTCAGAAGAAATTCAAGTTGATTTACGTTATAATGTATTTTTCCCTAAAAAATGAGACAATGTGTTCTTATGATTATTATCATGTTCATTTTCAGTTGGTTTACGTTTCGACGTAAATTTTCTTCGAAAATACGTCGGGTCAAATATAATAAGTTTTCGTGTTTCTTTTTATGTACGTTTTTAGATGGTCTACGTTTTAACGTAAATTACAATTAGCAAGTTTTGTGAATAATGCTTTCATCCTATTGCATTTTTTGACTTTTTTTTCCAGCATGTTATTATTTTTATTTTTTCACATCTCTTTATATTTAACGTTTAGTTTTACGTTCCTTTTTCATTATGGTTATATTTAAGATAGCGTTTGCGTTTTCATTTACAATAATTTAAAATCAACTCGTTCTTTTGTCCAATTTAAATTTTTTTTATGTTTCTTCGTCAGTGTGTCGATATTCTTTTAAACATATAAACCAAAATAAATATTGACCCAAACCCATAACATAATGCAGATAATCTTATTATTTATTTATGAAGTATAATATATACAAATACATAGAAACAAGAGCTCTAAGTCGTGATCAAATATTTAATATAATTCTTTAATTTTAATGGGCTTTTAATATAAATTTCTTTAATATGAAATTGTCTTTTCATATAATTAGGTTTATCATTGTCGCCGTGTTGCGGTGAAATTTTTTTTTGTTATCTAGTCTGTGTTTACATGATTTGAAATCATTACGAGCATGTTGTGCATAGAACCGCTGGCAAGAATAAAATGAAAACGTAGAAAAAAAGCTAAAATATAACCGAAAGAAAATCAACAAAAAAGTTGTATGGTAATGATGTTGTTCGTATGAAACCCGCGGTCAGAAATGAGCAAATAGTATTGGGTACCGGTACCGAATTTCCCGAACCGAAAGATCTTAAGTACCAATTCGGTACCGACTTTTGACGTTCCTGAAACTGGTTCGCTACCGGTTTTTACCTTCATATACCGGTACTGTAACCGGTATTTTCGGTATCAGTATCGATTTGGTATCAGTTGGCACCGAGCTCATCCCTAACCCTAAATTTATTACCCGCATGTATTTAGGGGTATCTCAATATATGTTAAGGAGTATCCCATACATAAAACAGAAAGAAAAAATATATCATACTTTGCCAAAAAAAGTTGAAGAGTATCCCTGACTATCCCTCGACAAACCATAAATCTGCCCTGGTTAAACTGACACACTTTCGAAACTTGTAAAGGTGTTGGGGAATTTTGAGCCTAGCTGTGGTCTAGTATGTGGGGACGACTGGAACAATTAACTTGATTCACAAGTTAATAAACAAACAAATTATTAATTAACTAATGTATAATCATCTAGCATTCTATACATGTTCGGTTAAGATGTATGTTAGATAAATTATTGTATAATTAATTAATATGATTCGTAGCTATATATACCAATTCAATTGGTAGATAAAATTGTAATCAAGGTTTTGAGTTTTGGTGATAATATAGTTAGTGAATGTTAGCCATTAAACGTGATTTTGTGTTCTCTTCCGATTTGGTTGTCAATCGTTGATACCAATTTACTTTAAAGGTCTTTCAATCATTTTTTTTTCGTCTCATTAACATGTGATAATGTGATGATAAAGATATTTTATAATTTTTATTACTTTACATTTTCCGTTTATGTTCATCGATGTAGGATAACAATTCATAAAATTGTTGGAAAAATGATTAGCTAGTTTTTTTTTTATAAAACAACCTGAAATTAAAATTTCGCTTGATAACCCGAAACAAGTTGTCACCCATAGTTCCTAGATCCTACAACTCCGCCAGTTTTGTATGCGACCAAATTTGTTATCATTGAGGAATCTTCATGAATAAGCTTCGTGCTGGACGGGGTTTTAGTACCCGGACCGGGTTTTTCAATACTCAAAATACCCGGTTATTGTAACTGGTTTTTGGAGAACCAGTTCCATATCCGACCCAGAACAGGGTATGGTTTTTTATGCTAGGAGCTAGAACCGCTACTTTCAATACCCGTATAAGTGATACCTGACCGTACCTGAAACCGGGTTTTGAAAAAACCCAGTTTTTTATGCTAGGAACCGGCACCGGAATCGATTCTTTCAGTAGTACCCAGTATAAGTGATACCCGACCATACCCGGGTGTTGAAAAAATCTGGTTTGTGCACCTGTATTCCCAAGTCCAACCGTCAACTTTCGTTTTTCGTTTTTCTTTTTAGGCGTAATTTGGGTTGGTGCCAAGTGGATCACCAAGTATATATATACACATATATAGAGGTGCACAAAAAACCCGTACTCAGAACCGGACCCGATAAAAAAACCCGAAACCAGTTATTTTTGTACCCGGGTATTGTATACCCGTAACCGAACCCGACCCTACCCATAGGGTATGGATTGGGTATACATTTTGAGCTCAATACCCGTAACCGGAACCGTACCTGAATTATACGCGAAAATACCCGGAACCGGTCATACCCTATACCCGAACCCGGTTATACCCGATACCGGTTTTTTAATACCCGAATTTTTAAAGTACATTTTTATGTTTACTTTACAACTTATATATTTAAGTATTCTAAAAATGCATATTATAAAACAAATAATTTGTATTTGAGTGAATTTATGGTATGGTAATTTGTTTTTATTTACTTTTACAACTTGCAAACCAAATTTAATTTTTAAATGCATTTATTTTTGTGTAAAATTAAAAAAAACATATTTTTAAAATCGGTTAATAATACCCGAACTCATACCTGGTTCCAAAACCCGTTTATATGCGAACCCGATTATACTCTACCCGGGTACATAGGGTATGATTTTTCTCTTTAATACTCGTACGCGAACCCAACCCGATTTCTCTTAATACCCGATTTTTCAATACCCGATCATACCCGGAACCGATTCCATACCCGAACCGAATATTAACAAAATCCCGATTTGTACACCTCTACACATATATACAAAATTGATTAGCCCAATGACTGTTTGTTATTTAGCCCAACAAAAGATATCTTTTTTTAGTTATAAAATCAGAAGGTTTAACTGAATTAAACTAAACTACAATTACAAAATCTGAATCTAAAGTTTCGGTTTTAATGGAAGTTAGTTAACGTAGTTAAATAACTTGTTAATTTAAATTATAATTTTTGATAAAAAAAATATATTGTTGAAATTCGTAACATTTCAATAACTATTTATTTAATTTCATAAATTTTAATAGTTTACAAAATTAATTAGTTGATTAAATTAAATTTTGATTTTTTAGTTATGTATAATATCAATTAAATTGTTTAAATAATTGCTGGCAACATTAACACTTGGGGTGCCAAACACCTTGTCGTGCACTGACATGTCGAGACGGACTTAAGACTTTGAACTTCAAGGTCCTGAGTTCGATTCCTGAAAGGAGCAAAAATGCTCCTGAGGTTGGAGGCAGTGGTTTTCCGGATTATTTGGGTTGAAACTGAGATAAACCTCGAGCGTCAAATTAATAATAGACGGTTGCAATTCTATATGAGGTTGAAAGTATATGAAGAGGCAATGCCGCTAAGCCCAAAAATTCGCGTTAAAAAAAGCCCATAAATTTAATGAAAACAAATTATAAAGTTGAGCAACCATGTGAGTATTCAATTCTAACAAACGTATTTATAATATAGTGGTTGGTATATTAAAGAATTAAAAAGAAGTTCGGTATGTTTTTGTCGGAACAAATATAAGTGACTAGTGTTACAAAACTAACAAAAACAATGCAAGTTTTTACTGCAGAGGTGATATCATCAAGAGTTCATACTCAATGAGAATAACTATCGATGCTTTCGAAGAAGTTCATACCAACGAAGAAAATAATAAAGATGAAGATGAACTTAATTGTTATTTTGTTATGAAAATATCATTGTAATTGAATATCAAGTGTAAATATTTGTTAGATATTATTGGAATAATTAGCTATAAGTATAAAGCGTAGAATGTTGTGAATTAGAGTTAAGAGTTGACCCTCTTGATGAAGGAAGTTGTTATGACCTTTGGAATTGTCTTCTTATTGTTCTTGATTAAAACTTAGATTAATTGCGTTGTGTTACAATGAGAGTTGCAAATCGACCCATTAGGGACAAAGTCATTACAAAAATCAATTTTAAAGTATAGAATCATCAAAGTCGTATAATGTATTTGTAGGTAATGTTTCTCAAATACAATGAGAGTTGCAAAGAGAGTAGAGTGATGTAGAAGGTCACCCTTGTGCGTCACGGAGACGGTCACATAATCCCCTTATGCATCACATTATCTATATCTATATATAATGTAACTATATGGAGAAAACCGTTGTAATTGAGAAAACCTAGAGAACTCTAACCTCTCGACATTTTTTGATTTTGAAAAAAATCACACATGTAATATACATGTTTTTAAGAGTTTTGAGCAAAAATAATACTAAAAAGCGCCAAGTTAATATTTTAAAAAAATAAACAAGTTTTGCGTAACGCGACTGTAACATATATTACACATGAATGTAACATATGTTACACAAAAGCTTGTTTATTTTTTTAAATCTAATCGATGCTTTTTTTATTTTTTTTTGCTCAAAACCATTAAACAACATGTATATTACATGTTTAATTTTTCAAAAAAAAAATATCGGGAGATTAGAGTTTCCTGGGCTTTCTATTTATCCTTTCCCTCTATATATATACACATTAATTTGAGTAAAGTACATGGATGATTCATGTGGTTTGCACTTTGTGATGCATTTGGTCCACAACCAACAAATATAAAAGTTTCAGAAGGTTCAACTTAGGGACTATATGAATTACAAAATGCAAACCACAAGAACCATCAATGTACTTTTGGCAAAAATTAGGGACAAAATGCGTCAAAAAATGCAAACAACAAGGACCATCCGTGTAGTTTTGAAAAGTTAAGGATCAAATCCAAACTTTTGTAAAACCACAAGGAATCCCCAATGTACTTGTCAATTTAGAACATAGTTATGAATAGTCATCCTTTTGTCTTTTAGTGGTTTTTGCTATTTAGGGAACTTTTGTTTACGTTCTATTTAGTTTATCGGTTGTCATTTAGCGCTTTATCATTTAGCAAATTTTTTGTTAACACCCTTTATAATTTGCTCATTTGTCATTTACTGAATTTTCATCTACACCTCGTGACCTTTTCATTTAGTGTTTTTTGTTTACACTCTTATACTTTATTGGGTTGTCATTTAGTGAATTTTCGAAACTACTTAGTAGTTACACCCACGCTTCGTAACGTTGATAGCACAGTTTTCCTTGAGGCAGTTAGTGAATTTTCTGTTGTTACTTAGCATGGTTTTACAACCCCACCTTGCAACGTGGTTGACTTGAAACTAATTTAAAATTAAAATTTATACGTATTTATATAGTTATTGTAGTTATTTACTAAAAAAACCATCATCATATTCTAAAAGGTATTATTGAAACTTGAAAAATGAATATTTGTGTGATTGCAATCATTGAGATATTTTTAAGCCATGAAAAACAAGCATCTTGACTGTCGTTTGTCGCGTCCTTAATCATGCTAATCATTTCATGAGTTGCAAACTTTATATATTTGTTAAACATAATTTATAAGTTTTCTAATTATGTCAGATTATCTAGTTCTAATTGATTTTTTAATTACAGGATGTGGTTATATATTTATAATTGGATGTCTAATACAAAAACCATTAGAAGAAATTGTTTTTTTTTTAAGAAAGGAAATTGGATTTTAATAATCTAAATTATAACCCATTGACCGATAACAATAATTATTTACGGTTTATCCCATGATGCTCCTAACTTTTACGTTTGTTATCAAGTGCAATCCTAGTAGCAAAATGATCATAGATTTATGCCTGATTATTTGTCTCACAATGATGATTATGACCGATATGGAGAACCATACAAACAAAATCGAGTATAAGTCAAGTGTAAATCGAATGTTAATTTATGATTGATTGTGACACTAAGATTACCCTTGACATAAGAGAAAGTGGTGAGTTTCATTAATCAAAGTATAAGTAATCATTAATATCGACCAAGGGGTCATAGTTTAAATTATTAAAATCCAATTATTTAAAAAAGAAAAGTAAATTGACTAATATAAGAATGAGATAATAATAGATTAAAATTTTCTCATCTGAATATTGTTGAACTAAACCTTTTGAATAAGATATTATAGTCCTAGAAACTTTCTCATAAAATTCAATTATTTAAAAAAAAGTAAATTGACTATAACAATAAATTGAATTTTACGAATTAAAACCTTTTGAATAAGAGATTATACTATCAAGATATCTTAAGTTCAAACTTTAAACCAAGTACATGTGCATATGAATGTACAAGAATGTTAATTTGGGGCTAAGGTGTGTTTATTTGTAACACACACTCTATTCGGGTTGTAAAGAGAATAACGGGTCCAATCCATTTAATAAGGAGGTTGCAATGGGGTCGGGTTGTTGACAAAACGATTGACATGTCATGTAAACCTATTAACGTTAGGTTATAAAATAACATGTTACCAAGTCATAAATTTAACTTGTTAACCCGTTGGACGAACATAACTCATTTACAATTTATCAACCATTTAGATAAACATAATATGTGGGTTATGTACGGCTTAATTTAAGGTTGAAGTTTCGTAAATCGTAAACTATCAATTAGATATGTTGTGTTTGGTTTAGATGATACCAGCACACCAACCAGAACTCCACAAGAGGAATAGAAGTCAGTTTTTTGTTTTTGTTTTGTTTGTATAAAATGAGGAGCAAATATTTTCTTTGTTCTTTTTCTTCAAATTGATTTCTTTAGTTTACAAACGCTTTTAGATGTTTATTACCTATTTAGCAAGCGCATTCATATCTACTAAAAAAGTTTGTGGAATTTAGAGTTGTTCACGAGCCGAGCCGAACCGAGCGGAGCTAGGACAAAACTCGGGCTCGAGTTGATTAAAAACCGAGCTGGCTCGATTCGGCTTGGATTTGAAACCGAGCTGGAAATCTAAGCTCGGACTCGGCTTGGCTTGGCTTGGTTTGGCTCGATTCTGAAAGGAAGAATTAATACATGGCTGTGAAAATTCAGTAATTTAAAATATTATTTAATATTGAAAAGAACATATTCAAGATAAGCTTAAACTAATGCATTACAAGCAGTTTAACAACACAAAATACGTTCTTAATTTAACGAATACAAGATTACACTCCTAATCACATATAAATAATAATCAGTTTTTGTGATATATTATGATGTACATAAAAATAAAATATATTAAAAGTAAAATAACCGGAGCTAAGCCGAGCTTGTATGCGAGCCAAACCGGGCTTGTTACGAGCCGAGCTAGACTCACTTTCTAATTGAGCCGAGCCGGCTCGGCTTACTTTCAAACCGAGCTACATCAAGCGAGCTTTTTCCTAACTAAATCTGAACGACCTCTGAGCCACGAGCTTTTTGGACAGCCCAAATAGATATGGCTAACAAATTTACACAAATATACATTACTAGGCATTATATTAGCAATATCTCTTATTATACCTTCAATTTGGGACCAGAAGTTGGTTTAAGGAATAAATTGAAATTTAATTTGGGTATTTTCTATAAAAAAAAAGATATAACATAACAGTTTCCTTGTTTATAGGATTTGAGTCGGTTGATGGTAAAATAGTTTGTAGTTATATAGTAAAATTTTAAGTTTTAATTTATAGAGGGGGTTTAGAGTAAACTATCAAAATGGTCCCTAAGATTTGGTCACTTTTGCCACTTAAGTTCAAAACTCAAAATTTTTGAATCTGGGTCCCTGTGGTTTCAATTTTGTTGTCATTTTCATCCAAAAGCAAAATCTGATCAAAATTTTCAGTTAACATCCAGTTTTTTTGTCTTTTTCCTCCATTTTAATGAAGAGCAAAATGATCAGAGTTTTTTTCATTTGATATAATAAAACGTTAAAAACCATTTTGCCCTTCATTAAAAGGGAGAAAAAAGACAAAAAAGAAACTGGATGTTAACAGAATAATCTGACCAGATATTGATTTTGGATGAAAATGGCAACAAAATTGAAACCACAGGGACCAAGATTCAAAAAATTTGAGTTTTGGACTAAAGTGGTAAAAGTGACCAAACCTCATAAACCATTTTGAAAGTTTACTGGGGGTTCTATTTTAGAAGCAACAATATGTTGAGAAACGTAGGAACCGTCATACAGAGCCTAATAGTAGGACCCCCAATTACATCAGTTGATTTGTGATCCCTGGTGTTGACGATCTCACTTGCAGGTCTTCTAAAGACACAGTGCTCCAATGGTTTGGAGCTGTCATATATGTAAACCCGATTTGGGGTCAGATGGCCCCATTGAGTGATCACCTAAACTCAAGAGTATCTAGTATGTGAATTATTTCATTGTTCATCCATGGTTTCATGTATAAAATTCTTGTAAGTACTAAAACAATAAGTAAATCATATTAGTCAAACTTGGTGTTTTAAACTTCCTAGGATCACTTGGTTAAAGCTTAGGTGTAACCTAAATCACTAAAACATGCGGCTCTGATACCAATCGATTATGTTTGTTCCCGTCTAGGCGGGATATGGAAGAACATAATCCTAAGAGTTTCTGCATAGGTCAAAAGAGTTGTAGGGGAATAAGTCGTATAAAAACAAAGTTCATTAGATTATCTTGGTAACGTTATGGTCTTCATGAACAGCAAGGAATAACAGAATTGTAAAATAAATTAAAAAGAATCTAGAGAGAATCTTGAAGGAGTTAAAGGCAAAGTCGTTTGTTTGATTATAAATATCACAAAACTAAATGGATTATACTGGAAATCGTAGTATTCTCTTGATGTATTTGTAACATTGGTGCACTTTGCTATTATATATAACTAGATTGTTGCTGTATGCCACGCGTTGCGGCGGCGACGCTTTAGATGTTTATAGCTAGCAACACATTATGTGATGCGCTAACCATATGAAAACGCATGTTTCAACATATCCGATTTAGCTCGGTGTAATCTATATAAACATTGCGGTTACAAAAGAAACGAAACTGAACCTGGGTTGATTTGTTTAGGGAGGGTTCCACATAACCACTACATCACACTTACCTTTGCATCAAGACCTAACGGCGTCAAAACGTACACTAACTCGTATTTATAGCGCCGAATGAAGACGTATTGTATTTGACCTAACTTGTTTCCAAACACACTTTACGTCATAACGTAGACCACCGAAAACGCACACAAAAAATACGCATGAAAACGTATTATATTTGACCAGACTCCTTTCTAAAAAAATTAATGTCAAAACGTGAATTTATAATGTTTACGTTGGAATGTGAATTCATACCGACACATAAAAATAAAAATAAGCATAAAAACGCATCATATTTGACTTGATTCGTTTCCAAAAAAATTGCGTCGAAAATGAATTTGTAACGACACGTAAGTATATGGGTGGTAAATTTAAAAAATTAGAACTTAAAGGATTGAAAATTGATATTCAAAGATTTTAATAGTGTAGAATTGTAAATAACAATTTTCAAAGTTCAGGGGGACAACAAACAGAAAAAGAAAAGGGAAAAAATGAAAGTTGAGTGAAACAACAAAAAGAAAGAGAAAAGAAAAAAATAAACAAAACGAAAAGAATAGAAAAAGAGAAGAAGTCATTGTAGCCGCGTAATATATATAAAATAATGGTCGATGGCTTTTAAAATAATAGCAACCAACCATTATTTTTATGAGTATATAAATATATTGCACTTTGTTTTTAGAAAATATATATATATATATATATATATTGTTTCTACGTTATCCGATAAAAAATCATTGCACAATAATGAAGTGGAAGTGGCGATAAAATCCATTAATCTAAAGGCAACGTAACGTGGAAGGTTGCTAGAATGCTTTAATTGGAGTCATATTATTTATTTATTTATTGGTTTACAATTTACATTGTCAACCCTCGGTAAACTACGATATTCCAACAAAAAGAGTAATACAATCAATCACCACCTACCCTAGAACACAACTCATCCACTTAGGTTTACGTAATCTATAAAATTTTCTTAATTCTATATAATATATATATATATATATATATATATATATATATATATATTGAAAAGCCAACACAAAGAAATTTATTAACGAAAGAAACAAAACGAGTCATGCATGCAACCTCCTTAGAGTTAGACCTATGCTTAACCCATTAAAACCCCAACGCCTTCGTTTCTTCCACCAATTCCGTTAGAGAAACCGGTTTGCTTTTGAAGATGACTTTGCATGTTCCAAATACTTCAAATGGCGTTAAGAATTACAGCATAGAAAGCTTTTTTCTTCTTTTTGACTATGCAAAAACTGAGGGAGTCCCTAAGTCAAAAACAAAGCAAGCTTATACCATTGTAACAGAACCTGCAAACTGATTGAGCAAATGGGAGTGAGACAAAAATATGCTCCCTTGTTTCGATCGCACCTCCACAAAATTGCATAAACTCGTGTTGGCCGGAATGTTCCTTTTTGCTAGAGCCTCTCGTGTTGGAAGTTGTTCCCGTTTTGCTCGCCACGTAACGATACTTACTTTGATAGGAACCCATTTATTCCACAGAAAAGTAAAATAACGCTGAATGGGTGCAGAATTTCGAATAGCTTTTTTACCATTTTAACCGAGAAGTCTCCAGCTGTCACACCCCAACCGATTGAGGAAACATCACGGCACGACGAAAACAAGATTGCAAGAGTCATCATAACACTAATCGTGACAATATTTAATAAACGTAAATTTCATTTCATTGCTAAAGAACAAGTACAATCGTTTTGAAGCAAATTACAACGTGTTGAACAAAAGTAAAATACAACAATGTACTAAATTTAAAGTGCGTTTCTAGTCTTCCTACTAGACTTCATTCATCATCACATCAAATTCCTGCAATACGTGTTAAAGTACATATCAATACAAAAATATTGGCGAGCATACAAGTTTAGATGATAACATATGTATAAAAGTTTAAACAAATCCACATGGCAAAATTCAAATACTAAGAACTTAACATGGCAATACTATCATGCAACTATATTTGTCAACCCAAAGTTTTCTACTAGCGTAATCTAATCATAGTAATGAAAAGACCATTTTGTTTACTTAACATGACTTCAAGAATACGGATGGTGCGTTAATTCTATAGCGCTATACATGTTAAGGGAGGCTGTACGAAGTTAATGACAAGTATAAAGCAACAAGTATCATGTATGTGTTCAAGCATATCATATCAAGCATGTATATTTGATTGTTTGTTTGCAAGCATATGTGTAAGTGTATGTGTACGTTTTTGATAAGTTACGCGTATTGCACCCAAATGTGTTAAAATAGAAAGGGTTCATGTATACTCACGAATTTGCAAGTGTTCCAATTAATTCGAGAGCTGATGAGTTGTTGAGTTGGATACACCGAAGTTACCCTACATGGGGAAACGAAGGTGTATGAGTATTCGCATTTGTGGAGAGTTCGGATTCGAATTTCTAAGTATATATATATCAAGTATGTATGCGAAAAATAATTATCTAGTCTTAAACACTCGTTTTTTACACTAACATTTCGTGTGATTTCATGTGATTTCATGGGTCGAACTTGCCCATTAGAATGGTAACGAGAGGTTTAAAACATAGATAATATAACCTACTTTCATGACATGTAACCATAATCCGGTTAACATAAAGAATTCGGTCATGTATACATTTATATATATTATATAGTGTATTTTATAATAAGTCCATCAAGAATGTCATAGAATTCATATAGGTCATGCATGGAGGAGGTAAGATGATAAACATCCATTAAACCTCATTGTATGAATTCACCAAAGCACAAAGTCTACCAACTTAGTTGGTAAACCTGGTTGGTCATGAATAAGATAGGATACAACTTAACTACTAAGCTGGCTAAAACTACAAACAACCAAGTGAGCAAGCTAGGTGCGTGCATCCCGAACATGATAATGTTTGGGGACGTGTCGTAGCCTTGTCAATCTAATGAAAGTTGAACGAGTTTTAGTGGTATGAACATAAAAACATCAAGTGAGGTAGTCGAATAAGGTTGGAAAGCCCAAGCTTCCATAGTTCACACATTTAGACACATGCAAGGTTCACCATATGAGCTATGGTAGTCTTGGATGGTCACACACTTGAAGGTTGCTTGGAACCTTATCAAAACCAAAAATTTTAGAGGGTATTTACACCTCTAAACTCATATGAATCAACCTTGAACAACCTTACTAACCATAGACTTGGTTAGTAGCATAGGAAGTATAAGATTGTATAAGAAAACACAAGCTTAATAAAAGTTAACAAAGTAATCTTTCAAAACAGAAAGTTTGGACCTCAAAATGGTGATGTTTCACCTTAGTTTACCATGGAAACTTGTGGAAACACTCCTAGAGGTGTTCCAAGCTTTGTAATGGAAGATAAGATGAAGAAAAGTGCTCACTTTAGCACTTAGAACAATCTGGCCTTTCTAATGTTTGCAACTGATTTGAGAGAATTTTGAGAGTGTAGAGAGGTTTGGAAAGTGAAAATGGGTGAATGGAGGCTTGTTTATATAGAGAGGAGGTAGGGTTTGTGTTACATAAGCTTGAATGGTGATTGGGGAAGGAGAAGATGGCCAATACAAGAGTTGGAAATGGGTTTCTGCGGATTATGGGGGCTCGCATCACGCGACGGCAAGAAGGGGAGGGCGTCGCGTAGCGCAGCGGTTCCTTTTGCCAGCCCAAGTTTCTTTTATTCCACTTTGGCCCCTGAACTGTTTTGTTTATCATTTCATGCAATAACTTAGCGTTTTGTCATGTTTTCAAGTATGCACAACGTATGTAAGTATAATTCAAGTATCGAGAATGTATGTATGAGTATTTGCACGTATATCAAGTATCGATTAGCAAATAAACACGTATTTTAATGATTGATTGCGAGTATAACACGTATGTATAAAATAAGAATGTCATTATGATCAAGACCTCGGAATACAAAGATGGAAATGGAATACGAACATGATACGAATACAAGTTTCCATAAATAGAAATACGATTACACTTTCTAAATAAGAAAAGTACAAAATGCGAAGCGTTACACCAGCGTCATTTAGAGTCCGCCTCCATCGATCCGAGTCAGCAATTAAATAATGGGGACCTTCACGAGTTTGGAACGCAACATACTTCGTTAACTTCGTGGTAGAGGCACAAGGCCGCTTCCACACCCAACCCCAACCCGCTCCATTATTTCCCAGAACCCACATATCAAGAACCAAACATGCTAGAGAGGTTTTAGCTAATGGAAACATCTAACCAAAAGTGGATTTCGGACCCCCTACCGAGACCCCCTTGATAGCATTTTTAATATCTACTCCCACTCTAAAAAGGTCCCCTGAGATACCATGGATGTGTTTCTAAGGCCCGACATTAGAAACCTTTGCCATAATAGCTAGCCAAAGTCTAGAGTTATGATGGAGAAACCACATAGTTTTTCTCCGAAGACCGTCCGGATCCACTTTGAAACGCTACCAACATTTTGCTAACATGGCAAGGTTAGCGTCACGAAGGGAACAAAAACCCAAATCCCCACTATCGATAGGCGCAATAACACTTTCCTATGCAATCCAATTATGTTTAGACCTATCCCCATCCCACCCCAAAAGAAGTCCCACCTCAACTTTTTTAATGCGGATATGATTTGGCACGGAGCCTTGTACAAGGAAAAATAATACGTCGGAAGGGAATTAGAACTGATTTTATCAAAGTGACCTAGTCCCCCGTATGAGAGATTTCTAGCTTTCCTGTTCGGAAGACTACCCCGAAACACGTCAACAATGGGCTTCCAATTTTTTAACAAGGTTCATGTTCGCCCCCACCCAAAGCCCCAAGTGCTTAAATGGAAAATTACCAATTTTGCATCAGAAGATGTCAGCCATATCTGTGATCGCATGCTTTGTAGATCAGTAGGTACAGTTTTGGATGAGTGTTGCAATCGGTTGGAGTGTGTGGTTCATAAAGCCTTATGTTTTGTATATTTAATAAAGTTATGGTTTTAAGGTTTGATGGGTTTTACTTTATTTTTCCGCTGCAACATAAACTGTGTTCTGTACTTTTAAACATTGAATACTAATCGCGTTGATTGTGATGAATTTGCAACTTTAATAATTGTTTCAACATGATTAGTGGCTATATCCTGGTCAGTCGCACGCCTCGTGGTAAAACTCTGCATGTGGATTTTGAGGGTGTGACAATCTTACCTGAGATTTTTTACGAATATCCAATTCAGCAATGCGCTCAAAGTCAAAAGTAGTGTATCTATAATTATTTCTCAACTCCAATTCTCCTTTGCTTAACGACCTCGTTTTCGTAATAAATTCAAGCTCTTGAATTTTGGATTTCAAATAATTATAATTGCCTTCCCGAGTGCTCTATGAAGCTTAACCAATCTCTGATACGACTCTTTAGCCACCAGAATTTGGTGGTTAAACACCGATATGCGCCACCTGAAAAATGAAACCCATTACAGAGCCCCAAAAAACCGTCGAGATCAAACCAAGAATTAAAGAACCGAAAGGGTATATGACCAAAATCTGATAGGATGGTGGATAAAAGTAAAGGGCAATGGTCAAACCTACCTCGCCAAAGAGCGTGATGAGACGCCGAATGCCAACTCTCCATGAAATCTGGACAAGCTTGAAACCTATCGATCTTGCTTAATTTATCTCCAGAATCAGGCATGTAGGTAAACTGATGCCCCCCCCCCATATTGTATCAAGTAACCACGTTGAGCTAATAAAATCATTGAAGTGCTTCATGTTCTAAAAGTAGTTAATTAAAACAAATCAAATTACCCTAATTCTAGACTCAAATTAAAATCTAGACTCCTAAACTATACTAAACTACTAACCGACAAGTGGACCGATCAATTGTAGAATAGCATAAGTAAGTCTGGATTATCGAACCCACAAGACTCTCTAATTACTATGACTACTTAACTTAGACTCAATTAAAACACTTTGTATATTTTAAGGGGAGGTTTTCTACTAATTCAAAATTATTAATTAAACTAAAACTACTAAATTGGAACAAATCAAACTGTGAACTTTTTAGGAAATTAGGAATTAAATCAGGAAATAATGAACTAGTCACCTAGGTTGGATTTTTAGACTACTACTCATTTAATAATAATTTATTAGGTTAAATGTTTTACCGGGATCTTGAAATATTAAATCCTAGGTTTACCGAACAGGACCCCGACCCTTCTCAGGAAGACACCTATGATAACCTACAACTATTATTTGTTTACCGGTTCTAAAGATTTCTTTTCAGTTATCTTTTAATTTAGTAAAGTGTCTAATTAGTTAACTACTTCTCAATAGCTTAACCGACTTAATTTTGACAAGTAAATTAGATTTGGGAATTCCTCAAAACCTAAACCTTATAATTTATCTAATTAATTCAGTTAACTAATTGTTATTTCTCAATAACTAATTTAGGTATAATGACAAAACTGATTTCATATTTCATTCAATTGTTTTCCCGGTTTTATTGGCCAATTTACTGACAACTTCCCGAATCCCTAAAGACACGAAAAAGCAACACAAACCTATTCTATGGAAGACATCCACCTAGATTCATATAAAACAATTAAACAAACACAAAGCAATCAAAATCATGCAAATACACTAAACTAGATAATTTAAGTTGTGAACTTTACCAATTACACATTCAAACCAAAATTAAATTAAAATACATCAAACGTTCATAAATCAAATCATCCAAACCTAGGTAACTGAATCAAATCTAGTCAGGTATCATGTTTGAAAAACTAATTAAACAAGGTTTAGAACAAGAACAGATAATCAAGTAAACAAATGAGCGTAAAGATCAAGAATGGTGTGATAAAACCGTTAAAGCTCCTGCCTCAAAACTCCTTGACAACCCGTACGCTTCCTGCAGCCTAGATCTTCTTCTCCTAGCTCAAATTCTCTAGAAAAAATTGCTCCAAAAGGCCTAAGTTCGTCCAAGTTGATCCCAAGATGTGTTTTAACTCAATAATAACTCAACAAATAACAAACAAATCCCAAAACAACTCTGTTTCGAAACTTTCTGGATAAAACACCCTCTAGCCAGCCGCGAGAGGGTTAAAGGCTTCCGGTCGCGCCCCACGACCGAGGTAAGTTCCGGAGATAATCATCACCCTCTCACGCCCCGCGAGAGGGATATGGCCTGTCGATCGCGGCCCGCCAGAGGGTTGAAAACCCCTAATTGCGATTCGTTTCCTCTTTTTCGATCCAATCACGTTCCGGCTCGGTTCTATTTACCATTTTAGCTCGTTTTTCCCATCCTTCCAACCGTTTTCATGAACCACGACCTACAAAACGCATTTGGATTAAAAGTAGATAAATTCTTGACAAACCGAAATGAAAACGTGCTAAAACTCTACAAACTCTACATGATAAATGTATTTATGATTCAATACATAAAATATCCCACACTTGCTCTTTTTCGCCCTCGAAAAAGAATTGTGCATAATCGGAATCATAACCAAACAATTACTCGATTTCAAAGATTGTTATTTTTATTAGGGAATGAGATTTATGTTAACCGCGATTGCAAGTATTGGATCCACTTAAACTCAAAATTCAGTTCAAACCTCTTATCATGTGAATTTAGTTTAAAAGCGGTCAATCTACCTAGGGTCTCACACTAGAATCCACAGTATTCCTAACCACCTCAAGCTTATGGAACAAAAGGAACGAATTATTTAAACTCTTTCCTAACCGTTTTATACTAAAATATAAAGAATTTAAAACCAAGCAATTTTCTCTTTTTTTTTCTTTTTTTTCTATTCGAGCATTTGATTTCTTTTTGCATATCTAACCTAGAAGCTGTCTCAACCAGAGTCACCATCCCCGAGAGCGACAACATGGGCTTCGATACTTAAAATTTCAACTCAAAATAAAACACCATCCCCACACTTAAATTTTTGCATTGTCCCCAATGCAAGGATGAGACAACCTACCACTCAAAATAAAACAAAACAAAATAAAGAAAGAAAAACACAATACAAAAGTGAAGTGACTTAGTTGGTAGTGCAAGACTGTCAATGTGCCAGTCAATCTACTCATTGCTCTCCAATCCGAACGCGCTCAACGTACCACTTTCAAAACTCACATGCGAACGGAAGCAGCATACAACATCGACCTATCACCATACACTTCCAAAACATAATATGATAAAGCAAATAAATAAATTGTTTTAAAGATTGTCCACCATGATACCCAAACCAGTCATCACACCCCCCCCCCCCCACAAAGTAAATTGTTTAAATTACAGATCATTAAGAAATTAAAACAGCAGAAAAGAAAAATAAAGATAAAGCTCCACTGCCGCTTCAATCGTCCTCCTCCGACTCTTCTGACGCCTCGAATACCTGATACAGTTGAACGTCCTCCATGCCAGTAAACTGACTAGACCCCGGCTGACCATCTTGATGCTGAAAGTAGGATGGAACCCCCATGTTCAAATTATGCATCATATACCTCATCCCATCTTCCAGCCTTCGCTGGCTAGCCTCATGCATACGCCTACTCTCCATCATGGTCTGGCGAACTCCACCAAACTGCTGGTCGACATAGCCTCGCAGGTCCCCAAACCCCGTCTCCATCCTGTCATACAGAGAATCTAAAGTCAGTGGGCCTGGGCGAGGCTGACGAAGAGGATACTGTTGTCCTGGCAGCTCCTGACGCGTAACCAGCCGCTGATTTCGAGTGGGGACGCCAGCCTGCATAGATGACGCAGCTTCAGATCCTAGAGGCGGTTGTACCTGAGGTCCCTGGCGGACTGGCTCCCAGCTAACAGACTCTTGGGTCGTCAAAATCCTGGCAGCCTGGAGGTCTCGAATACTCATGACGCAGGGGGCGGGGCCTTCTCTCAATCTGTCTTGGGGATATCTAGGGAACACCCGTAAACTCTCGGCTAAGCACGTAATCAAGGGCCCACAATACACCCTTACCCCGGGGCCTCCCCTCCATAGCCGCTTCGTCGACCATGCAAATACAGTAGCCAGGTTTGCCGGCCGTCCTTCCACCATGCACATCAGACTGAACAAACTTACCTGATTTACCTTGCTGTCCCCTGCCCTCTTCCAACCAGTGTCGCAGCAAGAATCTTGTAAATAAACCGGTAGACCGGATCAATAATGTCGCTTGCTACCATTTTGTTTGAATATAGAGCAGAAGAGATTGTACCCCCAAAACCTGGCTAGTTCATCCGTCTGAACACTATGGTGGTGCCTCCTTTTGAAGACCCCTGAAGACTAGTGGAGAAGTCCGGTGCCTGAACCTCCTCTTACGAGTATATCTGCGAGCCACCGTGAACTGTGGAACCGTTATTTCATAGACTTGCCTCCCCAAGGCGAACGAGACAACATCACTGTCATTAAATTTACCCTGCTGGTATTCGAACGTAGTGAAACTCGTAAGTAATCTCTTTATACTGTCTGGCTCCGCAATCCAGTACCCTCCTGAACTTGTCGCCCAACAACTGTTCAATCCTACCCCTTTGACCCAGATGGTCAACCAATCGATCCGTCTATAGGGCAGCAAATCACAAGTGACTAGGTTAGAAAGCCTTTCCCACTCGTGGGAGTCTAGATCGAACTGAAGAAGGGGATTGTCCACTATCCTCGTGCTCTGCCCATGGGGAATACCGTCCCCCCTGTACCTGATTCTGCGTCGACCAAAATACAAAGGTTGTTGTGGTGCATCAGCTGGGTCACCTCTCTGGCGAGGTGTTGGCCCTCTCCTCTTCCGTGTGGCACAGCTTGAACTCCCTTCCCCGGACATCTGCATAAAGCACAAGTAAGACAAGCATAGCATTAGAAAGAGGCAACCACATAGAACAAATGACCGTATATCATTTCATTCGCGGTCATGGTTTGAAAAAGATAAACACTTACCACATAATTTTAGATACATTTTAGTAGTGTGTAACATTTTTTATTAATAAAATCGAATCTCGCCCGAATGGAGATTGAGTACGGGTGAGACTGAATCCTATATGCATGAACATCCAATGTTACTAACCCCCGAAATATATCCAAAACCGTACAACTACCCCCCTTCCGGCACTTTAATTGTCCTCAATTAAACCGATGTGCCGAAAAATGAGCCAACATTGAGTGTAAATCTAAAGATAAAAACTGTATGAACATAGCAAAAACAACGGGTTGAAGATCTTAAAAATGTGGTTTTTTAGTACCAATATTTACCAACCCGAATCCCCACACTCAATGTTGGACCGCACCAAACCCGCCATGAAATACCCCGCGTACACTTAATCTACCCATAGAAAGTAACAACCATCACCATCAAAACTCAAACCAAACCTAGTTTATCCCAACCTGCTAAATAATCTTACATGCAACTATCACCAGACCAAACACCAAAATAGATGCAACAACTAGATATATGATGAAAATGAAAGCATAAAGGTTGCGAAAAAACATACCTTGGCACCGATCTGTAAGAATTAGTCAGCAAATAATTGAAAATTTGCAACACAGTTAAAGAGCTCGGTTGAAAGGGGAAAACGGAGGTTTGCACTTAAAAATGGTTTAAGGTTGATGTAGGGAAGCAAAGGGCAAGATTTGGGTGAATGTGGGTCAAAAATGGTGAAATTTGGTGAGGAATAGGGGAGGAGCCGTAGGTGAAAGTGGTGAAGAAATGTTTTGAAAATGGGGAAAAGTGGATGCTAGGGTTTTGAAATGCAGATAGGGCCTCTCGCGGGCCGCGAGAGAGTCCTTTACTTCTCTCGCGCCCCGCGACGAGTGGTGATTCCGGATTTTACAAGGCTCTCGCGGGCCGCGAGCGAGATGGCTGACGCCTCTCGCGCCCCGCGAGAAGCCTATTTTCACAAAAAGTTTTGAAAAATTTCAGGTTTTGTGCCTTAGAATTTTTATGAAAATTTCATTTTGTCTATTCTAGCTTAGTGAACCACCCCGCTCGTAACCGGATACTAACAAAACGTACCTGCAATTTCCTGCTCTCCATCAATGGTGGCGTGATATAACCTGCAAAAACAGCTAAATCGACCCACACACAAACACACAAAATACAAAAACATGATATAGATAAAAACATGAAATGCAATTAAATACCCAAAATGTACATACTCTACACTTGAGTTGACACTCAAGAACCTATGCGGTATAAGGTGGAACTTCGAGAAGAGTTTCCTCCATCTCGGTGGAATCTAGTGGTCCTCCTAAATAGTGCTTCAAGCGATGCCCATTGACCTTCCACGTCCCTCCGTCCGCTTCATCTTTCAGCTCGATTGTTCCATACGGGAATACCTCATTTACCACATACGGTCCAGACCATTTTGACTTCAACTTACCAGCAAATAGTTTCAATCGCGAGTTATATAAGAGAACTCTGTCGCTGATTTGAAACTCTTTCACACCTTTCAATCTCCTATCATGCAGCGCCTTAGTTTTATCCTTAATGCTCCATGAACGCTCATACGCCGCATCCCGAAGTGCCTCCAACTCGTGAATTTGGAAGTAGCGTCTCTTGGCAGCTTCAGTGAGGTCCAAATTCGTGGTTTTCAAAGCCCACAATGCCCTATGCTCAAGTTCAACCGGGAGATGGCAGGCTTTACCATAAACGATCATGAAGGGCATGGTGCCTAGCGGTGTCTTATAGGCGGTGCGAAACGCCCATAAAGCATCATATAACTTATCGGACCAGTCCTTCCGACTTTTGCCTACCGTCTTCTTGAGGATCCATTTCACCCCCCCCCCTTGTTCGCATTCTCCACTTGGCCGCTCGTCTGAGGATGATCAGCGGTGGAGAGGCGATGAGTGCCACCGTAGCGCGCCAATGCCTTTTCCATGATGACATTGCAGAAGTGTGTGCCACGGTCACTAATAATAGCTCGTGGGGTACCAAAACGGGTGAATAGCTTCTTCAAGAATCTCACCACCACTCGGGCATCGTTTGTGGGTAAAGCTTGAGCTTCAACCCACTTGGAAACATAATCAATAGCCACAAGGATGTACTGATTCCCGCTAGAGACGGGAAACGGTCCCATGAAGTCGATCCCCCATACATCAAAAACTTCAAGAATTTGGATCGGATGTTGGGGCATCTCGTCCTTGGATGAGATGTTGTCGGTGCGCTAGCAACGATCACACGTCTTAACAAACTCTAGAGCATCCTTAACTACTGACGGCCAATAAAAACCGCAATCGAAAACCTTCTGTGCTGTGACATGCGGACCATGATGACCTCCTGTTAGTCCCTCGTGCACGTGCCTCAAAATCTCTGCCCCCTCTTCTCTTCTAACGCAGCGCCTGAGAATCCGATCTCCCCTTCCCGAAACAGAAACGGTCATCCCAGATGTAGCGCCGCACATCACGGAAGAATTTCTTCTTCTGCTATGTGGTCATACCCTTCAATACCACTCGATTTGCGAGATAATTCACAAAATCGGAAAACCACGGCATCCCCTCCTTCTCCGCTGACAAAAACTCCACTGACTCATGGGGAAATCTATCACCGATCTCTTCTTCCCTAATTTCTTCTCTACTAGGATCCTCTAATCGGGACAGATGGTCAACGACCACATTCTCTGCTCCCTTCTTATCTCTAATCTCTATGTCGAACTCGGAAAGCAAGAGAATCCACCGAATGAGACAAGGCTTTGCGTCCTTCTTTTGGAAAAGGAAGTGCAGAGACGCATGGTCAGTGAAGACGACGGTTTTAGAAAGGACGAGGTAGGAGCGGAATTTATCAAACGCGAATACTACCTCTATGAGCTCTTTTTCTGTAGTGGTGTAGTTCTCCCGAGCGTTATTAAGGGTTTTGCTAGCGTAGTAAATAGGATGAAAATGTTTCTCATGTCGCTGACCCAAAACGGCTCATAGTCGCTCGCATCACACATGAGCTCAAAGGGCAAGCTCCAGTCGGGTGAGACGAGGATAGGAGCACTCACCAGTTTCTCTTTAAGGATTGTGAAGGCTTTCAAGCAGTCGTCATCGAAGACGAAGGGTACATCTTTTTCGAGGAGTCGTGTCATAGGGTGGGTGATCTTCAAGAAATCTCTGATAAACCGTCTGTAGAAGCCCGCGTGACTGAGAAAACTACGAATAGACTTGACGCTAGTCGGTGGAGGAGTCTGCTGATATATCTATCTTCGCCCGATCGACCACTATACCTGCCCGCGAGATCTTGTGCCCTAGCACTATTCCCTCTGTCACCATAAAGTGACATTTCTCCCAGTTAAGCATTAATCTCGTCTCGATACACCATTTCATTATCGCATCTAGGTGACTAAGACATTGATCGAAAGTGTTTCCATAGACAGAGAAGTCATCCATGAAAACCTCCATCGAGGCCTCGATCATGTCCTGAAAGATAGCGACCATGCATCGCTGGAAAGTAGCCGGAGCGTTACATAACCCGAATGGCATGCGGCGATACGCGTAACTACCGTACGGGCATGTGAAGGTTTTGATCCTCGGGAGCAATCGGGATCTGAAAGTAACCTGAGAACCCGTCAAGAAAACAATAAAATTGCTGTCCTGCGAGTCGCTCTAACATCTGATCGATAAACGGGAGCGGGAAGTGGTCCTTGCGGGTGGCATCATTTAATTTACGATAATCTATGCACACCCGCCAGCCTGTGACTGTTCGCGATTGGATAAGCTCCTTCTTCTCGTTCATGACCACTGTCATTCCCCCCTTGTTGGGAACAACCTGAGTGGGGCTTACCCATACCGAATCGGAGATCGGGTAGATTAGACCAGCTTCCATCAGCTTGAGCACCTCTTTCTTCACAACTTCTTGCATATTTGGGTTTAGACGGCGCTGAGGCTGCACTACTGGCTTAAAGACGTCCTCCATGAGGATCCTATGCGTACAGAAGGTAGGGCTAATTCCCTTGATATCAGACAGTTTCAACGCGATGGCCTCCTTATTGGATTTTAGGACCACTATCAAACGCTCCTTCTCCTCTGTTGACAATTTCGAAGAAATGATCACGGGTAAGCTCGAATTGTTGCCTAGGAACGCGTATTCTAAGTGGGACGCAAGGACCTTAAGCTCTACGGCTGCTGGGGTCGCTAATTGTGTACTCTCGCTAGCTGCACTCACCTCATAGAACTCTAAGGTCTCGGGAACCCCTAGGAGGTTGTCCCCTATATCCTCGTTGTCGCTCTCCTCAGCTACTAAACTCTCATTCACTAGGTCGACTCCGCTAATATACTCTAAACAGTGATCAACGCACGACATGAATGAATTCAGAAAGTATACGGAGTGACAAGGGCCACTATCGCTATCGCCACCGCTCGGGTGTTGTATCGACCTTGCGATTTCGAACGTGACGTTCTCGTCCCCGACGCGAAGAGTGATTTTCCCATCATGAACATCAATGAGCGCTTTCGCGGTGCGCAGGAATGGGCGACCTAAGATGATGGGTACCTTCTCGTCGGCCTCCATATCGAGGATGACAAAATCCACTGGAAAGACAAATCTATCGACCTTAACCAATAAGTTCTCTACGATTCCCCTCAGATACTTAACAGACCTATCGGCTAACGACAGTGACATACGAGTAGGGGTGAGCTCCCCTAAACCTAATCTCTCATAGAGTGAGAAAGGCATCAGATCTATGCTCGCCCCGAGATCGGCTAAAGCATGAGCTGGAGCAATGGAGCCGCTGAATAGGCATGGAATCGTAAAGATACCCGGATCAGTCAGTTTTTCGGGTAACTTGTTTAAAACCACAGCGGAGCATCCTCCAGTCAACGGGACATTCGAGAGCTCCCCCAGCCTATCTTTACGTATTAGAAGATCCTTCAAAAACTTAGCATATTTAGGCATATGTTGGAGGGCCTCGATGAACATGAGATTGATTTTCAATTGAGTAAACATGTCAAGGAAATTCTCGTATTCCTTGACATATTTTTGCTGTTTCAGACGTGCTGGATAGGGTAGGCGTGAAGTATCTACGATCGGTGATGGCCTAGCCTCTACCGGTTTTCTCTCTCCTCTACTCTCAACCAAAGGTCCACTAGTTGGTGCGGTAATTGCTGGGTGTAGCCTGGTATGCACCCTAAGTGGAGCCTCCATCTCTATTTCCTCATCCACCTCCTCATCCTGCTCCTCTACCTCTACCTCTACCTCTACCCCCTCTCTACCCACTTCCTTCAAACTCCTACCACTGCGTGTAGTAATCGCTTTCGCGTGTTGGTTCGCCGAGTTAGGTTGGGTATTACCCACGAACTGGCCGTGTGGCTGCTCTTGTAGCTGCTTCGCGATACTACCAACCGACCTCTGCAGATCTAAGAGTGCGGACTGTTGATTTTTCAAGAGAAGATCGTGTTCCGCAAGAGTTTTCTGAGTAGCCTGATCCTTAACAACTAATTGAGATAATAACTCTTCAATCCTATCTAGACTACCCCCTGAACCTCCACTCCTAGTCTGACCCTCCTTATTTGAGCCCCTTCCACTAAACTGACTAGGATGACCTGACCCTCCACTAGTGTAGTGACCATGCCCCCTGTTTTGATAAGAACCTGATTGGAAACCAAGGGGTTACCGGAAGATCGAAAGTTACTATTATTATTACGCCAGTTTGGGTTATAATTGGAAGTATTATTATTAAAGGGATTCGTCGGACCTCGACTTTAACCAGTGATAAACTCTACCTGCTCGACAGTTAGCGTAGGACACTCTAACGTGTCATGACCCCCTTTACACACCTCACACCTATCTACCTTCTTCTTCAGCTCCTGGATCTCCTTAGTGACCTCCCTCTTAAAGCTATCTAAGGTAGTCGCTACCGTAGTTTCCAAGCTAACTTGGTGTAGACCCCGGTTAACCGGAGGCGTACAAGAAACAGGAATTGAATTCCTGTCGGCAGTGCTGTAATCTACATCGGAATGGGCAAAGATTTCGAAAAGTTACAATCGGCTACTGTTTTCTTTCCCATCAAGTGTTCACCTGCAGAAGTGTCGAATCGAGCACGGGTCTTAGGGGTGAGACCGTTGTAGAATTTCTCTACAAGCGCCTAGTCCGACAGACCGTGTTGAGAGCAGCGGGACACTAAAGTTTGGAAACTCTCCCAAGCTAGATGGTAGGGCTCGTCAGGTTCCATTTGGAATGAATGGATCTGATCACGGAGGCGAGATGCTTTAGCGGGTGGGAAGTATTTTTTAAGGAAAGCATCCCGTAGAGCAGCCCAAGTAGAAAAGTACGGGTGGTTGAGAGTCAAGCCAGATGGCGGCTCGACCCCCGAGAGAAAAAGGAAAAACTTGGAGGAAACGAGCATCGTTGCCCGCACCTTCCATATTGAACGTGTGACATAGACGGGTGAGGTGGTTTATGTGTGCGGGCGCATCCTCATCATCACGACCGTGGAATTGGCACGAGTTAGTGATAGCAGTCATGATATAGGAAGGGATTTGCCAAGCTCTATCGTTGTTTATCGGGGGGAGGTTGATGGGTGAGTTTGCACCGGTGAAGCCGGTGGTGGCCTGTTGGTAAACGGTTTGATTATTATTGGCCATGTGAAAGTTAGGTGGTGGCGGTGGTGGGCTTACGTTTCTATGGACTACGCGGGGTGATGACGAACCAGGTGGTGAAGGCTTAGATGTAAAATCGAAATCGGGTGTAACATCTAATGGCAACCTCCAAAATGTGGGGCAAAAAACCTCATCGAGGATAATGGCAACCTCCTACATGTTGGGGCAAAACCTCATCGAGGACGATGAGTCCCTTAGGGGGTGATTATAACACCTAATGGCATACCTCCCAACATCGTCTATGGACAAGAGAGATTCCTGGTTCATAAGTAATGCCCTTCCTCTAAAATCACTAACGCGTTTTGGGCTTAATGCTAGTGGATGAGAGGAGAACTTCACAGTTAAGCGTGCTCAAGTGGGAGTAGTACTAGGATGGGTGACCTCCTGGGAAGTCTCCACCAGGGCAACAAAAAACAAAGCCGTGAGTTCATGGATGGGCCACCCATCGGGGGGCAAAGCGGACAATATTGGTGATAACGAGGGCCAGGGGTGTTACATCGGGCGGTATAAAGGAACGGGATGAACTTGAAAAAGTGGAGAAGGAAGCACTTACCTTTGGTGCGCGCGAGAAAGGCGTATCCGTCGGCGGCTTAGGCGGAGGTCTTTGCGAACGCGTATGGGGCATCCACTAAACCGAAAACATGACAAACACAATAATTTAGCATACACAATTAAAATATAAATTAACAAAAACAAATTTTAAACTAATTAAATAATTTAGACTCCTACAACACAAACGAAAAGTAAAAATCAAACACAAGTGTAATGACAAAGCCTAAATCGAGTAATCAACGCAATTGCCAATGAGAGAGTCCCCGACAACGGCGCAAAAAACTTGATGTTCTAAAAGTAGTTAATTAAAAACAAATCAAATTACCCTAATTCTAGACTCAAATTAAACTCTAGACTCCTAAACTATACTAAACTACTAACCGGCAAGTGGACCGATCAATTGTAGAATAGCATAACTAAGTCCGGATTATCGAACCCACGAGACTCTCTAATTACTATGACTACTTAACTTAGACTCATTTAAAATACTTTGTATATTTTAAGAGGGGGTTTTCTACTAATTCAAAATTATTAATTAAACTAAAACTACTAAATTGGAACAAATCAAACTGTGAACTTTTTAGGAAATTAGGAATTAAATCAGAAAATAATGAACTAGTCACCTAGGTTGGATTTTTAGACTACTACTCATTTGATTTAATAATAATTTATTAGGTTGAATGTTTTACCGGGATCTTGAAATATTAAATCCTAGGTTTACTGAACAGGACCCCGACCCTTCTCAGGAAGACACCTATGATAACCTACAACTATTTTTTGTTTACCGGTTCTAAAGATTTCTTTTCAGTTATCTTTTAATTTAGTAAAGTGTCTAATTAGTTAACTACTTCTCAATAATTAACCTAGACCAAATACAACTTCTAGTTTAGCTTAACCGACTTAATTTTGACAAGTAAATTAGATTTGGGAATTTCTCAAAACCTAAACCTTATAATTTATCTAATTAATTCAGTTAACTAATTGTTATTTCTCAATAACTAATTTATGTATAATGACAAAACTGATTTCATATTTCATTCAATTGTTTTCCCGGTTTTATTGGCCAATTTACCGACAACTTCCCGAATCCCTAAAGACACGAAAAAGCAACACAAACCTATTCTATGGAAGACATCCACCTAGATTCATGTAAAACTATTAAACAAACACAAAGCAATCAAAATCATGCAAATACACTAAACTAGATAATTAAAATTGTGAACTTTACCAATTACACATTCAAACCAAAATTAAATTAAAGTACATCAAACTTTCATAAATCAAATCATCCAAACCTAGGTAACTGAATCAAATCTAGCCAAGTATCATGTTTGAAAAACTAATTAAACAAGGTTTAGAACAAGAACAGATAATCAAGTAAACAAAGGAGTGTAAAGATCAAGAATGGTGTGATAAAACCGTTAAAGCTCCTGCCTCGAAACTCCTTGACAACCCGTACGCTTCCTGCAGCCTAGATCTTCTTCTCCTAGCTCAAATTCTCTAGAAAAATTGCTCCAAAAGGCCTAAGTTCGTCCAAGTTGATCCCAAGATGTGTTTTAACTCAATAATAACTCAATAAATAACAAACAAATCCCAAAACAACTCTGTTTCGAAACTTTCTGGATAAAACACCCTCTAGCCAGCCGCGAGAGGGTTAAAGGCTTCCGGTCGCGCCCCACGACCGAGGTAAGTTCCGGAGATAATCATCACCCTCTCACGCCCCGCGAGAGGGATATGGCCTGTCGATCGCGGCCCGCCAGAGGGTTGAAAACCCCTAATTGCGATTCGTTTCCTCTTTTTCGATCCAATCACGTTCCGGCTCGGTTCTATTTACCATTTTAGCTCGTTTTTCTCATCCTTCCAACTGTTTTCACAAACCATGACCTGCAAAACGCATTTGGATTAAAAGTATATAAATTCTTGATAAACCGAAACGAAAACGTGCTAAAACTCTACAAATTCTACATGATAAACTCTACAAATTCTTGACACAAAATGCACACTGAGAACCCAGTCTTCTTTCCGGATATCGCGGAAGAAACTCGACTCCTTCGCCTTTGACCAGATCAGTGACCTCGTTTACAAAGCCTTCCAGCTGAATTCCAACAATCGAGTTAACCTGTACAGTGGCTTCCACTTCAGCAATAATATGCAAGGTCCTTACAGGATCGCTGGTAGGGGTATCACCCATCGGTGGATTTAGTGGAAGGGCGTCGGTAGCTTGGGGCGCTGCATCTTCCCCGTGTCGCACTAATAACCACTGGCAAAATAATACATGTTGCTATTGTAGGTGGTGTTGAGATCAAAATTATGGGCCTCAATCGGTTTATTACATTGTCTAGTAGTTGGGCGTTGGGTAGACCCAGCCGAAGGTAGGCTTCTGAAAGCCTTAGACCTCTTACCAAAAAAGGCCCATTAGCAGTTACGCCTTTCTCTTGACTACCAAGCCCAATATTCAGAGCTGGAATAGGTGTTTGTTAGACCTCGGGACCACCACTGCCGACGACTCCTCTACCCCATGCAACCCTTTGTTTCTACCCACTGACGAGTATTCCAATTCCTAAGCCAACTTTTCATTATCTTCCTTTGCTAAACTCTAATTCTTGTGACCTCCTTGTTACTCACTGTAGAATTCAATGGACGTTGGAAATGGTTACTTCTCAAGGCAAAGCACATATCATACTATCATTAAAAAACCAATCAATCACTACTTGTCACCTCATTCCACATTATCATTATCATTAAATACTTGGAGCATGCATTACTTGAACCATTTCTATTACTTAACTTTAATAAATAAATAAATATTAAACAAAATAAATTAAAAAAAACAACATTTTCTACGTAAGATTAAATATTAAATAAAAAAGCAACCTAAATATAAAAACTAAAATAAATTACCATACTATAATTTAGAAACATGTTGATTCTTTAATAAGTCCTACTCCAAAATTGGGGAGTTTTTAGAAAAAAAATTGAGTTCTCACCGTTAATCTAACTGTTTTCATTTTATGCATTTTAATCTCTATGGTTTTATTTTTTTTACTTTTAACCTAAATTTTTCTAATTTTTTGTAATTTAACTCCCAACACATTTTTTTTGCAACTTTGTTCTTTAGTGAGTTGTATTCCAAGGTTGGGGAGTTTTTCAAAAAATAAATTGAGTTTTCACCTTTAATCTAAATGTTTTCATTTTTGCATTTTAATCTCTTTGTTTTTTTTTTACTTTAACCTAAATTTTTCCATCTTTGTAATTTAAACCCAACACATCTTTTTTGCAACTTTGATCCCTGTATTTTCCATCTTTTCTAAATTTTTCTTTTTATGTTTCGTTCTAATTTTGCGAGTGAACACGCCACAACGTGCATGTGGGTTTCAACATCTTTTCGTCTATTTTTTTCCGTTTGACATGACCGTCACAACGCATCTATTTTTCCCTTTTTGACAGATTCGTCGTAACGCGCGTGGTCTTAGATCGACTTAGTTATTCTTTTCTATATTACGTTTAAGTCTAAGTTCTGCGCATTATCATGCCTGCGTGATTCAACGATTTTACATATGCTTTTCCTTCGGTGTTATTTTTTCCTTTTTGTTTATTTTGTTTTTATGAGCTTTTTCGGTGTTGTTGGTCGTTGGTAGTTGTGTAGCATTAGTGCTACTTGGCACGGTTTATGCCCCCGCCGCAACGCGGGGGGGCTTAATACTAGTTAAAACTACTCATCGTCGGAATCGGGAAAGTTCGGATTTAAATCACCATTATGCTCCACTAGATCATATATCGTAGTCGAAAATGGGTTTCTTCATCTCATAACTCCAAAATAATATAAGCGGTAACAGCTACCTGGGTCGGAAGGTCCATCACGTAGTCTAATGAAATTGCGCTCCGGTCATCCTTTATTATCATATTGTACAATATGATACCCATGTACACTAAACTCCTTATTTTTGATTGCTTCAATGCACGTGTTGGTTGATTAATTTTCTTTTTTAAGCAAATACAATCAATCGTTTAATTTTCTTTTTTAAGCAGCAAAGACTGAAAGATTTTAAACAGTCTGATAGACGACTGCTCCAACTACAGCCGTTCGCTTCGTCTTCTTCTCTAGTTTTCTCTTGTTAATCTTAAATATCAAGTTTATGTTATCAATCATAAACGAAATAAACTATTTAAGTAGAATGAACATTATGATAAGTAGTAAAAATGGAGTGCATATGTGTATTGATACAGAGGTTTTAGACTCCAAACTAGTGATTACCAATGCTCGACACATCATAAAAATGGTACTTAATACATGTTATGCAATGATATAATTCAATTTTTATATCATATAATTAGACAGTTATATTTTATAACATTGATAAACCAATTTTAGACCACCAAAAATGATGCATAATACTTTATGTACAACTCTTTACCAGAAATTACTTTCTGCCATACATATAGAGACAGAGATGAATCAAATTGTATTATACAATGGTATAATTTATGAATTACTATTTATACGAATGAAAATAGGGTATGGAACAGAAAAACTATAATCCAAATCTAATATTACGAATATTTTTTAAAGACGGATATTTATTTTGTAGCTATCGAAATCATTGATCAGTATAGATTCTTTCAACATCTTATCCATTTAACTAACCAATTATTAAAGTCCAGCACTTTTTATGCTTATTAATATAACTAAACTTTTTTATATAAAAGTAATATTCTTATACTTTATTTAAACTGATACGTGGAAGTTTAAACATTTGATTGATGTTGGATTATCTATATTGTGATATATCAAGTAGTCATTTATAATAGCGATGTTATACTCTGTGTTAGTCATTTATAATAGCGATGTTATACTCTGTGTTAGTGATGTTTATGTTTTTCTAGATGTTGTAATATAAACAACATGAATTATACAAAAAAAAAATATTTATTAAGTTGTTTGTTTCAATCAAAGTAATAAAAAAACATATAAAATATTTTGTATCTGAATAGCCATATTGATCTAATGTTGATTTTGGGACAGTTTATGGTATATGATATATATGTATTTGATGTTATGTAAATGCCACCAAAGGTCTATAAGTTAGAAAGTAGAAAGTAAAAAGTTAGTTACAAGAGTGTCTCATTGCGTGCGTCATGATTATGAGACTCAATTTATGTTATGCTACATATGAATAAAAGTAGATGCAAGATATGGAATCTCTTATTTCTCATTGAACGTCCAACAAAAGTCTGATCACCTGTGTAAACTCAATAGTAAAAGACTAAAAGGGTCCTCTACGCCCTCGAATGCAGATGACGCTCGGCCGACCACCATTTAAGAGAAACCCACCATTCGAAGACCCACTGAAGTAAAACCTTATCTCAACCCAAAACATTTTTTGCGCCAAGCGAGACTCATAATGAAGTTGCCAACGCACAAGGTCATCGGCAGAAATCACTTATTACATATTAACTTTTTTACAACATAATTATTGATGTATAACTTATCCGAGAAAAACTCCTATTTTCGTAAACTTTTTTTATGAACACATGACGCAATTGAAGTGATTGAAAATAACCTAAATCCAGCAATCACGTACTATAAACTGGAAAACAAAATGCTAACTACTACGAAAGACCTAGCAATGAAAATATAGTTAATTTTAGAGGACCATTTATAGTTTCTCATAAACTGTTCAACTACATAAGTAGGGCCTACCTCTTAACATAAAATAAAAATCTAATGGCAATAAAATTACCAAAACACCCTCCCCAACCAGCTGGCAAATAGCACCAACCGCTAACCCCAATGTACCCCAACGGTCCTATACTTCCAATTTCCAGCTGTTCTCCATTAACCCTACTTTACTCTCTCTTTTACGAGGCATCTTTTCTAACTTACGCCTAACCTAGCATGCGCGTCTTGCTATCTTACACATTCGCTTGCATATAGTTGCATTCATCACACGGTTTGTACGGTCAATAATAATAAACTTATAAAGGATAAAATATAAACTCCTTTTTTGAGTCACACGCGGTATATTTGTGGATACAGAAAATGCCAAATTCACATGCACAAAAGGAAATAGAAACGGCATTTCGCACGTGTGAACCTCTCAGCTGACGGAGAACCGGTGGTTTGACTTTATTGACCGAGTTTCCGGTGAAGACGATGCCGTTCTTCTTGTTGTTGCAGGTTCCTCATGCTTCGAATCTCCAGAAATCCTTCTAGATTATCATCTACGTCAATGGAATCTACGAATTATCGCAAAAAAGTTGAAAACAACGATTAATTAGATCAAAAATCGATTGAATCTATGAATTATTGCAGAAAAACGATTAATTAATCAAACTTCGATAGGAAGTTAGCTGATTAACAAATCGTTTGAATCTGTAGATGAATCAGTAGATAATTGTAAATCGAGCTAAATTTTTCGATATAATTTCGTATCGTACCTGTGACGGGTTTCTTCGATAAAATCGTTGCGATTCCACTGAACTGAGCTAAATCTGAAGCATAAAATCAACGATGAACAGTTAAAACACGATTAAATTAGAAATTCAGAACGCTCTAGAACAAAATTGTGGATTAAAAATTTAGAATTAAGAAAATAACCTCTAGAATCGATTAATAGCACGAGTTAATATGAATATGAACATTTACCTGTTCTAGAAGGATCGTGAGACGATAAGTAGAGGATTAAGAAGCAAATGAACGTGAGAACCGGAAGTAGGTGAACTAGTCTTGTGGAAGAAGATATTAATAACTGTCTCTGTTGATGAGGCTTTTGTGACTTGTGTTGTTCGTCGTCGGCACCGACGGTGGAGCATGATGCTAGTTTGCTTTTGCGGTGGTCGTCGGAGATGAAATTAGTGTCATCGTCGGTGCTGATGATGACTCCGTCGCCAGCGAAGAGGTGGAGCTTTGCCGCCGGTGAATGTGATCCGAGTGATTGACGGTGCATGTTTACGTTTTTAGTGAGAGAAAGTGAGAGAGGTGAGTGTTTTTTAAAGTTGTGCCTTTTTTGTTTCTTCCGATTTTGCCCTTTCCCTACCGTAGGTCCATTGGCGTTCATTATTTTATACAACCCCGTGAGGTTTATAAGTTGGCAAAAGCTACCCTAAGAATCACATATAATCTTCTTTAACTTTATTTAGGGTGATGTCTATTATAATAACTAATGGAATTTTTTCACAAGTTAGTAGCGGGAACTCGGTCAGTTTGTTACAATATTGTATAGTATCATCACCGAGTATAACAATAGAAAGAGAAACTTTAAAAATTAAAGTCGTGATATAGTTAAAATATATCGACACGTTTTTTAAATCGATCTAAAACCACAAAAACGGTTTTGATAAATACTAATATCAATGTCGTTTGGTTAGAATCGGTTCGGTTCAACACAACACCGATAGGGTATTGGTATTGACACTCGCTATAGCTTCTAAAATATGTATTTAAACATAAAATTATCTAAGTATTAATAATTTTTAAATAAAGAATTGATTATAGTTCTTGAATACCACAGCAACTAATTAGGAAGGATGTTACCGTGAAGCTAGCTAAAGTTATTAGTGTTTCATTATATCAATTGGAAACTATAATTTAATCATAGCCTTTGGGTTTATGGTTATCAAAACGAATAGTTAAATCATAATTATCTTTGATGCTCAAGAATTGTGATTGATTGTTAATTATTCTATTTTTTAATAAAAAGGTCGAATGTTAAAGGGTAATTACCAGAGGTGTTAAAGGCTTGATTATTTGTAACACAAAATTTCTAAGTATATATTAAGGGTGAAAATCATGTTTGGTTAATAGGTTGGCAAGTTTAATAAACCCAAACAAAATCCATATATGTGTTTGTCCCAAAACCCATGTAAGCATGTGGAAACAAAAGGGTGGCTATTGTTTCATTTTAAACTATTGAAAACTTGTAAATGAGTTCTAAACAAGTTAAATGGACCGTAAATGGGTTATAATCAAGTTATCAAAAATAGGGGTAAAAGGTCATAATTGGGTTCGCAGGTTAACCTTATAAAGATATTTTGTTTTATTTTGTATGTTAATTTTAAAATAGTTATAGTGCCGACATGTTTAATTACACGTATTAAACATGTTAACCCGTACACAACCTAATTGAGTTAAAAGGTTTAGAAATAACAACACACTTTAATTTATATGTTAAAATGCCATTTTAGTCATTGTGGTTTGGGCCATATTGCCAATTTAATCGAAAAGTTTCTATTTTTCTTTTGTGTGTCCCAAAAGGTTTCACTCTTGCCTTTTTAGTCCACTGGATTAAATTAATCCATTTTTTCTGTTAACGAGAAGGGCAATTCGATCATTTTATATGGCCAAATTGCCCTTCTAGTTAGCAGAATTACATTTAAAATGACCGAGTTGCCCTTCTCGTTAACAGAAAAAATGGAAGAAGTTAACCAAATGGACTAAAATGACAACAGTGAAATCTTTTTGGACCCACAAGCGAAAAATAAAACCTTTGGACTAAACTGGCAAAATAACTCAAACCACATGAACTAAAATAGCATTTAACTCTTTATTTTTTATTAATGACAACACACTTTAATTATTTTTTATGATCAATATTGATGTAATATTTAATAATTTTGAAGTAAATAAGCATATGATTTTTTTTTTATTCAAACACAATTATTCTGCACACATTTGTATTGTTTGGCTCTACATTTGTTATCATAGAATAGTGATACGAAATAAAAAAAATCCTTCCAGTTGAATAGATAACATATTATCAACTCACAGTATCTGGGTCTGATCGTGTTTAGATTTACGCGTCTAACATAACCTTTTAAGTTCATATTCAACACCTATCAAACTGTAAATACGACACATTTAACTTTCAAGAATGAGAAATGATCCAAATATCTAAAACTATTTCTTAAAGAAGACTTACATTTCTCAAAATTTATCGATTAACCCAAATATATACGGTGTGATTTTGACTTAAAAAGTTTATAAATGTAGTAATTTAGGTTTTGCTATATAATAATTGTAACAAAATATCACGCGTCTTTTTAAGTAATTCAAAAGATTGAGTAAAACACATAATTTTAGCCACTTAGTATCACGTGAATTGCGCAATAGTGATATGCGTTTGTTTTATATTTAACCCAATTACATGATTCTATACATAATAAAAACTACACATGTTCCAATAATTTACATGTTCTTTTCCTTTTACGCAAAAGAAATTAGTTGGTAATTTATAGGCCATCACATATCACATGTGATTTTGGAGGACTTTATAAAATTAAAAGAAAATGTATAACGTGTAATTTTCTTTTCGATTGGGTGTTATTTTCTTCAAAAGCATGTTGAGTGTTGACTAGTGAAACGGTTAGTTATTAGGTTTTTTTAGCCATAAGACAAATTTAAAAATCAACATGCCTTTATGTGATTTTTCCATATTTATATACCACACTTCTGTCACCATTTTAAATAGCTATATTATTGGTATTTAGTGATTTTTTTCATAAGACAAATTTAAAAATCAACATGCCTTTATGTGATTTTTCCATATTTATATACCACACTTCTATCACCATTTTAATATAGCTATATTATTGGTATTTAGTGATTTTTTTCATAAGACAAATTTAAAAATCAATATGCCTTTATGTGATTTTTCCATATTTATATACCACACTTCTATCACCATTTTAATATAGCTATATTATTGGTATTTAGTGATTTTTTTCATAAGACAAATTTAAAAATCAACATGCCTTTATGTGATTTTTCCATATTTCTCTTCGAATATACAAGTTCAACTCCCACTTGGTATAGAGTGAGACATTGGTGGGCAATGATAGGAAACCTATGGAAACTTGGGTTTGATCCTTGAGTCAAACAAGTTTTACCAGTATTTTCACTGTCATGTCTACGGGCAGATGAGTTACCGGGTTTTCCTCGGAATTGGTGGTGGACTCAGGTTACTCTCGGGTACTCCGTTTGGTCCAGTGAGTGCTCGGGATTGATTATGTTGGCTCTGAAATATATGTATATATATATATATATATATATATATATATATATTATCGTACAATGCATTGAACCTAAGGCAACTCCCAAGTTTGGTTAACTTAGATTCTTTTATGACATTTTCTTTTGTGAAGTCAGTAATAGTATTTACTTATTTTTAAGTTCTTAAAGATATTGATTATTTTTTTACACTTGAGAGTTCATAAATTTATTGAGCTTTGATGACCAATTGTGAAAGTTTAAACTATTTTAAAAAATAGGTTTTACATTTCATATATAAGTGCAAAACTTAACACAATAGGTGGCAATCCTGCTCAAAAGTTTAAATATACGTAGATTTCGACTTATAAATTGTTATCAGTGACTTTGGCCTAGCTAAGGTAGTCAACTAGTGACGGGTAATTTTTCACAGCATTGCTAGTGCTCAACCGTCGTTGTCTACCACTCCGACCCCTCTAACGATGAAGTCATCCAATGCAAACTTCAACCTTTGAAGTAGAATTCAGGTTTAATTTTTCGTTTGTAAAGCAGGCTTGGAGAATCATCAATACAAGTTTGCGATCACAAATACCCCGAATTTGTATTTTCGTGAAGAGCTGTTGATTGTACATGTGATTTTTTTTTCATTAATCAATGATGTATTTCTTTGCTCTAACTTCCAACAGTGAGGTCTTAGCATATTTGATATGATTTTAGGCAATATATATCCGTTGATCGAATCGCATGAACATACCTACACTATGAGTCCATCGTTGAACGATGTTTAATCTTGTTCTTCATACCTTGCAAACAGAATATAAGCTTGAAAGAGTGAAAGATATCACAACTATGCAGGTTTGTGATTTGTTTGCTTTAGTTGTACATATTTTACTATTTTAGGTCTTCTTTTACATTGTAGCAGCTTTTGGGGGTTGAGATATTATTTGTTTTGTTTGTTTAATTTAGACAAAGAAGATATATTTCTTTTAGCATCTTTTAGAAAGACCCGTTTTGACCCGTACAACATATGCTCTGTGACCTGAACCAACATGGAATAGCCCGTTCTGACCCAAACCCGTGATGCCACGTTGCCCAACCCTTTTTTGCAGGGTCTACTTAACATACGGTAAGAAATTAGTAGAATTGGGTATATTTTATATTTAACGTTAGTTTTCAAAAATATGTATGTAATGTATTTATACATAATCAAGTATAAATTTTAACTATACATAGTAAATACAGTTTAATGTCATATTTGCAAGAACGATATGGTAGTTGGAGAACTTAACAGCACAAAAACAAAGTCCTAATAATCTTACAGAAATATTTATCATACATTATCTACAAGACTACAACTACAAAGCTGACTTTACGAAACAACAAAATATTCTCCCTGAATTTGTGAATCGCACCATATTCGATGCGATACTAAAAGACTATACAAGTCATCTGTTATGGTGATATACATCATACCTATTCCTGTCGTGCGTCTACATTAGGGTCTTAAATCTGCTACTGATGAAGAACATGATGAAAATAGCAACGTACTTACAGGAGTGTAGCAAAACCTAACGAAAATAGCAAATTTTAGCCATCAACATCGTATTTTGTGAACACACGCTAATATGCAACAAAACAATTGGATCATGTGAACACATAAGTAACAAATGTCAACATGATACACCTGGTTTAAGGATCCAAAAGAGGACTCCCTTCCTTGGCAAAAACAAAAAGTCCACCTTCCCCTTGAGATATGCGCGGATCCTTATCAAGGTATGTAACAAGCCACGATTTTGTCATTTCCCCGTGTATGGGAACCTTCACAGGAGCCTGACCCGAAATTACGCCCGCAATGTTGGCCACGGCTTCTTGCAAAGGGTTGAGTGACTGTTTCACCGGTGAAAGATTAATATTCCGCCCAAAAATATCCAAATTTTCTGGAATATCTATATTTGGCTTTATCTTTGGCGGCTGAAAGATCCTCTCCTTGAACTCTAACTGTAAACTCATGTAAAAATAGGCTTCACTCATTTTTATTATGAAAATGCATACGATTTTGACTTTATGACAGTTGGCATGAAAAACGGTACCTGAATTCTATAGGGACTTCGGACTTCAAAATGTGCAGATGTAGTGGATGTGAAATTGGCAAAAGGGGTCGAATATGTGATCGAGTTTTCGATTGTAGAGCTGGTTGTATTAATGTTTTGACAAATCCTTTCCACTTTCAACAATGGAGAATTTCCAATTGCCAGAAGTGGTAATATCTCGGAAAATGCAGTATACCTGTTGGGTTCATATAGTAACAGTCGGCACATTAGTAATCACATATCATCCTTAAATGCAAATGTAACGTCATGTTCATATTATCCACAAATTAATGCACATAACCCTTTAAACGAACTTTTTAATCCAAAAGATTCTGCTAAATTTGTCCTTATTGGGTCATATCAATATTTGCATGATAGTTACATAATACTATGTGGTTACCATGCATCCAGTCAAACATTACATTTAGACAATCAAATGGGTATTGATGAAATCGTGTTTGAAACAAAATGTGAGCTTAACAGCTCAATTCTACCTTAAGTTCCAACATCATGATCTTCTTAGCCCTAAATTGTCATATGAACCTCACCTGTGATAACTGAAAAACTGTTAAGACCAACGGTTCTTTAAAAGAACTGTTAGAACTTAGAACATCATAACCCCAAACGTTTAACCAAAGCTTTATCCTATGTTTTGGTAGCTGTTGCATGCTAAATCCAGACTGAATCATTTAAAACACTTCGGTACACCTTATAACGACACCAAACTAGACCATGCACACCCTAGTTGCTACAACTAAATAAAAAGACAAGCCAAGCCATTAAAAAAAGAAAAAACAGCAAGACCTCGGCCGGATAAATCTGGACCTACCCTACAATTCAACCAGCTCTAGATAATGATGTCTAGATTAATGGGTCTCAGCTGTCTTGATGGATAAACAGGACTCGGAAGACGTGAAGAGGTAACCCCTATATCAGCCTATCCGGAGCGCAAAAGCTCTAGATAATGATGTCTAGATTAATGGGTCTCAGCTGGACCCCTACGTCCAGATTGGTTGACCCAATATTAAGCTTCGGACTAACATGTCTGGAAACATGATGATAGGACTGTACAAACTCTGTACCACCACAACCTTATAACTGGATAACGAGAGTATCTAATGAAAAGGATGTCAAGGCACAGTAGATACAAGATCCTACCAATGATATGTGTAATGCTTATAGAATACAACAGCAACCACACTATTTGGTGAACGGATATGACTTTGAGGAGCCCAGATAGAAGATCCCTGCTCATCATTTGTTGACTCATCGTGCTTACAATACTATTTGGAGTCCTCCAAAGCTTATTTGTAGCACAGCAAGTGACATATTTTTTATACTACATAGGGTAAAATATTTGTAATGCTTATAGAATACAACAGCAACCACACCCAATAAAATACCATCCATAGCAAAGTTATAGGTAAAGTTTGGGAAGGGTGGGATGTAGCCAAACCATACCTCTATGGGACGTAAATGTATTTTAATGCTTATAGAATATATGGACTGCAGGAGCATAATAAATCTCAAACTTTCTATGACAGCTACATAAGAACAACAATAAATCTAATGAAATTTCTTCTAATTATCTCAACAAAGGGAGTGTTTTGATGTACAAATTACAATTCAAAGCAACTCTTACAATCACTAATACTTAATAATTAGCTAAATCAATGTTATAAAGTTAATGTGTTTTGTATGGTGACATTAATCCAAGTAAACTAACTTTAGTAGAGCAGACTCCTTAAATGCTCCTCAAGATATGATTAGGGTACATCAAACACCATAATACCAAACAAAGGATAACAATTGTGCTTATCGTAACATCCAGTTACCATCAAGAACCTCCACTGCATGCGTCGGATTAACTCGTTCCAACCAAGTCACCAACTTATAACCTCCGCCCGTTCCTCAGTAGAAACCCTAAACCAGTCCCATACACACTATCCACCAAACACCACTTCAGACATTCAATTTCACAATAGACCGGGATAAAAGAAACGCACCTTAGAAGGAAAATGGTAGACAGAATTCAAGTGGTACCGAAAGGAAACTTAAAAAAGCCTTCAATACGAATCTCAAAGGCCGGTATTCTGATAAAAAGACGGGCCTCTTCCTTCAATAGTAGAAGGTAAAAACCTGCGGACGTTCAATGCATTTTAAAATTCAAATAAATTAAAGAGATTAGAGATAAAAGACAGCAAGTCCTCGTCCGGATATATCCAGACCTACCCTATAATTAAACCAAGCTCCGAAAAAGCATCACGATAAAAGCCAGGGCCAAAGGCACATTAAATACAAGATCCCGCCAACGACCAAAGAACGTATGCTCTCATTTAATACTCACATTATATACACTCTCAATCAGAAGGCACTTGTCCTCACATCGATGTTTAGTCACAGAGGAAAACCTCCTCCTTATGACGAGGCTTATGCTGTTACATTGTGCAGCCAGATAAAAGACCCGCGCTTGTCATCTTGTGATATTTCTAGTATACGACAGTACAACATAAAACAAAATGTTGTAATGCTTATAGAATAATAGGATCATAATAAATCTTTTCATTTAAACATTTATTGACAACAACATAACAATAGCAATAGATCTAGTGAATTGTCTTCTAAAAGGGATTGTTTAAATATACCAAATAAAGGATAATAATTGTGCTTACAGCAAAATCCAGTTGCCGTCAAGAACCACCGCATCGGTCGGTGCGGGTGTCGGGTTAACTCGTTCCAACCGGGTCACCAACTCCAAAACCTCCACCCGTTCTTCACTTGAAGCAGTAAACCCTAGACCAGTCCCATACACACTATCCACCAAACACCTCTTCAGATCTTCAATTTCACAGTCAACCCTATTAGAGTCTTCCGCATCATTTCTTCCCCACTCGTCCTCGTTAACCGGAGGATCCGAAGAAGCTAGTTTGGTCAGGGGTTCGGTTCCCGGGTCGGGTTTGTCGCCCCATTCGTCGGGTGGGGAATGATCGAGTGGTTGTGAGTTTTATTGTTCTGGGGTGGGGTAAGCGGATGAGGGTGGGTGATCGAAGGGTGGTGGTGGAGATACGGTGAGTAGAGGAAGGGGTGGTGACGGTGGTGGTGGGATTGGGGAAGACGAAAGACATTGGTCGGTGTGTTACTTCGCTGTGAGCCAAAGCACAGTTTCACAACAAATATCAATTTTCAGAAAAGACAAAAAGTAAGTGTATTCAACATGGGAGTCGGGTCCATTTGAAGTTAAAAGTGATGGAAGTTCCCGTTGAGGTAACATCAACAAGAATTTCAACGTGTTATTTTACCAATTAGCAAAATCTCTCACTTTATTGGACCACATACCAATAAAACATTGTGTTTTTATCAATTATTACTTGTTGAATTTATATATTTAAAACGAGAAAAGTATGATAAAAATGATATAGATCATAGTAGGTCGCCAATAGAGTTCGATTGAAATGTATAGACAATTGTTGAATGGGATATAGAAACATCATCTGGACAACGATCGAATGGGATATAGAAACACCATCCGATTCAAACCAAGGAGTTTCCTAATCCGAGTAAAACGATACATGTTCACCACCTAAAACTCAAATGTATGTTTCGAAAAGCATACATTGCTACCATGGATTAGCAATAGAGGATAAAAAAACCAGGTACTCTCACGTAAGAAAATAAAACAGTCATTTTTTTTAAAGAAAAAGAACACTGTCTTGATAAAACAAAGTTTGGTACATACGGGAGAAAATACAGCTACCAACTAACCATGATCCTCAACCTTAGACTGTCTCCAACGCCATCATTGCCCTTCCTCTCCTTTTTAATCCCACAGGGCTACCTTATGCAAGGACTGCCACTACACTACAGTCTCTATCCTACAAGTCCTCTTGTGGTTGTCTATTCTCCACCTCTTTTGCCACATCTAAATGGGCCTCCCTTCTCCTCTTGCGTTGGAGACAGTCTTAGAAAAAAAAAGCGAAACTAAAGCACCAGCTTTTTAGCTGAAAGTACAAAAAAAAAGCATGACTAAATTTAAAATGAAAACACGAGCACATAAAAGAACTAACTGGTGTGTGTTTGTGGTACACGTGGAGTGTATGGATTTGCATGGGTGCCTTCAACCGTCATCACAAATATTTGATGAGATCCGACTGACCCACGGTGTCGTCTTGCATGCTGCTACCGACCTGCTTTTCTATCGACTCAGCTTCAAAGGTCAGTAATCCTACGACTAATGACCGTTGGCTCAGTATACGTCTGTCAAAGAAACTAAAAAGCCAAACAAACACCCAAAAGCAAGCGAGCATTTTTTCATTACTACTATTAACATATTCGCGTTGACAGCTCTTAGATAAATGTGATTGTGGATAATTTAGAAATGGTGGTCACAAGTCGGACAAGGAGTGGCAATTTAAGTTATGGGATATAACATCTATTTTTTAAACTTTATAAAAGATAAACGAATTAAACAGGTTAACCAACCAACTTGTCGCGTTTACTCAAACACATGTCTAGCTAGACGTGTTATCATGTTTTGACTTATGACCACTCGGTGTGGAGGGGCTTGAAGACGGGGTATTACGCGACACGTGGACCACGCGTCAGAACGTGGCGTGGTGCTAAAATAGACGGTGTGGGAGTGGCATGGGTAGTGGAGTTTTTATAATATATATATATATATATATATATATATATGTGTGTGTGTGTGTGTGTGTGTGTGTGTGTGTGTGTGTGTGTGTGTGTGTGTGTGTGACAGATTGATATCAGGGCCATAACTATAGGGAATTAGGTAGAATTGCCATGTTCGACCTAGTCTATAGTTTAAGTACCATACTCTTGACCATTTGTGATACTTGTCTAAAATGTTATTCTTTCTATCATGCTTCTCCCTCTTTTGATCCTAAAACTTACAATATGTCTTTCTTAAGACATGAAACACAATACACGCTTTTGAGTATATTCTTGTTCCACAATCGAAATAACTCATCAATACAGGGGTGATTCCCGCCATTGGTGACGAGTTTCAATCCGCTTTACATGTTATTTCGCACGAAATTCACCATCAAGTCAGGAGTGATATCCATATCTTGATGGGAGTTTCATTTCATAATCTAGTGGATCCTTATTGACGATTCGAGATTATATCTTGATACGTTCAATAAACCACAATTTGGGGACGAAATTGTCAAGCCAGGATTGACATCCACACCTTGATGACTGGTTCCGCTCCTCAATTTTCAATCTCGCCAAAGTTTCGTATGTTTCGATCAAATTAAGGACATGTATTAACTGGAAGGGTAAAATACTGTTAATCGCTTGGCGACGAGAGTATTATACCTATTAGGCCAAATCATATGTCCATAATTCGAAAGGACTTACAATTCACTTTGGAATAGTCGAAGTTTCTAAAACCGAAACACTCCAACATTTTAACAAGTCTCTCTTTTATGCTATCTTACATTTTATATATAATTCTTATTCCTTCATTTTTTTTTTCAATGTCACACTATACTAAAATCGAATTTATGAACGACAAACTTCGCATTTATACTAAATCTATTACACAACGATTCTATAGGTGCATACTAAACATCATACTTGATTTGGGATTACTGGAACATTACATGTGATAAACTCGTTATAAAACCACACCTTAACATGTATAGCGCTTGCGTAGTGCTATAGGAGTAGCGCCCGCCCGTAACCAGGCGGCGACGCTGTGGTATTTGGTTGGCGACGAGCGGGCCGCGACAACCGGAATCACCGGCGACGGCGCATCAGCGTTCCGGCAGAAGACAGGCCAGTGATGGGGGTTGTTCTCGTTTTGGTTCGGGGGATGGGTTGGCTCGGGTCTACGGCAACGGTGGTGTCTCAATAGTCTGGTCAACATTCAGCTTGGTTGTCTCGGATACAGCTCGAGTTCAATCGATTCGAGCATTTGTTCAGTCGGTACGAATCAGAGTTCAGCAGGTTCGGGTTTCGCGTACGGTCCAGCTCAACAGTTTTCCGGTTGGGTTTCGTGTGCAAGTTCAATTTTTGGTTCACATGGTTCGGTGTTGGTTCGAACAATGTCTCGAGTCAGATTCGTTATCCTGTCCAGTTGCAGATTCGGTACGGGTTATGTTTCGATTAAGTTGGGTCAAGTTTCGTGTTCGGTGTTGCAGGTCGGGTCTCGAGCATTCTCGGTTCAGTTCCGATCAGTTCCGGTGCGGGATTCGGGTCAATTGGTCAGACGCGGGTTCGAGTCAATGGCAGTCGGCTCAGTCCACAATATGATTCGTTAAACTAATTTCGCATATTTATATTTCCTTATATACTTATGTGTATATATATATATATATTGTTTAAACAAGAAATCGAGTCTTAGAAACCGCATCGATTAATAATTAAGATGATATTTTAAAACGCATAGATATTGGAATTTCAAGAAGATAAGTGGAGTGTTATCAAAAATCGTAAGTTATGCATTTTGTCATTGAAACTGTGAGTAATGAATATAACGACATAAATGTTTTAATGGTGTTTTCGTATTTAACTAGCGTCTTAGATCGCGAAATCGAACCATATAACTTGTAAGTAGTTATACATAGAATTATATATTCACATACTAATTATGCATTGCTGAGTTTTGAAATTTTGATCGACACTCTGATTGTCGGGATTGTCCTAAAATAGGGGAAACTCTGCCCGTTTTTCGTTAAAAATTGATATAAATACATACATCTAATATACCTTTTTGACAAATATATACATACATATAATTATTATACCTTCCGTCGAAATAATTATATATATATATATTTATATATATATATATATCATATATCGGTCCTTCGTCGAAATATATGTGTGTATATGTATATATATTATGCTAAATGTCAAAACACATATATATGTTCGCTATGTTTCGTTAAACTAAATATATAATTATGTATATACCTTTATAAATTAGCGCTACGCTAAGGAACGTATCAAAACCCAATTGAAGTTTGCATGATATTTTTATTTTATTTTATTAAATAATACTTGGCAACCCCTAATATTTATGTACTCTCGTTTGCCATGTGAGGTGACCACGGTGTTCCATCTTTCGACCGTTGACTCTCCACAGAATACTAAAGGACGCTTTGTAGAATGTGAGCATACTCGACCCCCTTTTTACACTTTAATGCATTTTGGGGTGCAACATGTATAAATTACAAAATTTATTTTAAACAAAATTAAATGTGTTCACAATACCAAATGTGCCATCAGTTACGCTTATGTGAGTTATATGTGTTAGTTTAAACTCGTCTATACATGCTACTTGTTATGTTTGAGTTTGTTTATGCTTATTAGTTTTGACTTGTATTCTCATGATATCGTTATACTTAGAATACTATGCATGCTAGTTAAGAAATTCGATTATATGCTATTGTTATGCGAAAGTGGTCTACATATTCGTGCGATTCGACTTGAATATATAATTGTCACAATCAAAACAAACTTTTATACTTATAATTAATTTCAAACTTGTATGCTCGCCAATATTTTTGTATTGATCTATGCCTTTAATACATGTTGCAGGAATTTTGATGACACATGGAATCTAGTAGGATTGCCTAGAAACGCATTTAAACTTTAAATACTTATTGTATTATATTTGTTTCAAACATGTATTTCGTTTCAATATCTTGTATTAAATCGTTATCAATGAAATGAAATCATATTTGTTACGCGTCGGGATCTAAATTTTGTATTATTTGATTTAAACTATGTAAAAAGGTAATTATTAAAAACTTGACACAATTAGCGTTATGAAGCCTCTTGCAATCTCGTTTTCGTCTCATCCCGATGTTTCCGCCATCGGTTGGAGTGTGACAATATATATATATATATATATATATATATATAGTCATCGACCAATTAAAACACACTCACCAATCAAGAGTCTCCAATTCACAACCCAAATGCCCCCCACGCTGGTGGAAAACCCCAAGCCTAAAGATAAACGCCATGGACAACGTCGTTCCCAGGGTGGTGTGTGTGGCGTGGTGTGGCATAAACGCCACAAAACCACGCCCACACCGTGGGTCTAAAACTAAACCGAAACTAATCTGAATTCATTTAGTATAAACCTTAACCTACAAGTTTGTGTTAGCTTAATGTAATGTAAAAGATTCTCACCTCCATGGTGCTGTTTGTTTTCTAAGAGGTAAAATGTCTACAAGCTGCGAACCACATCTGCAGACATCTGTAGAAGAACAGTTGGACCAAACCTTTGTAGTCTGCAATAAGAAGGCTCTTTGTTTTTTAACGTATGTAGACTTCAAAAATAAACTAGTGGTGGACGGTGGTGGTGGAGGTGGAGGTGGTGGTAGACGGTGGGTGGGTGGTGGTGATGGACGGTAGTGGTGGTGGTGAGGGACGGTGGAGGTGGTGGACAATGGTGGTGGTAGTGATGGACGATGGTGGGTGATGGACGGTGGTGGTGGGTGGTGGTGTTTAACTCTCTGTAGACCTTAGAAGATCTTGGAAGTGGTTGGGCCAATTATGCACCAAGAAGAGCTCACGCAGACATTTTTTAATGAAACGTCTTTCAGAAAACAAACAGTCTGCAGATGGCAATATCTACGCATGGTGTGCGCGGCACAGACAGAAGAGCCTTCACAAATTTAAAAAAAAAACAAGCACCATCTATGTCTACCTATATACATACACGACCATAAACTAAACAAACCCTGAAACCTATAGTGAGTTGGGTATAAGCCTAGTGAAATATATACACTTTCATAACTATCATTAGAGTAAATAAGATCATTTAACTACATCCAGTTACTTTTCCATACAAGTAATTATTTTTTTTCTTAAATATCCCGTGATACATTTGCAAAAAAGTATATATAAAACTCAATATTTCAAAGTACATAGTAGAATTCTTTTACTTAATCATTTATCCATATTTGATAACATATATATTTGTGCTTCGATCACTAGTATATTACCATCAATAAGTCAGTTTGAGTAAAATTTCTATAGAGACACAACTAAAAATACGTACGTTGCAACGTCGTACTCGTAATTTTATAAAACATCGTATCTTAAAAGTTATATGAAAAAACTATAGTTAAAAACAATGTTGTAAAGCAAGGTCTAGAAGACCGAGTAATTGCTACAAGGTATGCTGTCGATGCTATTTTCTTCAACTCCAACTAATTACTCAAAACCTATCAAACACGGTCAAAATTGACTAGAATTTGATTTAGTAGGTTGACTTAGGAAGGGTTTTACTTAAAAAACAAACTAAAACATAATTTCTATATCTATGACATTAAGGGGACTCGGGACGCATGCGGGTAACCCCTACCCGCTCCCACACACCGTCGCCGATGGTGCGAGTAGGGGGCGGGTTGGGTTGAGTCTAAGAGGTTACCGCTTGTTTTCGTATTTTTGTGTTTATTGTGATAAGTTGTCAAATTAATACATACACATACATATATATATATATATATATATTATTTAAAATATTTGCGTTTCAAACATTTACCATTTTTATTTAAATGATCTCATTTCACGTTCTACCCCATTTCAATATCTCTTCCATTTTTACTACTTCTCCACACTCAATATTTTCTCGCCATAATCCATTTACATGACTCTGGAGGTTATCCGTTTCCTACCGAACCAACAAAATCCTCACACTGTCGGTGATCAACACATCGTTGTTTAAAACCGCAACCTTCAAACCCGCCGTTGTCCAACCCTCAACGATCAAAATTTCTTGCAAACCAACAACCTACAAGCCCGCTACCTTCAAACACAACGCCTATAAACCAACCGCCTTCAAACCAACCTCTTGTTTATGAATATTACCAATCACAACATCCTGACGATTTTACCGTTGAAGAGCTGAACTTAACATATGATTTGACCATTAGTCGACCTCAACTTATGGGATAAGAATTGGTGCGACGTCTCATCCTGCCCCGCCGAACCTACCACTAACAAACCCGTATCCGGTAGAAGACATCCCAACATGGGCCGAATATATAAAAAGGTGGGGTGGGATGAGGATATGTGCCAAACCCACCACCAACAAACTTTAACTTGCAACTTCCCACTTGAACGACCCGTGAGTGCCTAACGACTTGTGCAACTGTTAAGTAATTATAATAATAAAAGATAAAAAAATATAATAAAACATAAAAAATACTAAAATAACTAAAAATTTAAACTTGATAACATATAAATTTATGCTTCCAACACTTGTATATTACTATCTACAAGTTAATTTTAAGTAAAATTGATATTTAAACATAGATAAAAAAATGAATGCGTCGCATCGACGTACTTAAATTTTGTAAAACATCATGCTTTGTATCTCAAAGGATAGAAGCGAAAATAAAATATGCTTAAAACTGATTAATTATTAAAATAGTAAAAAATAAATTATTAAAATATTTAGGGGAATAATCGAATGGCACCGCCTCAATCGTGAGACGACGTCGTTGTGGCATGTAGCTAGAAATTTAGAATCGTCGTCACCGTTAATTCATATTACAAGGGTTTGATTTGGAATTGTGCAATTTTCAATGGCGATGCAAACTGGAATGGGCTTTTCTAAGATCATCTTTATAGTCGGAGCAGGTATTATCTTATCGTACAATTATTAACCTACATTTAATATTCTCAATTCATTTATCAACGTCATCATAAGTTCATAACATCTACGTTTCATGCCCTAATATGTACGGTTAGTTTTGTAACAGAGAGATTGAATTGATGCAAATATGGACGTTTCGTTGCAGGTTACACCAGTACACTGCTGCTTAACAATGGCAAACTTTCTGAGTTATTAGGTGAACTTCAGGTGAGCTGAATTGCAGCTTAATTTTCATTCCATTGAGATTTTGATTAGGCTCCCACTGTTCCCACACTCTAATAATCTTATTTTTACACCCTTAATTGTATACGGGACATACCGCCCCCATATACAAGACTGTTGCACAAAATTAAATGCAATGGAATGTTTTCTTGTCCGTATAACTATATATGGGCCGTATACAAGTCTATACGATCAATATAACGTTATACAACTAAAGTTGATTATTTTGATGGGTTTTTTGATGAGCTTTTAAGGATTGTATACATTTATACGAGCCGTATAACCTTTACACATTTACATATTTATTATTTGTTTTTTTTTGTAAATTTATAAAACCACAAATGTATAATGAGTTTTTGTTGATGTACAAGTATACTAACGATAAACGTATAAGTGTTGAATAATTTTTGACTTTATTATGGAAAGCGATTATGTTACCATAGCATTTGCCATATTATTTAGATATGTCGGATTTTACGAGTTTGTAATATGTTGCCGATTATGTTATGCTAGCATTTTTAGTTTAACAATCATAATAAACCAACAACAAAAACATGTACATAAGATAAGCAATATGACAACAATCGTCAAACAAACAAAATAAAGATAAACATAAGATAAATAGTTACAAATGATATATACAATGTTTTAAACCAAAAAAAAAAAAAAAAAAACAAAAGCAAAATACAATAACCCGCTATGGTGGTGGTGGTGCAACACTTGCTCGTGGAGGTAGGGGCGCGCTTAGCACGCATAGTAGTAATCTATGTAGCATTGGGACGCCACTTATGTGGCAGTATCGGGGACCGAAACGCCATGGGTACTGGTCGGGGACGTTTCCTAAACGTTTCTAGCTTTGCGGGGACGTATCCTAAACGTTTCCAATGTCGGGGACGTATCTGGTAGAAGTATCCAGCTTGTTTCCATTTAACTTTAGGGTTTTAACCCTTTCCAATTTCAAAATCGGCCATTAAATAAATAGACCATACATATTCGACTTCTCTTATCTCTCAACTCTCAAGTCTCATCATCTTTATCGATTATGGCTTCTCAAGAAACATAAGGATCATCAACTACATCAGTAGAAGAACCTCCATTGTGGGGCTACAAGAATCGCTCCACATTGGGATGGAGAAATTTCACAAGAAAGGATGAAATGTTTTCAAAGGTTGTTTCCTAATGATGATGAGCATAGCAGAGTCCTTAATGAGTATGCAATGTTTTTAATGAAGAGTGGTCCTTTTGAGGATTTAACAAGCATTTCACAGATGGCTACTATAGAACCCAAGAATGGTGGGTTAACTTTGGTGCTCAAACTCCTTTTCTCTAGACTTTGGCTTTTAGATCACTTGGACAACCTAGTTCTTCTTCTTGTGCTGAGCGTAACTAGAGTACTTGTGCATTTATTCACTTGCTTAGGAGGAACAAGTTGACCACAAGTCATGCTCAAGACTTGGTTTACATCCACAATAATCTTCGATTTTGTCAAGGAATCCGAATGATGATATAAAGATGTGGGATGTGGGTGGAGATGCCTTTGATTCAACGGAAGATGTAGGGGTTTTTGGAGGTTGCCGATCTCTCGCTAGATGAACCGGAATTTGAAATTGATTTTATTATTGATAATTAATTACCTTTGGAAGATGTAGTATTTTTAGAGTTCACACTTTACATCAATATATATATCTATTTTGGAATTTTTAATATATTTTAATTTTTTTTATATTTTTGTTGCCGTACCTTTATCTTGGATTTTTGAGTTTTGCCGTTCCCCGTTCCCGTATTGTCCCCGTACCCAGGTCCCGTACCCGTTCTAGTGCTACATAGGTAGTAATCGCCTCCATGATCCACTGTACGTCTCTTCGTATAGCAGATACGTCGACCCGTACGACAACTACATCCGCCTCGAGTCGAGCCAATCTCTCCTCATACCCCGGCAGAGGCATCAAACGTGCTCTCTGTCGCTTGTACGGGTGATCAACTTGTGCATCATTCGCGTCTGCCTGCGATCTGTCGACCACAACATCACCAGCTCCTTCCCCTCCGCCGCCCTCACCCTCAAGCTTATTCTGAACAACTAGGAGTCGCTGCCCTGGGTATCACTCCGTACGACTCATCTAACGACCAAATCACCCGGCGCTTGTCTTGCAACACCTCATTGGCAATCTTCATCGAGACTCCTGTGACCCTACCTACCGGATCAACCTCATGTGAAACAGACATCGATAAAGGCCTCGCCGGGGTCAAGATGCAATAAAACGTCGCCAAGTGAGTGACGTAGCCCCCACAGGAAACGTGGCTAGAAACCTTGCGAAAAGTGTACTCGGCGAAGTATACGGCGAACTTGTATGCCAAGTTCGCCCCCCACCGGTAAGTAAGGCGTGCAGAAAGAATGGGTCATTTTGGGTGACCCAATTCCTACTATCATGCCTCCCCGCGATGGTGACCACAATACACCGATGTAGGTATCTGATGCAACGGGTCGTAAAGGCAGCAGACTCATGTCGTCGGGGAGCGCCGACCTAGATCCTCGAACTCCCTACTCCCTACAGACACAGTGCGCCACCAGGTCCACAACATGTTCGAGGATGTGGTGACCAGCGCATCCAAAAACGCTTGTGTACGGGACTTGGGTACGCATATGATATGGGGAACGACAAAACTCAAAAATCCAAGATACAGGTACGACAAAGGTACAGCAAAAAAATAAAAATAAATATATATTAAACAAAGTCCAAAAATAAATATATATCAATGTAAAATGTAAACTCCAAAAACACTACATCAACAATAGGTAATTAATTATCATTAATCAAATCACTTTCGAATTCCGGGTCATGTAGCGAGATATCGGCAACCTCCAAAACCCCAACATCTTCTATTGAAGTAAAAGCATCTCCACCCACATCCCACATCTTTACATCATCACTCGGATTCCTTGATGAAAGTCGGAGATTATTGTGGATGTAAACCAAGTCTTGAGCATGACTTGTAGTCAACTTGTTCCTCCTAAGCAAGTGAATAAATGCATAAGTACTCTAACTACGCTTAGCATAAGAAGAAGAACTAAGTTGTCCAAGTAATCCAAAAGCCAAAGTATGGAGAAAAGGAGTTTGAGCACCAAAGTTAACCCACCAATTCTTGGGTTCCATAGTAGACATGTGTGAAATGCTTGTTAAATCCTCAAAAGGACCACTCTTCATTGAAAACATTGCATACTCATCAAGGACTCTGCTATGCTCATCATCATTAGGAAACAACCTTTGAAAACATTTCATCCTTTATTGTGATTTCTCCATCCCTATGTGGAGCAATTCTTGTAGAATCCTTAAGTAACCATGCATCACTATAATATCTACAACATTCAAAAGTCAAAACATAAGTACATAATAGAAATCAAGCATATAGTTTAAAAACAATATGCCTTGGATTTATAGAGTGAGCTAAACAATGTAAGGGAGTGTTATTCTTCGCCCATCGAGCCTCTAAAATATCATGCACAACATCATAAAAGAGACTTAATTGAGATGCCGGACGTTGTTCTTTCTTGTAGATTTCAATCTTCACTTTCTCAATCGTCGAATCCCACATCTCATACACCAAGTGTAAACATGGCTTGTCGGTGTCACAAACTCTAATCATCTCATATATAGGTCCAATGAAACTAAGAATTTATGATAATTTTTCCCACCATTCATCATCCACAATCTTTGGAATTTGAAAGGGTTAAAACCCTAAAATTAAATAGAAACGTCCTTGAAACGTTTTGGAGCCGTCCCTAGTAACCCGGAAACGTTTTGGATCTGTCCCCATGGAGTTTTCGTCCCCAAAGTGTCCCCGGGATGGGTACCTCATCTCAATCGGCGTCCCCGTGCATCATAGCTGTGGGCCCGTTGTCGGCCGGATTCAAATAAACGGGCCCTCGGGAAGGTAGTTGGCATGCACTCCTAGACCCGAGGGGGAAATCCAACATCGGTCAAAAATGTAATATTAATGGTCAGGGGCGCATCCAAACTCATCTCCCTAAGTCTACCTAAAAACCTGTGCGCAGTGTGTGAAAATAAGATTTAGGGTTGTGGCTTTATTAATCCCTCTGATTATTATTGCAGGTTTTAGATACATCTATATATGATGTTAATTGGTTATCGTTTGTGTTTGAGGGTCGCTTTCCTGGATCAGCGTGTAATTGTGTCTCGTTCTGTCTAGTTTCTTACTAGACCAGTGTTTTAATATAAGTTTGGCCGTTCAAAAAATAAAAAATAAAAATCAATTGGTTTTGTAAAATGGTGAAATTCTGAATGGATATTATTGAAATGTTAGGTTACAATATATAGAAATCACAAGGAACCCTAGAAACCTAACTGAGCCCGTGGGCTCATACTAATAAACACTAGTCTAATACTTCCCTGCAGTTAGCGGTAGAGAAACGGACGCTTAGACTGGAAAAGAAAAAGACATAAAAAAACAATAAAAAAGACTAGTGTTTATTAGGTTTACGTTTTGATTAGAGTTTTAGGTTTTACTAGGGTCTTAGTTTTGATTTTGAAACTCGCAGGCTTTAGTGAAAGGATATGAAGGAAAGCAGGGAGATGAAGGTGATTATGGAGATGCCATTGCTGGGCAGGTGTACTTCTTTGTTTACAAGTAGCTTATGTACATTTTTTAGTCTAAGAAATTCGGATATATGAAGTAGTTCATGCTCACAAAAAAACAGATTCGCCGGTTAGCGACGGAAGTTCAGCTGGCATCCGCACGACAGGTCACTGTTTTCAATGGAGGTTCAAGTGGTATATTATCTGAACTTTTGTATGGTTATGAGATTTCTATATATCATCGATATGTTTATTTTCAATTTTATGTTTGCAGTTGATGCAGCATCTCTAGTGGTACCTGCTGCTGCATTAGGAACTGTGGGATATGGATATATGTGGTGGAAGGTATGACTGGCTTTGACTTTTTGTTGACTTTTTAAATATTGACTCTCTCACACAAATGGTCTTTTAGGGTCTTACGTTTGCGGACCTCATGTTTGTGACCAAGAGTAACATCACAAATGCGGTTTCAAGCTTGAAAACTAATTTAGAACAAGTTTCAGATGCTATCGCTGTAAGTTTGTACTCGAATTTGATTACTCTTTTTATAGTCAATTTCCATTTTTTAATTTTCTTATCGTTCTTTTTGTTGTTACCATTAATTAGGCAGCAAAGAAGCATTTAACTCAGAGGGTAGAGAACTTGGATGGCAAACTGGATAAACAAGTGGAGCTATCAAAATCAATTCAAAGTGAGGTACATATGTTACGAAAAAAATATTGCAACTGTGATTTGAAAAAAATTACAAATTTGGTGAAAATGTGAAACAGGTGACTGATGTTCGTGATGATCTTACCCAACTTGACTATAACTTGGATTCATTGAGAGAGATGGTTTCTGGCATTGTGAGTTTTCTTCGTTCTCAACACATGTTTTCGAGATTTTACGTTATGTAATTTATTAGCTTCATTAAGGCACCACTTGTGGTATGCGCATATAATGTATATATGTCTGGGCCATGGGGGGCAAAAGTGAAATGCACTAATTTTAACGTTATTTTACTAATTTCATGAAAATAACGTTAAAAGCGGGGGACGGTTAATCATGCAATATGTGGTGGCGTTGATAGCTGAAAGACAAAAGGGTACATGCACTAATCGGTCTTTGTCCCGATTGCTGAGTGTTATGTACCTTATGTCCAAGGCTTGATGCAATACTACTATCGAGCTTGGGGTCTCATTGGAAGCAGCCTCTCTATTCCTACGGGGTAGAGGTAAGGCTGTCTACAGCTTGTGGTATGTGCATATAATGTATATATGTGTGGGCCATCGGGGGGCAAAAGTGAAATGCGCTCATTTTAACTTTATTTTACTAATTTCGTGAATATAACGTTAAAAGGGGGGGACGGTTAATCATGCATCATGTGGTGGCGTTGATAGCTGAAAGACAAAAGGGTACATGCACTAATCTTTCTTTGTCCCGAATTTTGAGTGTTATGTGCTTTATGTCCAAGGCTTGATGCAAAACTACTATCGAGCTTGGGGTCTCACTGGAAGCAGCCTCTCTATTCTTACGGGGTAGAGTTAAGGCCGTCTACATCTTACCCTCCTCAGACCCTACCTTAGCTTTGGTATTGGTGGGATTTTCTGAGTATGATGATGATGAATTTATTAGTTTCATTGGACTGCAGGATGGAAAAATAATGACTTTAGAAGAAAAGCAGGTACGTCAACTACCATATATGATCCACTACATGATCTAGAAAGAAATATCATTCATCACTATCTTCATTTTTTTATTTATTTACTTTGAGGATGTGCATTTGGTAAACAGGAATTTGCCAGGCGTGGAGTGCAGTATCTATGTAACAAGTTTGATGGAAATATGATCTCCGGCAACACACAGGTTGGACTCTTAGCTCTTTTTAGCTTCACCACAGTTGTATTTTGATTTCTGTATCTTATGTTGAATCAAGTGATCTTAATTACACCTGAACTTCTGATTGGACATAGGTTCAATTTAAGCTTGCTGGCAAGTCCGTTGGTGGTTCTCTGTCATCCGGAGGAATGATCGCCCTTGAGGTCTTCCGACTTATAAGTATTGTTTTTAATTTTTTACAATATGCCTGTGGGCTTGTGGTTTGCACAAAGCTCAAACGTATAAAATAAATTAATACATTTTTTGTTTCTACGTAACGGTCTTAAATGTTTTTGTCTCTTAGGGCGTCAAGGAAATTCCTGACATTTTGGATTCAGGGGATGTTAACAATTTTCCAGCAACTGGTGTTCCAGAAAAATCTACACCTGTATTGAAAAGTCAATCAAGAATGTTGACCAGGTAATAACTGATAACCGCATTCCTACAACCCTCTATTTTCGAAAAAGCAGTTGCTCTTTATTGTTGGTGTGTAACAGGAAAATTACGGTCAAGGCAAGGTCAATGTTTGAAAGCGCTGGACAATGAGAAACAGTTTGGGAACATATCTTGAACCCCTTCATGGTATATTATGCATCGGTATATTGTTTATCTGTACATGTTTATATTAGTAGTTTTTATCTTTAACACGCCTAATCTTTTTGAAAATGACAAGTCGTTTGATCAGAAACCAAGTTGTTTCTCGAAACTTTTATTCATAACGTGTACATTCTCGTTAGGACGAGTAAAAAAGCAATTATTCCAAACAAAAAGTAATGTACATTCTCGTTAGCACGAGTACAAAGCAATTATTCCAAACCAAAAGTAATCTATGTTTCTAAAATGTTAAAAAAAGATGCACATGCGACGACGGTTTTAAGTTTTAAGCAGCAGTTAGTGCCTAGAAGGCTTGTTCATGTTCAACGAACCATTCCATATCGACTGGTTCGAATTCCGAAACAACGACAATTCATCCTTCTCATCCTCTTCCTCATCATCCTCCTCATCCAATCCCATTCTGATTCCGACTTTCGAAGGACACATTCTGTTGAAAAACATCCCTCGAAATTCGTTCCCTTCGGTTTTCATCAGTTCCTTTGTCGCGTGTTCTTCTTCGTTGCATGGAATCAAATTCTTCTCCACGAGTTCCTTAAACATGGTTGATCGTAAGAGTAGGCTTAGAGCGCTAGGAGCAGGCGACGAGTCAACGTGATTGGAATTTGAATCAGAGTTAGCGAGCAGCATCTTTGTATCGAGGAGTTCTTGGTTCTCGGAAGTGATTCCCAGTGGTAACGGATTGGAACCGAATTGAAACTGAGGATCCTCAAGGAGTGGATTGGCGTGGTGGCTGGTGGCGGGTGGCGGCGGTTGATCTTGGGATTGAGAGGGGACGCTGCTAGCGGAATTGAAACCCAATCTTAGCCATCGGATGTATGTGCTCAAGTCGAAATTTGTTACTGCATTGATTCCTCTGTATTCTATAGCTGCAATATCATATGCATGAGCAGCTTCTTCTTGAGTACCTGAATATGGTCAGTTATTAGCTTCTTTTTATTTTATGTATTTTTAGTGAGAGATAAGAGATACCCATCTGCCATTGTGATGATGCCTGCAATTAAAATGAAGGGTAAAATAGGGAACTCACTGTTAGTGCCAAGATAGAGATACTTGTTGCCAAACACTCTTCCTATCCTTGCTTCCCATCTGCCATTGTGATGATGCCTGCAATTAAAGAAAGTGTAGTATCTGGATTAAGTTTAGAAACTAAAAAGACTGAATAAGAAAGGAAAAAAAGCATTGAAATGACCTTGCTACCCCTCTGTACTTTGATACGCCTCTTGAGAAACCGCTGCTTCTCCTGTTTAGTCATTAACCATTAACACTTCTTAATTTATACTATTGAATACTACCTTCTTAAGGTGGCTAGATACTCCTCCTTGGTTGTATTCTGCATTATCTCCAATTCTTTCTCATATTCACTCACCTGAAACCCAGAAAAATAAGTTTTGACCACGCATAGTCGAAGTCAACGTTTGGCTTTTTACCGTCGTGATTTTCTACAAGTTTATGACAAGAATATTAAATTGTAACATTTATAATACCGGGAAATTTGTGAAACTAGACGTTCCCCAATACTTGATTGCCGCCAAATCATACGCTCTCGCAGCAGATTCATTTTCATCGTATGCCCCTAAAACCAGAATCCGATGTGCGGCTTTACTATCTTGAAGTTGTTTATAATACAAAAACCGACAATAGTGTTTATATGCTGCGTTGCAACTTACCAAGATAAACTGCTTCACCCAATAGTTGCATCCAATGCATATACATGAAATAAAGAAATCAAATTATCATTTACATGCTAGCGTATGATCTTACGAACATATTTTATGTCGTTAATTGAAAATGTATCTTATGTCGTAACTTAATGCATGTGTCTTGCTAACCTTGTTTTCCCTTCTTCTTTTGTGTTGCGTTCCATGACCCTTTGTCCCACAAGTGAGCCTCGTATCTACCTGTCCATCGATGTCTGTCACTCGAAAATCATCTGTTAGCCAATATATGCTTCAAGAAAAAATGCACCTAGACTTTGACATAGAAAAACCTAACACTACAGTCGTATGTTCATTTCATTAACAATTATAAACCTTCCTCACCTGCTGACGCCTCGATACTTGGAGCTTCTTTTGACCGTTGTTGGGGTAGTGGGAGTGCTGGGCGTGACAACATTACTAGAATGATCACCAAGCGGCGTTGTGGATGTTGTAGCTGGTTTTCGTCACTGGCAACCTTTTGATTATTCAGTGCTAGCATTGATGGACATCTGCGTCGTCTTTTCACAACTGAACTTGATGCATCACTTACCATGCTAAATGAGTTACGCCTTCGTAAACATTCTTCAGATTTTGTAGGGATCAAATCCATACGATCACACTTCAGTCTAGAGTTTGATATGTGGGAGAGAAGAAAAGCAAAATTAAAATTTTAAATATAGGATTGGGACTTTTGTCATATAGTTTATTTTGGAATTAAAATCAAACTGAATGTAACAAAAAAACATAAATGAACGATTATTACAAGTCCCTGGGCAACATAAGAACAAAATCTCCTGAAGTTTATATTTTTATATTATTTTTTCTAATTTTACAATAGGAATATCTGTTCTTGTTATCTTTAAAAGACTGCACCCCATTTAATTTTATGTGATTCATTTGCCTATTCATTTATTGACTTGTAATATGATGGTAAAACTATTTATAGATAAATATTTTTTCGTAATTATGTGTTATTAGTTAACGCTAATACAAGTGTGTGATTATTGAACTTTCCATGATTATGTGTTACTAGTGTGATTATTAAAATTTTCTAAATTATATGTTACTAACTAATACTAGTATAAGTTTGAGCATATTGAAATTTTCTTAAACTAATTGTTGCAAGATGATAAAGGGTTAACTATTTTTCTTAGTTATGTGTTATTAGTTAGTACTAATATATCTGATTATCAAAATTTTGTCAAGTATTTATTGGTATCAAGATTTTGGGTCATCAATTAAATCTTATTTCAACCGGGGAAATCCTCCAATATTCAATACTGTTCTATTACATTAAGAAAAAAATTAACATCAAGTTTTACAATAATTTTATTTAAATTACTTGATTAACCAATTATAACAGTATAAAATATGGTCATTATGCAATAAAAAAAACTAGAGTAAGATTATTGTACAAATAAGTCTTAATATACAAATTGGCTTAACGTGAGGAGTGAAGGAGGATTTTTTTTTTCTTGAATTTTTTCCCATCTTATTAAGTATTTATAATAGTCCCAGAATCTAAAAAAAATCGTGATTTTACGCTAGTATGTAATTACTCTACAAATAAGTGTAAAATCATGATTTTTTTTACATTTTTAAATTAAACATAATACTTAAGTAGATGGAAAAAAAGTTCAATAAAAATAAAAAATAAAAAATAAAGTTTCCTTCACTTCTCATATTAAGGATATTTTGTATGTTAATACGCATTTGTATTATATCTTCACACAAAAGAAAACTATATGAAATTATATCATAAATCAAACTTTACATATATATGTGATGATTATAGATAATTACGTTTTTTAAAAGTTTTGCTAGATTTAATTGTATAAGTGCTTCAGAATCTTTTTGAATATTCTATGCTTTAAAACTCATTTTCGGATATCCCCATTAAACTACATAGGTTACATCAAGATGAACATATAACGAATAAATAAATGTATTATCATTTGTTAGATCAAACAATCGAGCTTTCACACTACTTACGGCATAAAATACAAGAAAAACAAACTGTTATGGTTAATACACATATTATCGAGGAGCAGCAAAAGAATCAAACCGAGTCGGCTGGAAAAATATCGACAACTGAAAATTCGAAATCGTGAAGGATGACGCAGAAATAAGAAATTGTATTTTATGAAGATGTTATAAAAGTGAACATTGATTTTATAGGATGCAACGTCAAAAAGTTGGTTCCTGATGCACTTCATGTCGGAGGTTTTAGTTTGTATTATCAGCTGATGGACAAAACTAAGGGAGGAATCAAAACCTCATCATAACATATAAATTATATTATATAATTATATGTTTAGGATTCTGTAAAAAAGATGAAATTTGTGATAAGGATAAGAAAGAAGATGATAAGAGCACCTGTCATTATTTAATTTATTAGGATAAGAGCAATTAAGTAATGGGTAAAGATCCTGTACAAATAGCTTTATCGTACAAAACGTACGAAAGACATGAGAAGGTAAAAAAACGCGGTGACATTTTCTTAAATATTTTACTCGTATAGGATCAAAATTACCCTATAAGATCATTTGTAGAGTAATTATGATACTCAACAAAATTACCCTACAATATTATTTGTAGAGGAATTATATACTCTACAAAATTACCCTACGATCAAAATTACTCTACAAGGTCATTTTACAAAATTACTCTACAAGATCAAAATTACCCTACAAAATCATTTGTAGGGTAATTTTGATAATTAATCTACGAGTAAATAATTACGAAAATGTTTTTTTTACCCTTTTCATGCCTTTCGTACATTTTGTACGACAAGGCCATTTGTATTTGATCTTGTGCCTTCGGTAATTTAATAAAAAAACCTAATTAAAGATAAAAATTATGTTTAACTGTTTTTTGGAGTTATTTTAGAAATTCAAATATTTTTTTATTTACTTTTAATCTTGTTTTTTACGGTGTTTTATTTTAGGAATTCAAACTGCTCATGGTGTCTTGTTTTTTATGGTGTGATAGTGTACATTATATGATATTTAATAAGATTATGGTGTTTTTTGTAGAAAGAAAAAGTTAGCTCGCTGAATTTGATAATAGTTTTTTTTATTGCTAATGGAATGGCGCCTTTGTATACTTGCTCGTTCAATTTAATGATAGTTTTTTTTATTACTAATGGAACGGTGCCTTTTTATACTTGTATGTTGTCTTGTTTTCTATGGTGTTTTATTTTAGTTTCATAGTGTTTCTGAATAAGGAAATGGTAGTTTGTTGAATTCAATGGTATTTGCAACGTTATGGTGTCTTGTATACATTCATGGTGTTTTACTGTAAAACACAATGCTTTCAATCACAATACAATTAAAACGCCATAGTATGAACATAAACAAAACACCATTGATAACTTGAGTACCTCCTAAGACCCTATTTTAGCTTTGCTATTGGGGCACCCTGTATCACACACAATAAACAAGTGTAACTATTTTAACATTGTAATGTTTAGGTAAATATTTACCAACTACTCAATTAAGTGATTTTGTTTGGTTTGTAAGGCTATAATTAAAATGAAAGACAGAAAATATGTAATAACAATTGAGTAGAGAATATAAGATCACACGAGGTATTGCTTGAGATAGAATCCATTTGTGATAAATTAATGTTGAGGTAATAGCTTGGTGGCGTGGAATTAAATTTGATTTATTGTGAAAGGGCTCCCAGTTATATTACCACAAGCCTCAGTCTCTTGCAAAACTTATTGATTAAGCCACCTCTAGGTTTGGATTATGGACATCTAACTACTATTTCCTTTTACAACACTGCCACTACGCAACCTCTATAGTCATTATCCCAGTAAGAATCCACAGAAGTATATGTTGTGTAGTAACAATACTGTTGATATGACAAGAGTGGTCAAGGTCGTACTACCTCGTTGGGACACTTGTTCTTACCAATAAAGGTGTTTGATCTTTATTTAATGAGTGGTTATAGTAATAGAAATATATATAAAGACATAATTTCTAAGGCGAGTTCACGAACTCTTGGTCCGTGCCAAAGCTGACCAAGTGTTGGCTTAACATTGAAGCCTAGTATATAGACTCTACATGCTACAAGTGAAGTTCGACAAAAGAGGGTTTTCACAAGATGTGGGTTTCTCAACACTATAAAGGTATTAACCACTATTAATATCAAGTATACTCACAAGATCAAATACCAAAATATAAGAACAAATGTTCCTTCAACAAAGGAAAAGAGTAGAAAGAATTATCAAATACATAAACACACCACTTTGCTAAAAGTTAAACATGTAACTCAAACCTAGTAAGGATGAGCTCGGTACCAGTACTCGTACCGAAAATACCGGTACCGAAAATATCTGTATCGAAAATACCGGTATCAAAAATGCCAAATATGGGTACCAACTGGTATCTTAAGGTAAAATTCGATTAAATACCGGTATCGAAAACGTCAAAAAGTGGGTACCGATCGGGTACCGAAATCAGTACAGAAATTTGGTATTGGTACTAATACCAAATGCTCATCCCTAATACCAAGTTTCATCTTCACCCAATAAATACAAGAGGTTTTAGTTAAGAATGGCCATATAATCCTACTTACAAACATTATCATGGAATGGATCATGATAAGCAAGTGTAATAATGAAAGACTTCTTGATTATGAATGAAAGGGTTCTCTCTATCTTGCTGGTGGCTATTACAAGGTGTTTTGAAGTGATCCAAACTCCAATGGATGGATTTAGATACTCTATAGACGAGAATGTGTGGGAGTGAGATGCAGAAGGATGGGATGGTTGGAATAAGCTACAAAGGCTACTATTTATAGGCCGTTGTAAGGTGCCTATGCACCACCATGCATGTACTATGCACAATCGTGCTTCAACATATGTCTAACACAAAATCGTCCTTTTGTACTTGGGCGCGGCCGTGCTTGTATGATGTAAGGTTGTTCATGTCCTTCTTGTCCCCGACAAAATCTATTATCTTGTACTTTTTGTAGAATCTTGTTCCTGGCCGTTACATGCACGACCGTGCTTGTACTTGTGCATGATCGTATGTAGACACGTGTCCAGTAGAATCTTTAGCCTTGCAAGCTTTGTCTGACCTCGAACTTCTGAAGCTTGTTTTGACCTTCCACGGCCATGCTGGAATATGTGCACGGTCGGACATTACAACTTTGACTTGTTGTTGACTTGTTGGGTGATGCACACCACCCGGCCTATCTATTCTTCTAGATTCTTATGTTTTTCTTCTAATTTTGTTAGTGCAAAATGTCTATTTCCCACGTATTTTGTTTTTGGCATTTATGTATGGCAACACTGTCGTTTGTTTGTCTAATTTTAATGTTTGAGTTTTGAATGTAAACACCTGCGCATGAGCTCATACCCAGCACATCACAGACAGATGAAGTGATGCTCTGTATAGTGATGCATAGGTGGTGATTCTCTATAAATAGAGGTTGTGATGCGTAATAAGCTCATAACTTTGACGGGTTAGCTTTTGAAAGGAGAAAATTTGTAAAGAAGTGCTGCCGAAATTAATCCGGAATGTTTATTTACATTCTTGCGTCATTCTCATACATATTCTTATGGATTCCGCACATTTGGATGTGTTAAAGTAGATTTCATATTATTCTTCAGCGTTTAATCATGTGAACAAGACGTTCCTAGAATATCAAGTGGTTTGAGAGCAAGGAGTGCTCATATCTACTTGTGAAATGGTGTAAAAGTTGAAGATTTCAGCTAATTTGAAGATTTTTGAAGATTTCAAGCACTTTCACCGTCAAATTTCTAGTATTTTCTATTCACAAGTCTTATTTTTCATCCTCTATTAGACTACACCAAAGAAAACATCTCAGCACTAAAAAACAGCCAAAACCATGTCAAAATTTTCTTTCAGCTTGTTATCGCACAAGAGGGCCCTGGAGCGCATCACCTGATACGTCGCGCATCAAGATGATACGCTGGGATTGGTGATACGCCAGAGGGGGTGATACGCAACTAGTGATCTACTCAAAAGGGTTGATAAGCGAGGGTTTTCGATATGTCTGAAAGGGTGATATACTAAGTTGCAGTGATCCATTCAAGTTAGTGATACTAGAAGTGTGATACATGGTTTTGTGATACGCGATATTTTCATATAGTGTGAAGAATTTCTAAGTCTTTGAAAGATGGATGATTTAAGAGCGTTTATGGCGAGTTCAGGGGGTAAAACTGTAAATACACTGAATTTAGATAACATCATGGGTACAGATAATAAAGCAGCGAAGTTAATGAGTATGGAAGATTTTCCCGGGTGGAAAGAACATTTCGAGGGTTATATTTTTCGAATATAATGCTGATTTGTGGAATGCAATTAAGGAAGAATTTTTGAGACCTATGAATGAAAATGGTATTAGGTTTTTACCTATCTCTAAGTCAGAAGGTGATAATAAGAAGAATTTTGAACGAGAGAAAAAATGTACAACCAATTACAACAGGCTTTGATAGATAACATGTTACATCTTTTTAAGAGTCATAAAACATCGAAATCTTTGTGGACAGCGCTACATGAGAAGTATTACGAGAATCAAGATATGATCCAAAGCAAGAAAGCGTTGACCAACAAGGAATCTGAGATTTTCATGAGTCTAAAAAATGAGTTATTACATTCTATGATCGAGAGATATTGTTTCTTGTTAACAGAGTTGGATGAGTACAAGATTGATATACCTAACCTTGAAAAGAACATTAAGCTTGTTAATGCAATGCCATAGAATGAATGGGAGAGTTTTCTGATAATGCTTAAAGGGCAGCTTAGCTGGACGGTGGCGGTGGCGGCGACTTAGCCTGCCAGTCATCGAGAGAGGGAGATGAGAGGAGAGGGACGACGACTAGGGTTGGGTTTGTTGCTGTTGAGATTATTTTTCTTTTATTAAGGTTCGGGTTTAAGCATGTATTTATATCTAATATAATTACAAACTAAACCCAATGTTTAAACTTTCTCTCCAAGTTAAAACCTTATAACTAACTCTTAATTTTTTTAGAACAACAGATTTGCTGGATTTCCAGCTTACTCCAAAGGGCCAACATATACTGGTAAAACCCCTCATACCAAGTTCGAATCCCTCCCAGAGGTGCTATCCCATATTTATCTAATTTGCACTTAGTAGGAATTGAACCGAGACCTCACTATGAGGAAACCACTTAATGGAAAACTCCATGACAAACTGGGCTATACCATATTGGCAATTAACTCTTAATTACTAATCAATCTCCCACACTATTTATTATCCAATAATAAAACTCTAATTTGTATAATTCTTAAACAATTATTAATTATTCAAAATAATTAATGTCTATAATATTATACCATGAATCGTGTTATAAATATATTTAACTATTAAATATATTATTTGTGTGTGTCCTCCAAAGTGTAACTCTTTAGATGATACATGATAGTACCGTTAAACAATTGAGTGTTAGACACACTAATTCCAACATAAGGCACCTAGCAAAATTATAAAGCAATTAGAGCCAAAAAGGCGTAAATTTTTACGGGGTGGGAGCGTGTAACCACCACGAATAATCTTATTAAATCCTAGTGCGACACCTGGGCGGAAACTCTATAAATAATTCAAATTTGTTGAAGGAAAGGGACAAAATTATTAAAAAAGATGTTGATTAAAAGTTGAGGGACTAAATGTGCCTAAAGAGGACATTTTTTATAATTCTGGGAGGTCCTTGCAAACCGAATGGGCTTAGCCATTGCGGTCCTCAAGGCATTCAAATTATTAGAGCGCCGGAGGTCCCTCGCGGACCGTAAGGCTTGAACCCTTGAGGTTCGTAAGAGTTCGTTGGCAGTAAAACTGCAGCTGGCAGCTGCAGCCTGCATTCATGCCACTTCTACTTGCGAATATGCCACACCTCTCTTCCTTAAGACACCTGGGGTACCACTAATCTCATCCTTAACACCCCTAGTAATACTTGGCAAGCCCTCCTTAATCCTCAATTAGTATAAATAGGCTCTTTTTTTTTGAGTTTCTTCACACCACATTCATACTTCACTTCTAATTCTACTTTGGAGCTTGCTTCTGAACCTAAGGAGCCTCTTCTTCTTAGTCAAACATAAATTAATAAAAGTCAAACGCAACTTTATGCATTTTATGGCAAATGGATTTTTATGTATTATGACCAAAAGTTTTGACAAAAATCAGTTTATATAACACTATAAAATATATATTGACATCTCCAACTCGTCATAGACCCATTCAACCACCCGAACCCGTTTTATACGCATACGACTAGTTATAAGTGTCACACCCCGACCCGCAGCGGAAATAAAAGTCGGGGCATAATTGGGTTATCACCAAAGCTCATAACATTTACTAAAAGGTTTCATATTTATTTATTTGGAATTTAAAAACTTCAATTATCCAAAACAACGAAACATACAAGCACAAATAAAATAGTTCTAAACAGTATATATGTTATTAATCTTCTAAGGCCATTCCTATGTGTTCCTCTCTTCAGCTTGTCCACCTGTATCATGCGTAAAATAAAGGTTTAGATCAACAAAAGTTGGCGAGTGAATCTAAGTAAAACATTTAAACATTAGTTATATCAGTTGTTTAAATAAAAATTTGTGCATGAATATAAGTGAGCATATGTATATATATAAACCATCACAAATCACATAATATCCATAACGAACACATGACATGATGAATGATGAACTTGAGATCAAGGCTCAATCAAACAGAGCCGATCTAATGAGGCACCTGATGCTCAACTCGTATCCCACGAGGAACTGATGGGCCTAATAAATGATTGCACTAAAATGATAAAATGTAACCACACATAATCACTCAAACAAAAATACACATTTGATCACGAGATGATATTAGCACAAGTGTTTAAATAAATAAAAAATATGTACGACACATGATACACCCCAAAACATGAATAAAAGGGGAATTTGTAAGGATTCACTCACAGTGGGTGCGTATTCTTGGTTGTTGAGAAATGCGCACGAGTTGAGGGTTTGATCGACAAACGAATACTAACCTAAGATAATAATACGATAATTCGATAAATACAAACGAATTAATATTTTTGATTAAATACATTTGGTATAATTTTAAGTTATTTTTGTGTTTTTTGTTGATATCTTAAAACCTTCGAAATTGTGATTTTTAGCATTTTAAGGGATTTTTAACTATATTATAATTATACAGTATTATAAATAATCAAATAAAATAAAATAAAAATAGTAAAAATATGTTGTCAGGTCCGACAAGGAGTGACCTGACCGGTTCAGGGGTGGAATTCGAATGCGTGTGGTGAGACTCGAACTTATGACCTCTCGGTTGCGTGCACGCAGCTTTTCCAACTGAGCTACTTGTCTAACCCGTTAGATTATGGGTTTTTATTATACTTATACACTCTTTAGGTTAACCTGAATTTGATTTAGTTAAAAAGGTTTTTAAAATCATTTGACCGGTGTGTGCAATGATACTCGAACCTGCGCCCTTAACGTTTTTGGCACCCAGCTGGGTGTCTAACCCATTTAATTTATGATTCATATTAAACTTATCTACTAACTGAAAGTGTTCTGCTCAACTTAAAAAAAATTTGTTTTGCTGGAGTTGGAACCGAATACGTACATGAATCGAACCCAAGACCTGTGCTTTGAAGTTGCACATAGTCCACCACTGGACTATGTGTCTAACCCACTTAAAAACCCACATTTTAATATATAATATATATATATATATATAAACTGTCACACCCTGACCCGCAGCGGAAAAGGTGATCGGGGCATGATTGGGTTATCATCAAAGGTCACGATATTTATTATAACGTTTCATATTTATTATTACAATTTAAAGGGAAACATACAATCATAATTACATCATGTCCTACACATCATTCTAGACTTCATTATTTTCTTCTAAGGCATTTCCTATGTTTTCCTTGCTTCATCCTGTTCACCTGTATCATGTGTAAAAATGGTTTTTGGATCAACAAAAAGTTGGCGAGTGAATCCTATGAAAAACATTTGAACAAGTTTATTTAATTGATTATAAAATAAAGTGCACAACCACATATGAGTAAATATAGATGTAAACTTATTCACAAATCACTTAATATTAAATAATGCACACACATACAATAATAAATTGTTTTGAGGCACACGTTGCTCAACTCGTCTCCCACGAGGAACTGATGGGCCTAATGAATGATTTGCATACAACTTGACAATATGAAATACATAACTACAAACAATATATACATTCTAAGTTTAGATAACAATATGGTATGGCACAAGTTTAAATAAACGAGTTAATTTTAGTGACACATGACACACCCCAAAACGTGTAATTAAAAAGGGGAGTTGTAAGATTCACTCACCTTGGGTGCGTTCGGTTGATGTTGTTGAATGCGCACGAAGTTGGATTTAACCACGAGTGAAACTAACCTAGATAATAACATAATGGTTCGGTAAATAAGCGGATTTTATTAATCAATTTTAGTAGGATTATTGGATATATTTTTGTGAGTTTAAGGCTATTTTCTAACTTTAAAAATGTTATTTTTAAGTATTTTTAATTTAAATAAATAAATAAAAGTAATAAAAAAAATGTTTATTTTTGATTGTTGACCATTGACTTGTTTGACCGTTGACTTGTTGACTTGTTGACCGGTTCGGTCGTGTATGTGATATGCGCTAGGTGAGACTCGAACCGGTGACCTCCCGTACGCGTGCACGCAGCTCTACCAACTGAGCTACGTGTCTAACCCGAAATATTTCTGTTTTTAATTATATTTATATACTAATTGAATTAATCCGAAAATCATTTATTTTAAAAACGATTTTAATGTCTCGCTCGGTGCTCGCCACAGGTCTCGAACCCGGGACCTGTGGGTTAGTTTGGCACACAGTCCACCGCTGTACTGTGTGTCTAACTTGGTAAATAAACTGGTTTTTATTACACTTAACATCTTACTGAAGTTAACCCGGTTCGGTCTCTAAAAAAAAGGCATTTTATTTCTGTGAAGGTGCGTGTGTCAAGAATCGAACTCGGGACGTTATGCATATTGTTTGCACACAGTCCACCACTGGACTGTGTGTCTAACCCGTTCATAAAACTGTTTTTAATTAATCTTATATCATATCAGTACTTCGTCTTCTCCGATTAAAATTTCCGATTATGACAATTCAACTGATTTATTTCTCATTCGATTTTCAAGCTTTATAAGTAATTGAAAGGTAATGAATGGAGAGAGTTTGGGGGAAAGAGTATACCGATCAGCGTCTTTCACAGAACTCCGGCGAAGACTCGTCGGCTCTGTTTGTGAACTTCGGCTGTTAGGGTCAATTACCAGTTTTGTTCGATTAGTTATGATATGGAGGTACTTAAACATGGATTAACAGAAGTTTGAATGTTCCTACCGGCTCTCAGCGTGATTCTGAAAGTTTCAGAAGTTTTCCGGCGAAGGCAGGAATTCCGACAACGTCGTCTGGTATTGATTCTGGATGGTGGATTTGTGTTAGTAACAGACTAACAATGAATTGAAACAGAAAAAGTCGAGGGAATTACCGCGTGGATGTGAGTCTCGGTTTTCCGGCGACTTGCAGATATTTTCCGGCGAGTGATATTACGTCGAGAATGGGGGTGATTGTGAGCGAAAAGGCTATCAGAGGTTAGAGGGTGTATTTATAGGAAAGAATCGAGATGCATGTGGTCTGATTTCAGTCTTGATTCGTCGGTTAAAATTTTCCGGCGGTTATGACCAAAGTCGCGGACTGGACATCGGTTATAACCGATGCAATATTTATTATTCGCGTTAAGACACAAGAAACCGACCGAGAAAGGCGAATTCGTCGGGATTTCCGACGTCTGCGATTTGGGCGCGTCTGGGACTGGATTTGATTTCTGAGTTTCGTTATTTGAATGAATTATTTCTAATAATGAACAAGAAACACAAGTGGCGTAGTGGCTGAGCGTGTGGGAGTTAAGACTTTGTTGACCATATTGACCCGGCTGACCCGGGTTCGAAACCCGGCAGCCTTGTTTTATTTTAGCCCACTATTTTTAATACTTTTTCAAATATAAATTTTATAATCCAATATACTTATTAATTATGTATCGTTTAAAATTAATTTGGGCATTAAATATGCCACGAAATTTTTAACTGATTGTTCGGTTAATAAACGGAGCGGGTTTGGTAAATCCGATTTTTGACGGATGTTACATAAACTGATTAACTTCATCTTCGTCAACTTAAATAACCCAGATTCTGAATTGCGATTCCACTTTGAATTAAATAGTGTTATTGCTATAGAATGATTTAAATGTAGCATTGAAACAATATTCATAAGCAACGTTAAGGGTTTACCGGTTATTGTGATGTTCCAACGATGGTTCTCTGGCGAGTGGAAACGAATTTTCCGGCGACCACAACTGGATTCTGTTTGAGTAGTGCTTCTAATAGCAAGTGGGTGAGTGTGTGTTTGAGAGTGATTGATGACTGGTATTTATAAGCAGAGGTGTTCTCCATCTCTTTTAATGTCTTCGGTTACAATTGACCAAGTCATGATTGATATGTTTTAAGGCTTCAGTTATAACTGACATTAGCCATCAGTTATATGCATTCGAAATTGGAAAAGAACGTTACTATCATGATTTGCTCTTAATAACTGATCAGGGTTGAAAATTTAGCAGGTTTGTTTGATGACTTAGTTATAAAACTTATTTGTTCCAAAAGTTAAACACTAAGGTGTGTGTAGTGCAGTGGTGTTTGGTGTGTGTGTACTCGCGGGAGACCCGGGTTCGATTCCGATTTCCTCCTTTCTTTTATTTTTACTGCTGATTTATTATTTTAAGTTTAATTTAACTTAATTATTGTTTTATTTATAGTTTAAATTTTAATAACATTTATTAATTGAGACAAATAAAATAGACGACACTAATAATTACACAACGATCATTTGACCAACACTTGATTAATAAAGGGGCGGGTTTTTGAAACCCGTTTTACACCATTGTTACAATAAGGACATAAACTGTATAAACTAGTCGTGGCGGGTCAAATGCTTTCAAAACCTTTCCAAATTGGAATGTTTGGTTAAATGATCCATATCACATAAGACCCCTTGCTCATACGTGTATAAACCACATTCTATCCGGTCAAAGCTTAATCTAGCGAAACCGAGCGTTATTCTAAATTTAATGGGTCAAAGTCAAATACTTACCAATGACATGTAAATATTCTAATGGATAATAATTCTGTTCATTCCGAACTATAGAGCCCTCCAGATACTAGCATCTCAGATTAATAAACTTTGAATACGGCTTTGCTACAAGAATTATTATCCGGATTAATAAGCTAGCAAAGGTAAATACCTTTTTAGCCTTTTATATTAAAACTTGGGATATGGCTTGTGCCACTTGGTACGGGTATTGCAAATGAACAAATGTTTACAGATATTGGTACTTGTTTTAATCCATTTTGCTTGATAAAGCATTAAACGTTTGGGGGCTAATAGTACCATATCCGGGCATCCCGATTCATTTAATTGTAAATGACCATTAAATGCGGGGTGTAGGCATACACCTGAACGACACAAATATTTTGGTGTGTTTATTGATCACATACTGGTTATAATACTTGTAACATTCGGCCCCTCTTACTACCAATGTTGTCCGCTTTGCTCCCGATGGGTTGCCCATACAGGAACTCATAGATTTGTTTTTGGTTGCCCTGGTGGAGACTTCCTAGGAGGTCACCCATCCTAGTACTACTCCCACTTGAACACGCTTAACTGTGGAGTTCTCCTCTCATCCACTAGCGTTAATCCCAAAACGCGTTGGTGATTTAAGAGGCGGTGCATGTCTTATGAACCAATAATCTCTCATGGCCACGGCCGATGTGGGATTTGCCTAGGGTGTTATAATGGTCCGTGTTAATCTTTCGGTAGTCGGTATCAGTATCATTACAATACTGGTTCCCGAATGTACGACAAGCCTGTAATTCAGTAAAAGTAATTATTCCAATGATTATTGAATATTTTTTTAAAAACATTTTCTAAAACGCATCGGTTAATAATATTTACAAGTGAAAAGTAACGTATTTTAAAAATTAACCACAAGTGACGAACCTCAATAGTATGATGGATACGATTCGGCAATAAGCTTTGGAATTTGAGACTCCACAGCTAAAGTCCTATGATGTCTTAAGTCCTTTTTATTTTGATCCTGCCTTGTGAGATAATTGTACCGAACAAGATGTTACAAATTTTATTTAATATATTTTCAAGCTTTTATATTTAATACTTTATCATTATATCTTACACTGTTAATTGTGGTATTGTTATCCGACCATCACACATAAACCCACATCCGGGCCCACTAGGAAATCGGGGTGTGACAGAGCAAAGCGAAAAACAAAATGTGTTAGGTCAATTGAGATATTACTACCGGTGGACTAGGGCTTACTCCGTTCCGCGATGCTAACATTACACTATTGATGAAATGGTGTTGCCGATATAAAAGTGAACCGAATGCGTTGCGGAAGAGAGTGATCTAGGCTATACATTACTTAAATAAATCATGCCAATTAATTCGTTATTTAAATAATATATCGGCCTCATGGAAGACTAGCCAAACTTGGAAAACCACGTCGAAAAAGTGAATGTTGATCTTGTGAATTCTTTTAAGTCGTGATCTGGTGGAGAGACAAAACTCACTTCTGGTTGGACCCTTGGAGTTGTTGGGTTCCGAAAAAGATTAATACTTTTATGTGGAAAGCAAATTTTGGATCTGCTTTCAACAGTTTCGGCTCTATATACATGAAATATGGTTACAGGTCCGGTGGATTGTAAGATTTGTGGGGAAAGGGAGGAGAATAGTGACCGTTTGTTGATGGCTTGTCACTTTGCTAACCGGGTTTGGCAAGCAGTTTGCAATTGGTGTTAAACACCGACGATTTACGCTTTCCTCTGTTCAAGATTTTACCAATCTCCATAAAGATACGTGGGTGGGCCGTAGAAAGAGTATGGTTTTTCAAGCGATTATTTTTATGGCTAGTTGAAGTACGGAAAACAGGAATTGAGCTTATATTCTTGGACAAAGAGGTCAACGCCTCTAAAATGGTGGAAAGTGTAAAAACGTCTTTGGATTAAGAATACATCTCCTCCTTTTAAGAGCTTGATGTGGAAAAATTAGTGTAATTTTTAATTAATTTGTAACGTCGCTGTTGTTTTTTTGAGAATTGCCGTAAAAAAATAAGTAAACCAGTGTTTAAAATTTTTCAGGAACCAATATTTCCTTAAAGGATTAAGGAACATTATTTATGCTTCTAGATATTTAATTCTAAAATTTGAAGATACATATATACTTTTTGTACAAAGTAGTATAAAAGTATTTAACAAATAACAAATTAGTTCTATCAAATTATATAAATTGTTGAACATAGAAAATTTTGAAATAAAAGTATATGCTTAAATTGTATTTCAGCATATTTAAAGAGAAATTTAAAGAATGATTGAAAACTAAAATAGAGTTTTAACCACATGATTGGTCTAAGTAATATTATTTTACTAGGTTATAGACTCGTGTATTACATGAGTTGTGTGTATATATCTCTAATATGACTGAAATTACATTTTTACATATGATAGTGAAAACAATCAATTAGAGTCGTATTTTGTCGGAAAAATTCAATTGAGTAACATGTTCCATTTATAAAAAAGTAAACATATGAAATGAGTAAATGTGCCAAAAGTTTTTAAATGCTTAAGATGTTCTTAATCATTTTATTAAAAAGAAATCCTATATCATACTTTTGATAATATGTTTACGCTACTCATAAATAATATATCAAACTTTACAAAATGTCTATATATAAAAAAAGAAAATGCACAAAAGGTGTTGAAACGTTGGCCTAACATGACTCAAACCGTTTCAACCCATAAAAAATCACCCGTTTTGGCATGGACCCATTACAACCGTAAAAGAAGGATAAATAAGATTTAAAAACTTTCCATTAAAAAATAAACAAAAAGCATATTACAAATATGTGATTGACCTGTGTAGTTCATAATATTCACCTTAAGCATAAATTATTGTGATATACAAGAATAAATCGGAAACCACAAATAACATGGGATCCATATTAAAAAGTATTAAAATCATAGGTTTTAAAATTATAGATAATTGCTATTCAAAAAGTTTAAGTATTCTTTTAATAAAAACTTTAAATATTTTTTTAATTATCAATCTTAGATTTTAATTAATATTAATATTATTAACATAATATTAATAATCATGAACTAGAATTAGGTATTAATTAAATAATATTATTAGTAGTTATTAATTGAAATTCTTTATTAGAATTAAATTAATAGTAAAAACTATTTTTTTTAAAATAATTATTGGCTTATATTTATTTGTACAGCTAAACTAATCAAAACAATGTCAAACTTACTTTTTTTTAAATTATAAGTATAAGTATAATTTTTCAAATCGTAAACCTAATTATAAATCTATAAATAAATAACTTATGGTGTTTGTATTTTTGGCTTTGGGAGTTTTTCAAATAAAAAAAAAATTGAAAATTTCATTTCTAACTCTAAAGTCTTAATCATTAATAATTTAAGTCTAAAGTTTCAATCTTTATTAATCTAACCCCTTTGATAAATTTAATTTTTACTTTTAACCCAAAGTTTTTTATCTTTTGCAACTTTGGTCTCTTATAATTTTAATATTTTGCAAGTTTTATGTTTAACGTTCGTTCTGAATTTTCCGAGTTAACATGCCACAACATGTGTGTGGGTTCAACATTTTTTCATCTACTTTCCCCTTTGACATGTCCGTCGCTGCGTGTCTATTTTTCCCCGTTTGATAGGTCTGTCACAACGCGCGGGTCATAGATCGATTTAGTTATTTTTTCTATGTTTTACACACAGACTCACAGTTATATAAGAAATATTTGGCTTTCATCCAATATGATATTTAACTAACGAATCCCCGTCTCATTGCGGCGTGTGGTAATTATACTAAAAGAAAATGCCAAAAAACAATTGATTAAAATATATTTGAGTGTTTTAGAAATCTCAAAAACAACTTTCAGTTTTGCTGACTGAAAAAAATGGAGTCGGTAGCCACTTTTGCGGGGAACATATCTGACGGTTGCAGTGGTATTCAGTTGTCAAAATCGGGTCAGTGAGATGGTGACACGTGTGAATAAGAAGACCGTGGACCAAAATAGGATTGTGTAATCATTCTTTAATAATTTGACCAGAAGTTGTACATCACTGTTTCCTACAGTTGTACCCTGCCTCGGCCTGCTAGAACCTATAAGGACATTTCTACCCCTTCAATATATATTTTTTGGAAAGGCATTATAGCCATTATTTTGGTTATTATTGACAAATTACATGATATATGACTAAGGGGGTGTTGGGGGTTTGGGGTATCAACTGTCGAAGGTGGGATTCACATAATGTGGATTGCTGACTTGGCCTTTGTTAGATGTGGGGTGACGTGACTTCGGCTGGTTGCACTTGCTATTTTTTTAAACCAATTAAAATTTTATTTAATTAAATTAACAAACTAACTAAAAAATTACATAAAATTAAAAAAACAAGTACATTAAAATAAAAAAAATTTAAAAACTTCATCATTTATCCATGTGATATTTTTGCAAGAATTTCTTTCATCTCCAACGTCGTTGCCAATTATGCGCCGCTAAGGTGATCGACGTTCATGGCGAGAAAGTTCATATCCGCAAGTTTTTCTTTGTGAGATGCCTTTTTTTCGTGAGCCACTTGGATATTTTTCTTCACCGAGACCCTTTGTTGTTGGATGAAATTGAATGTGTCAATTTTTGTCCTAATTTCTTCCAACTGGTCGGTATACAATCCTTTACCCAAAGCCGAACTAGGGGCAAACCCGAGGCCGAACCCCTTTTTTTGAAGTGTCTCTACCGGGTGGGCGAGAAAGAGAATCATCAAACTCATCCAAATTTAGATCAAGCTCTTGATCATGAGCATCATATTGAGCTTGGGACGAGCGTGTTCTTGCCCTTTTGGATGAGGTTGATTCGCTAGCAGTAGGGACTGTCGCCCATTTAGAAGCGTACTTACATATATTCCAATAATGCATGTACTTGAACTCGGATTTCTTGTTATCTCTATACGAGACTATGGCATTTTGGATAAAGTCGGCTTCAATTTCACCGCTCCTTAGCAAGTTCTTCGCCTTTTGGAAACAATCATTGAACAAGGTGACGTGTGTATTTATCTCACTCCCCTTGGATGAGAGACTATTATTTTCACGATACACCTCCTTGCTTTGCATTTGTATATGAAATGATTTCTTATGTCATCCCAAAAATCTGTGCGGTGTCGTGCATTCCCTATTCCAAAAAAAATTTAGTCGTTATAAAAAATTATAATAAAATGAAAAAAATAATATTGTCATATATAACATACCTTTGATCGAATCTTGTGATTCGTCGATATAACATCTTGTTAAAGTAGCTTCTTCTTGAGCCGTCCACTTTTTTGTACTCGTTGAGCGGCCGCTATTGCTTTCTCTTCATCTATTTTTTTGTGACTTCTTTTTTTGGTCGGTTTGGATGACGCACCACTAACGTCTTGCGATTGTGTTTCGGGTACGGAATCGAGTTGGGAAAAGTTAGTTGGAATAGATGAATCGTCGTATGGAAAGTTCATGTAAACACGCCCCCTATATAAGACGCGATTCCTGATAGCTCGGGACAAGGTGAGTATACAAAACCTTGTGGTTGGCCACGGGAAAGCGGTATTTGGTCGGGTTTGGTGGTTGGCGGTTTTGGGGCGGGCTAGGGTTCGGATTCTTTTGGAAAACAAAGGGGTTGTTCGGGTCGAGGTTTCGGTTAAATGGATGCATTGTAGAGGATTAAGTGGGTTGAATTTATAAAAAATATAGAGATTGAAGAAGGTGAAAAGTTGAGAAGTGGTAAAAATTTTTAAAAATGGATGAGTATTTATACGTTTGAAAAAGAAATATATTTTTTATAATCTAGCTGTTGGGTAACGGCTACCCCAAACGGTCAACTTTGCCTAACAAATCCCAGTTGTCTACATCATCTCCCCAACCCGCCCCACGCCAGGCTTCATAGCCATGCCAGTGGGGCAACGCCGCCGTTACCCACGCTGGCCCGAGTGGATACAACGACGTTGCTTGGCTTCCCCCTCCCCAAACCAAAGCCCATACCTTATGGTCTTACCTATTTATAATTTGTGTAATAGTTAATTAATATTATAGAATCCATATATTTTTCATTATATATTTAAGAACACTTCAACTATATTCATCTATACGAACAGGGGTCTTTGAAGAATCAATTTTAAACAGAGATATGTGAAAATTTTATACACTTATATGAATGTTTTAAATGTAATAAATAAAATAATTTTCTTACCACGTCTGTTTTCTCTTTTCTCATATCGTATATGCATAAAGTTAGTAACAAATGTCTAAACATTCGTATTCAAGAATTAGGAGAGAATTGCTTAAGAATTCTATATTTATGAGAGTTGATAAATTAAATAATCTATTTTTATATAAATATATGAGTTAGTTCAAACTCTATGATATACTCAGATATAATAAAGAGTTCAATTCTCTATCAAACAAAAACAGACAGTAGAATCATCAAAGTGGGAAATAAACTGAGTAAGCTGGACAGGTTCTTGGTCTATAGGACTTTCGTTAGTAAGTGGCCAGAAGCTTCTGTGACGGTTCTTAACAGAAAGTGTTCTGACCATTGTCCTATCCTTTTTTCTCTTTCAAAGTTACATATTGGGCATTCTACGATTCGCTTCTTTAACTCTTGGATTGGATTGTTGGGTTTCGAGGATTATGTGAAATTAAGATGCGGTTTTTTTGTTTTTGATGCCAGAACTGATTTGGTTTAGCAACCAATCTTCGACGGTTAAAGAGTTGCATCAAGGCTTGGTTGCGGTAGACACGAAAAGAAGAGAAGACAATTGTTCACGTTTTTAGCAATTTATTGATAACCTGGAAAAGAATTGCGGAGTCCCGGACATTATTGGACGAAGAATGCCTGGAGATGTCTGAAGCGAGGAAGAGTCTTATGGAAATAGAGGGGGTAAAAGCTTTGGATGCTAAGCAAAACAAAACATGTATTAAGTGGGCAGGGGATGGGGGTGGGAGTTCGTTACAAACTTCATTTTTCCTACAAAGTGTACAAAGTCATAAAACACCACAATTTCAACAATAAAACACATTCAAAACCCACAAATAACAAAGTGAAGATTACTAAAACATTATATTTGTAGGTTTTGTGTGGTGTTTTGGATGATAAGCCTTTGATTTTCGAATGACTAACGTTAGTGTGTTTTATTTTATTATCATATTGTGTTTTATATTCATAGTTCTACGATGGTGTGTTTGAAGTTTTTATGGACTGTTGGGGTTTGTAAATTGTGTTTTAGTGATCTTCACTATGTTATTTGTGAGTTTTGAGTTTGTTTTATGGCTGAAATTGTGGTGTTTTGGGTTGGTGGCTCTATTCTATTTGTTGGAAATAGAGTGGGCGGTGTTAGATTGTGCAAGTGAGCGGCCCTAAATAGATGTGGTGTGCATGTAAAAAGTGGTATATTTTTAGCCGTTTTATACACTAGTTCAAGTTTTAATATTTATAAAAATATGATAAAATACCATCACACTACACTATCTATCATTGGCGTAATATAGTGATGGTAAGATACTAAGGTCGTCCAAGGATACAACCAATTTTAGTACCAAGACTTCGTTAGCGTCTAGTCAAACCAAAAGTAAATGCTTAAAAAATGGCTCAAAATAAAAATGAAGAGGTAAATAAAAAGGTAGTAATCAATAATAAGAAAAATGTGGTGTTTAGGATCAACATACCTCTTGATGCTTCGTTAACTAATTCTTACCATGGGGTAACTAAGGTTTTATTGTCAGACGAGGAGTTGTGTGTCTTAGAGGGTGTTTGGGATTGAGTTTGAAAATAACTTATTGACTTATTAACTTTTCAAAAAGCCAATAAATTAAAAAAATGTTTGGCAATGCTAGAAATGCTTTTTGTTTTGGCTTTTTGTGAAGGAGTAAAAAGTTGTTTTTCAAAAGCCATAAAATCCTGACTTTTAAATGACTTTTGGCTTTTTGATCATTAAATTACCAATATATCCATTCCCTTTAAAATAGCAACCAAATATGAAAACTAATTCTATCATTTTTAGTTATTTTACTATATTCCATCACAAAAGCTAAACCAAACACTTTTTTTAAAACATCTGTCGAAAAAGTCATTAGTTAATAAGCACTAAGGTTTTATTGTCAGACGAGGAGTTGTGTGTCTTAGAGGGTGTTTGGGATTGAGTTTGAAAATAACTTATTGACTTATTAACTTTTCAAAAAGCCAATAAATTAAAAAAATGTTTGGCAATGCTAGAAATGCTTTTTGTTTTGGCTTTTTGTGAAGGAGTAAAAAGTTGTTTTTCAAAAGCCATAAAATCCTGACTTTTAAATGACTTTTGGCTTTTTGATCATTAAATTACCAATATATCCATTCCCTTTAAAATAGCAACCAAATATGAAAACTAATTCTATCATTTTTAGTTATTTTACTATATTCCATCACAAAAGCTAAACCAAACACTTTTTTTAAAACATCTGTCGAAAAAGTCATTAGTTAATAAGCACTAAGGTTTTATTGTCAGACGAGGAGTTGTGTGTCTTAGAGGGTGTTTGGGATTGAGTTTGAAAATAACTTATTGACTTATTAACTTTTCAAAAAGCCAATAAATTAAAAAAATGTTTGGCAATGCTAGAAATGCTTTTTGTTTTGGCTTTTTGTGAAGGAGTAAAAAGTTGTTTTTCAAAAGCCATAAAATCCTGACTTTTAAATGACTTTTGGCTTTTTGATCATTAAATTACCAATATATCCATTCCCTTTAAAATAGCAACCAAATATGAAAACTAATTCTATCATTTTTAGTTATTTTACTATATTCCATCACAAAAGCTAAACCAAACACTTTTTTTAAAACATCTGTCGAAAAAGTCATTAGTTAATAAGCACTCTTAACAAAAAAACACTTTTGAAGTTAAATAAGCAATCCCAAACACCCTCTTAATGCATAAGGTTGTGTAGTAGCTGGGCCGGGATCCTAACACTCTCAAACTTATCACTTTGAATCAACATGGACACGCCACTCAAGGCCGGAATCAAACCAAAATGGTACCGCCCAATCAGCAAAGAAAGAAACCAAGCTAATAGCGCCACAACATTATTGGTAGATTTTAATAATGTAGCCGAAATACGACCCAAGTCCATTGCGACGTTAATATTTCACTCACTTTCAATAAACTATTAATTGACCAAAGTTATTAACACACACACACACACACCCCTCATTCACCAATGGTTTTCCTTAGTTAACTCCCTATCAAGCGGGCAAGTTTCCCCCAAAACACTCAAGAAATCTAGCCAAGAATGGCCATAGAACTAGTTTTCATCATACTTGAAAATATTATATTAATCATCGAAGCTTGAGTACACTAATGATTCTTTAGTTTTTATTACTGATTACAATGATTAGAGATAATTGGTAGAAGAGAAATGTGTTGTGGAGAAGAGAGGAGAGAATGAGCAAGTAAAAATGGTATGATTAGCCCTCTATTTATAGTCTGCTAGAGGCCTAGCCACGTGGCCTGCCTGGAAGGCACGTGCCGTGTCTGGCCAAATGACCTGTTGTAGCCAGTTGGCGAGCATGGGCTGTGTCTACCAGACATGGGGCATGGTCAACTTTGTGGGTCCCCCGGATCTCCCAGATCTTCTTGAAGGCAACCTTTGTCTTTTAGTGTCGAGAGAAGGAGAGTGCCTTCCGGGCACGGGGCGCGTGGACTTTTCTTGTAGGCTTTGCTCTAGGTCTTTTGGAGGTGCTAGCAGTTTCCCGGTTCCAAGACATGGGGTGTGTCTGACGAAGCATGGGGCATGTCTGGACAACTTTTCTCCATTTTCTTTAGTTTTTTCGCCCGGATTTGCTTCGTTTGTTGAACTTGTGTTTATTTTGTCTAGCAAAAAACCAAAATAAGCCTATTTTAAATACTTCTTTAACAAAACTTAATAAAAAGTGAGTGTAAATTTAATAAAAAGTGAGTGTAAATTGATATTAAAACATGTACACTTTTGCTTATATTAGGCCTCGCAGACCCGACAGCTTCAATTTTACCTTCATTAAGCGCTTTTGGGTTTGTTTAAATTGATTTGTAAGGCTCTTTAATGACTTTCATAGAATGGAGGCTATCTATGATCGTTGTTTAACATCGATTATCGTGCTTAAACCTAAAGTTAAAGATCCTGTCCGGGTCTCTGACTTTAGGCTAATAAGCCTTGTGGGTTGTATCAATAAAGTTATTTCCAAGGTATTGACTAATTGGCTCAAAGTTGTGATTAGGGGCTTGGTGTCGGAAGAACAAATGGCTTTTTTTTTCTAATCGGAGTATTCTTGATGGTCCACTAATAGTTAGTGAGACCATTGTGTGGATGCGGAGGGCTAGACAAAAAGGTATGTTATTCAAAGTGGATCTTGGAAAAGCCTATGACTCCTTGTGTTGGGAGTTTTTATTGTCGATGTTGGAGCAAATGAAGTTTCCTAGGAAATGGATTAAGTGGATTTCAGCCATATTATCTATGGCCCGTTCTTCGACCATCTTAAATGGTTCCTCTACTAGCGAATTCGTTTGTACTCGAGGCCTTATACAAGGAGACCCGATCTCCCCATATTTAATTATTCTCTCTATCAAAGGGCTGACTTGTATCATTAAGGAGGCATGTTCGAGCGGGGTTTTTGAAGGCATTAAAGTATCACAAACTGCACCTCTATTGTTTCACTTACTCTTCGCCGATGATGTTTTATTTTTGGGGGAGTGGACTACTAGGAATACGTTTACACTTAGGGGCTTTCTTAGATGTTTTTGCTTACTGCTGGGCTAAAGATAAATTTTCAGAATTGTAGTGTGTTTGGTATTGGGGTGGACCATTCGGAGGTGACTACTATGGCATATATGCTTGGGTGTAAGGTGGGGAAGTTACCCTTCATACATCTCAAGCTTCCGTGGGTGGATATATGAGAATTCAGTAAAAAGTTGGGACCTAGTGGTAGATAAGTTCCATAGCCACTTGTCCCTTTGGAAGGTTCACCAGATTACTTTATTAAAGTCGGTGCTAAACTTTTTGCCGACATATTTTTTCTCTTTGTTTCAGGCACATGTACAAGTAATCAAATCACTTATAGTCTAAACTTTCTTGGGGGGGGGGGGGGGTGTAATACAAAGACAAGATATGTTGGGTGGCTTAGGCTAAAGTTATTCTTCTGGTTGACCAAGGCGGGATTGGGTCTCTTAATGATGCTAGCATCGTTACACTAGCTAAGTGGTGATGCCGTTTCAAGACGGAACAAGGGGCTCTTTGGAGAAAAGTAGTTTCAGCTTTACACAGTGGGTCACGATCACATGACTTTATCGCTAGAAAGCTCACAAATAACGGCCCTGGAAGCAAATCATGAACATAAATGTTGACCTCGCTAAGGTAAATGTGAATTTAGAAAATACTACTACCGATTCGGTGGGGAATGGGGAAACGATCATATTCTAGATTAACGTGTGGATTGGGTTGGCCCCTTTAGAAGTGTGTTCTTAATCTCTTTGCTCTGGAAAAAGCCAAATATTGTGTAGTTTCGGATCAAATGGAGTTTGGCTCTAGAGGTATTACTGTAAACTTTGAATCGTCACGTGGTAGTATACCTCAAATGAGGCTGCAGAGTTGCAGAATCTTCTGGGCCTTTTGGGGTCGATGACGCTGGGCCAAAGGGATGATAAGTAGGGTTGGGCCTTGAATGGGTTAGGGGACTTTTCTGTTAAAAGCTTTAAAATGTTGTTGAGTATGGGAGTGAGCAGCAAGTTAGCCAATTTTCTTGGAATAATCGGTACCTAAAAAGGTCTGTTTATTGCGTGGAGAGCGTGTCACACCCCAAAAACGTCGTAGTGGAAATACAAACATAGTGGTGACGGAAGTTGGTGCCCATAAGTATCTCTGTGGACGATGTATTATTTTTGGACATTCAACTTAATTAAACATAATATAAAGTTTAGTGTTTAAACACAACCCACATCCACAACATAGTTCAGTTGTTTTGATCCTTATAGATTTTCGTATAAACTTGGTCCCAAAATAGTTTTAAAAGTTGTCCAAAATATTATTTAACACAACATGCATCAACAACCACAAGATACACCAAAATCCCGAAGCCGAACTCATGTACTTGAAGAACACGTTAAAATCAAGTGTCAACACAAAGGAGGGTGAGTTCACACATCCAAATTATAAATAAATAATTTGATTCAAGGAAAACTTTCTTATTATGTGTTTAAAATAAAACATCCATGTAATTTAAGAAAGTCAATTTTTATTTCCTTTACAAAAATCCGAGGGTCAGCCATCACAAGCATTTTCCAAAAATCTTCGATACACAACATCTTCCAAGGTTTACATATTAAACTGCTAGCATCAAATGTTCAGATTCGTAAGTTTGCAAGACATACGAGCTTTATATTAACAATAAGGGTATAATCAAAGCTAGACAATAACAGAATATAAATTCGTCGCTTGACTTGACACGGAGCTACCGGTCACGACGGGGTGGTCAGCCCGATAGATCTATCAACAATTCTATGCATACAGTATTAATAATTAAACGGAAAAATTTGTGCAATTGCCCACAATGGGTCACTGATAATGCCTGCCTCATGTACAATATATATATCCTACTATAATTTGATAAATTTAATATTTTTTGTTGTACGAATTTCCCGAAGTCCTCACCGAAACGTAAGCCAATACCGATACTTACTCTTTTCAGATCGAGCAAATTCGTCACAACTTAGATTTAAGTATTTTTAAATCTACACGGTCGTTTTATCCCAAACACCGTAATAATCCCCATTTATCCCCGAAACGTGTGTGTATATATATATATATATCAATTAAAACCCATTTCTCCCCGAAACGTATATTTATATTCATCAAAACCATATATTTTCCACGAAAATATATTAATAATTTATTTAAAGGCATATTTTATACAAAAACGTATAATTATCCTTTTAAGGCGTGTTCTTCCCCAAAAACGTATATAAAACAATAAAAAGAGAGGGTTAGTGACACTCACCTTTGGGTACGTATTTATATTAGTGTGATTCCACAATTTTGCCTACGCGTCCTAATTTAAGTAGAAACGATTTAATAACCAATATTCCACAAAATACCTAAATTTCTCCAATACTTCGAAATTTTCACATAACTTTGAGATTTTCTCAAAAAGTATTTACTTTTTATTATGTTGGCGTATTTATATATATATGCGTTTATGTATATATATATATATATAATTTTGCGACTTGAACGATTTTATTAGTGACCCGCATTATGCTATATCCGTTAGCACGCCCGTTTATAAGCAATATATCTACGATTTGCGCTTCGTAATACATATACATAAACGTGAACACATTATCATATGTCGTAATACACGTATTTCGTCAACTTATATATTTTATCATTTTAAAGCATTTATACATGAAATAACTCATCAAGTTAACCTATGTATTATCTTCATGCTCGACAAATAAATTACATACTTCACGTGACTTTTAACGGAATTACCGTTTCAACCGAACAAGTGTACATGCATAGTCTTAAATCCTACTATCATGTCAACACTTAACATAACACATTACTCATACTCATACTCATATTCACATATCATATCACACAAATTTCAACCTTGAACAACCCATTTCCGTGTACGTTGAAATATGCGTATTTTAGCGTTTTAAGGCGTCGGAAGTCACGTATGATTAGCCAAACACCAATGATACTTAATATAAGTTAAAATAATTATATTTATATAAAAAATATCAGTTTATATTCTGATCTAAAACAGTTTTGTAAAAATCACTTTAAAAGCCGATTTTTACCGTTTTTAACGCATAGTCTTGTACCGAACTTTAGTATAGTCACCCCAAATCGTAACGACTTGATATTTTAATATAACACATGTTATTTACTGAATAAAATGGTACTTATACTCATGTTAGTGAAGATTTCATGTAAGTCACATAAATTATCCGATTTCACCCATTTTACTACTTTTTAAGCTACATGTACAGCATGCAAAGCTATCTAACTTATGACAAAATTTCGTGTCATCATAATACATCAATTAACATGTGTATATTCCGATTTAATCCACCTTTATCATATCATAAAAAATTCACTATTTAACCATCATGCATGCTTATGTACGAGCATCTAATACATGGTTTTCATATCATCATCATCATTCAAGAATTTAAATGCATCTAACATGTATTTAGTTCATATTCAAATAATCCAAGACATCTTCATCAAATCATCATCAAATTATCTTCCAATCATCTTGACATAAATGCAAGCATCATTTTTATATTTATGAACTAACCAACAAAGTTCATATGTATGCGTACATATGTATATATACACGATACACACTTGCATATACATACTTCCAAAATTTCAGTTTTCATATATTCATCTCAAATCACAAGAACCTTTTTATAAAACCCTTTTGACCATGCATGCAATCACTTTTTAAGAATCACATCATACAAAAATCAAAACACAACTCTAACTCATATATATACACACTCACGGCCATATATATATACACACATGCTTTCATTTTGTTTAAAAACCCATTTGTTATTAGTTTCAAGTTTGTGAATAATTCCAAGATCAAAAGAAACCTTCCACTATCATCATCATCACCAAGAATCAAGAACATGATTTTAAAAATAAATTTATACCTTCAAGATTTTGGTGGGTTTTTGATATAGTTTGATGATATGGAGCTTGTTCTTCTTTGGAATCACCTTGAAAACACATTTGGATCTTCAAATGTACTTGACATCACTTTGAAATGGAGTTGAATCATCAAGATTAGGTTTGAAACTTAAAAATGGTGATGTATGTATGTGTGTACGATTTGTAGAGAAAGAAAAAGGAGAAGTATTTTAAATTTTGGTCTTGAAAAATGCATGTATGAAGTGTTGTAAAGTATGAAATCGTTATGTAGTATTTCCATGTTCAACACTTGGCAAATGGAAGGAAAAAGCAATAAAGGTGGGCACCCCATGGGGCCGCCACCTACACCTCCCCACACACACTCCATATACATACATACATACATACATACATACATACATACATACATACATATATACAATATATATATATATATATATATATATATATATATTTAGGCCAAAGACAAGTATTTAACTAGCCATCGGGTATTTTATCTCGCGTTTTATTTGCGTTTCAAGGCGTTTTAAATTATTTTTATCACTCTATAAAAATAAACTCGCCATAATATTGCTGAACAATATTTTATTTTCCTAGACTGGCTGCGTTGTCTGTATTTTACAGTATATGCGCGGTATTGCGCAGTATTCGCTTAAATTCGCAAAATAGAGTTTCTAAGCGTTTTAATTAGTTTTTCCTCACGAATATGATTAAAAATAGCATTTTAATTATAACGGAATATTTTTACGATTTTCACATTAATCGGGCGGTCACCGACGTTCGATTCGCATTTTGTTCGTTACGCGATAAGCATTTATCTTATTACTGCCAGCATAATTTCTAATAAACTTTAAATTTACCAACACATCAAGTACAATATATTAACACCAAATTCAATAAAATATTTCCTTTATTTATTCATAACACGTGTCACACTTCTACGGTACAGACTCAATATAGCCGGATGTCACAGAGCGGTCTTTGACCGTCTTACTACGACCGAAGCTTTATGGATGAGAAACATACACGTGCAAGACTTGGTATGTCGTTTGTGTGGGGAGTGTCTGGAAACTATGGAACACCTCTTTACAACTTGCCATTTTTCACAAGCAATTTGGCAAGTTATGTCTCAATGCTGGAGTTCCCTAGCTATCTACTCATTTCATGTTAGAGATCTCTTGACTCTTTACGATCAGTTGGGTGGGTCCAAGGTCTGAAAAAATCATTGTAAGCGATATTTTTTACAGTATTGTGGAGCATTTAGAGGACAAGGAACGAGGCGATTTTCAACTCTAAAACTCCGTCTATCTCAAAGGTAGTGGAGAAACCTAGAACCCTAAGCTCTTTTTAGGTTAAAAGTCGGTCGAGAAGAACAAGTTTGACATGGGAAGACTAGAAAAGGTTTAATCTAGAAAGTTTAGCTTTTGTCTTTCTTTTTCGTCCGATTGTAAGTGCCAGCTAGAAGCCAGAAGCTGGTTGGTGAAGTAATAAAATTGGTTTTGTTGGGCGTTAAAAAAGAATTATCAAATCTTACTCTATTTTTATATCTAAATAGTTAGTGGGTGAATGATTGTAAGTTTTAATGCTTAATCTTTTGATTGAAAGGTTAATTTAAAAAGGTTTTGGATACGCCTACCAAAGTTAAAATTGATCCAAAGGCAATAAAAATCACCACTAAAAACATAATCCATGGAAAATCTTATACTTATTTATACTAATAAATATAATAAAAGACACGTGGCATAATACATAAGAAAGCCAAAATTTAATGATATTGTTTTAATTATTTAGCCTTTTCTTTATATTTTAAGTTTCAAAATTCTATATTAATTTACTATTATAATTAGTTTTGAGTATATTTTGTCTCTTATAATTTTTAACATAACGTATTTTTATAAAATTTTGAATATGCAGTTACAATATATATCTACGTCTTAATGTTTTTTTTCAAAACCAACTAATAAATAAATAATCATATATCTTGTTAAAACTACCACAAATTTAGTCTTTTTATGCACAAAATAAACTTGACAACATTTACCTTTCATTATTTTAATAATAAATGTAATGCCTTGTAAAATTGTGAATGTACTGTTGAGACATGCTTATTTTATATATGTCTTAATAAAATTTTGTTCAAAATTCAACATTCAACGAGTAAAATAATTGATTTTTTCTTTACCGTGACGAACCGAAGCGATACCGACCAAACAACTTCGGCATCGGTACCGGTAATCGCTTTTTTGGTTTCCAATATAAATTTTATTTGTTAAAACTACCACAAATTTAGTCTTTTTATATACAAAATAAACTTGACAACGTTTACCTTTCATTATTTTAATAGTAAATGTAATGCCTTGTAAAATTGCGAATATACCGTTGAGACATGCTTATTTTATATATGTTTTAATAAAATTTTGTTCAAAATTCAACATTCAACGAGTAAAATAATTGATTTTTTCCTTTACTGTGACGAACCAAAGCGATACCGACCAAACAACTTCAGCATCGGTACAAGTAATCGCTTTTTTGGTTTCCAATATAAATTTTATTGAAAACGAAGCTGCATTCGCAATAGAGTTTCTTTCGTATATCCTATGGTTTTTGATAGATGTAATACACGCGCCAATATCTTTTTGAGTATATCACAACTTTGTTTTTCAGATTTTATCTTTCGGTTGCGATACAGAGTTTTGGCACCATACCAATATTGTATTGAAACAAACCTACTGACCGAATTTTCATCGTAACACGTAAGGTAATCCTACTAGTTTTTAACACACAAATTATTAGGTTTTATATTTTAAATATATGATTTAATTAGGTTTCTTTTATAATTATTCTCATTAACTCTTAAATAACTAAACAATAATACATGCTACCTCACCGAGTTTTTCATTATTCTACCATGCCTTAGATGTAACATCCACTCTCTCGTACTACTCCCAGCTGAGTACGCTAGACTGTGGAATTCTCCTCTGATCACTCTTATGAAACCCAAAATTCATTGATGATATCTGATATGGGGCATTTCTTTTGACCCAAGACACTCTCGTGTCCACGGACGATATGGGATTTTCTTAGGGTGTTACATTAGAGTTCTGGCACTTTTCTCTCTTTTATCTATCTACGCTACCAGAATTTGGTTGGTTGTTAGACCTCTACCATCATCATGTCCCTTGTGTGATGAATTTATTATCTTCTTCTCTATCTGATCTTACACGTGGACATTTATATGTCACACCCTGGTCGTAGCGGAATCGTAAGTGTGTGACTATTAGGTAATCATTGCATCCAATTTAGTAAACAATCATAATTCAAAAATGATGCCATACTGATAATAAGTTTCATTCCCACTTCCAAACAAAGATCTCAGGTTGTTGTAATAGACCAGATGGTTTTTGGTATTCAACCTTGACCTTTGCACAAGTTAGGCATTTCCCAACATAGGTAGCAATATCTCCCTTGAGATTAGGCCACCAATATACTCTTTTAAATCCTGATACATTTTATCAGATCCTGGGTGAGGAGGTATGGTCCCAAACGACCATACCCTTGACCAAATTACCTTGCGCACAATGTGTAATGGTGCGCCTTCCTTGGAATCAGTAGGTCATACAATGAACCTTGCGCATCAGCGCAACGGTGAACTAGACCAGCATTTATAGGTCACACAATGAACCTTACGCACTCAGCGCAACGGTGAATTAGACCAGCATTTATAGGTCACACACTGAGCCTTGCGTACTCAGCACAACGGTGAATTAGACCAATACAACTAAGTCACACAACGAGCATTGTGTACTTGCCACAACGGCAAGTTAGACTCATGCGCGCAGGATACTAGACCCTGCGCACAACAACATTCCTCTGAGCTGCGAATCCCAAAACCTTGCAAGGACAAGACACACATGAGAAGTGCCTCATATTCTTGGAACAAAAGGATATACCCCTGACACCCTGTGCTGGCGGGAAAACCTTGACAGCCTCGCAGAAGGGGTAAGCACCAAGAGATGTTGACCATACCTTAGGTACGAAATGGCTGAACTGTGACTAAAGGTCATTCGGCAGGTTGCGTGTGACAAGGCCCATGATCAGTGAGGCAGACGTTAGACCATACACCAACCACGTCTCTGCCAGTGACTGTTCCACTTTCTCCATTTTCGGCTGGCAACATGCCTTACACCAGAGACGGCTGCCTTTACACGTGGCACCACTCAACACCTGACAAAGCATACCTCCCGAAAGTGGACATTAATTCTCCTGCAGGGAGCATTTAATGTCTGACGTAGAGGAACAAAAAGGATGTCTCTGGTTGTATGGGCCGGGCCCAAGGCCCACCAGCATTTCTCCTAAGCATACCTTTTTTCGGCTATAAGTAAGTATCGGATCTCCAGGTAAAAGATACGCTTACACACTTGCAACACTTTACTCTACACACACAAGCTTATGCTTATACTTGCAATTACTTGTTTACCATCCGAGATACTTATTCTCACACTGGAGTGTGGTCACAGAGAAAACCACCCTTTTCCCTTTGGTGAGGATAACGGCGTTGCTAGTTTTGCAGATCAGCCGGAGCGAGCTTATACCCTTAAAAGTGAAGTGAGAGGGTAACCTTTTATGAAGAAACACCCTGGTTGTGACTTATATATTCCCGGATATCACTAAGTTCAACCGGTGCTTCTTCACTGGGTGTATCGAGTATTTGGACTTGTGTGCCTCATCCAGCACCAAGTCTCGCAAATCGCCACAACAGGGAATTCAGATCCTTCCCATGACATATAAAGTTCCATACTTTTCGGTTCCAATTGTTTTTCCATTCCCTGTAACGATTCTGCTGGAATGTTTTTTGGTTTCAAAGCTTCTTGTTGTGCATCCTGCACTCGAGCTGTAAAGTTTGTCTAGATCGTCATTTCTAAAGCTCGTACTCGTAATGTTTTAATTCGTTCTTTCCTGCTCAACGCATCTGCCATAACAGTTGCCTTGCCCAGGTGATACTTGATCTCACAGTCATAATCGTTCAACAATTCCACCCAACGCCGTTGGCGCATATTCAGTTCCTTTTGATTGAATATATGTTGAAGACTTTTATGATCCGTGAATATGGTACACTTAGTGCCATATAAATAGTGACGCCAGATCTTCAAGGCAAATACCACTGCGCCTAATTCTAGGTCATGCGTGGTATAATTCCTTTCGTGGACTTTTAGCTGACGCAACGCGTACGCAATGACTTTTTCGTGTTGCATTAACACGCAACCCAAGCCTTGATGCGATGCATCACAATACACCACAAAGTCATCGGTACCATATGGGAGTGATAATATCGGCGCGTTACACAATTTCTCCTTTAATACCTTAAACGCTGATTCATGCTTTTCTCCCAATCAAACTTTCTATCCTTCTATGTAAGTGAGGTTAGCGGCTGAGCAACTTTTGAGAAGTTCTCAATAAATCTTCTGTAATATCCCGCTAAACCTAGGATTGTCGTATTTCCGTGGGGGTTCTTGGCGTAGTCCAGTTATTTATAGCCTCGATTTTTGAAGGGTCACCATGTATTCCGTTCTCGTTCACCACGTGATCGAGAAATTGCACTTCGCGAATCCAAAATTCGCATTTCGAGAACTTAGCATATAATTGCTCCTTCTTTAGCAACTCCAGTATAGTTCTCAAGTGTTGTTCCTGTTCTTCCTCGGTTCGCGAGTATACCAATATGTCATCTATAAAAACAATCACGAACTTGTCGAGGTACGGCTTACATACCCGGTTCATCAAATCCATGCCAAAAGGCATAACAAGGAACTCGTAATGACCATAGCGAGTCCTAAACGCTGTTTTAGGAATACTTTCCTCTTGGATTCTTAACTGATGATACCCGGATCTTAAATCAATCTTTGAGTAAAAACTCGACCTTTGCAACTGATCGAATAGATCGTCGATCCTTCGTAATGGGTACCGGCTCTTGATAGTTAACTTGTTTAGTTCCCGGTAGTCGATGCACATGCGAAAGGTTCCGTCCTTCTTTTTCACAAACAACACCAGAGTTCCCCAAGGCGAGAAACTCGGTCTTATGAAACCTTTGTCAAGCAACTCTTGCAACTGAGTAGATAATTCCTGCATTTCCGAGGGCGCTAGTTGATAAGGGGCTTTCACCACTGCTGTAGCTCCTGGCACTAAATCAATAGGGAATTCGACCTGTATTTGTGGAGGTAGTCCTGGCAAGTCTTCCGGAAAGACTTCGGGATATTCCCAAACTACGGGTATGTCCTCAATCTTGCACTCCTCGACCTTATTATCCACCACATGGGCAAGAAAATCGATGCATCCTTTCCTCAAACATTTTTGAGCGTTCATGTAGTTTATGAAGTGGTGTGTCATGCTTCTCACCATGAATCATCAAATGCTCTCCGTCGGATAACGGGACGTGAATGATTTTCTTATGACATATAACTTCGGCTCGATTATCGGATAGCCAATCCATCCCAATAACGACATCGAAACTACCCAGTTGAACTGGTAATAAATCTATATCAAACTTTCGTTCACCCAATTCTAACGTGCATTTCTTTATTATTTCACCCGACTCTACCAATATCCCGTTAGCTAGTTCAATCGAGTATGGAACATCTAAGTTACTCGACTCTACCCCAAGTATATCTCTAAACTCCTTAGAAATAAAACTGAAATCTGCATCGGCATAAAAAAGAATAGATGCAAAGTGATCATTGATAGGGAACGTACCGGTGACCATGTTCGGTTCCTGCGAGCATCCTTGGCTACAATCACGAATGCTCTTCCCCGTGCTTGGTTTTCTTTAGGGCAATCTTTCTTGAAATGCCCTTTGTCTCTGCATCCAAAACACCCTTGATCTCTACTATTTGTTCCCCGGCACACATCGGTGCGATGTCCAAGCCTACCACATTTTCCACACTTGGGGCCTCGGCATTCCTTGTAGTGGTGGAAAGGGCATTTGGGGCATTTAGGTGCTCCTCTAGTATAAGATTTCTTAGCAGCAATGTTTGTGGTAGTGGTAACATATGCCTTGGTTTCTTTGACTTCTCTCGTGGCTTGCTTCTTGTTACTGTTATTATTACTTCGAGAGCCTTTCTTGAAATGGGAATATTTTCTTTTGTTGGATTCTGTAGTCTCCTCAGTAATTTCCTTCTTGTTCACACTACATTTAGGCAACCTTCCCTGACGTACAACCTCCTCAGTAAGGCTGACAGCTAGATTAATTGCTTCTCCAATCTCAGTGGGTTTCGAAGAGGTAACCAGACTCAGAATTTCAGGGTCAAGTCCCCAGATGTACCTCTAAATTCGCTTAAATTCGGGATCCACTAGGTATGCACCACTTGAGACAAGTCATGAAATCGCTGCGTGTACCCAGCAATATCTGAACGAACCATCTTTAAATTCCAGAATTCCGTTTCCAACTTTTGATTTTCTGATCTTGAGCAATACTTCTTTCTCATCATTTCTTTAAGTTCCTCACAGGTCAGGGCGTATGCAACATCATCGCCCTTAGTTTGGACCTGGAAGTTCCACCAAGATAAAGCTCCATCCACGAAGAGTCCAGTAACATAAGTGACTCTTTGCTCAACAGGGCACTTGCTCAATCGGATGACTGAATCAGTCTTCTCAGTCCAACGCACGAAGGCTACAGCACCTCCGGTACCGTCGAAATTCAGAGGTTTGCAGTCTAGAAACTTCTTGTATGTGCAACCTGAAATCATTGGATACACCATTTAAGCATGAGTAACCAAAAAGCACGAATAGAATGGATGAGAGTATTGTGCGGTTTATGAATAAATCGTGTATTACCAGTTGGAGGATTTCCTCCGATTGAACCTCCGGTACCACCGCTATGTTCGGAGTGGTTAGCTTCGTACTGCGCAATTGCCTGTGAAATGCGTTCATCTAACTCCGCTTGTGTTGTCGGTAGTGTATTGTTGTTGGAACTCCTTTGGTAGGGCGGCATCGTTGTCTAATATAAAATATCGCTCACAATTAGCCGAATTATTTAATAGTAATTACATATATATATATATATATATATATTTCTTCAAACATAAATGTATAACACACCGGTACATAATAAATAAGAAAAATATATGCATACGCCACACGGACACCCATCGTCATTATAAGCACATAACTCATCGCATAAATAGTCACCACACCATAAGACATCAATCACAATATCACCACAACACAATACATCAACCGTAATATCACCACATCGTGACACTAACAACCATAGCACAAAAGAGATACAATGTGAAATAAAGAAAATACACTTTTTATACAATGACAACTTGTTACATTTTGTTCGTGAAGATCAAAAGGACTTAGGGATACATACCCCTAGCCAGTACAAGTTTTTACATTACAAAAGTAAGATTTTCTTCTACATTGCTTCTTCACGTCATCAAGTTGTCTTCCAAAAGCCGGGATCTTCAAAGCTGAGTCTTCAAGAGCTAAGTCATCAAAAGTACATCTGATCACCAAAAGATAATCACAACATACTACTGAGGTGGAGGGGGTGGTGGAGATGGTGTTCGGTGGAGCATACCGCGATGGTAAGCCACTTCCTCCTCTAGGTCAGAAATGCGCCTGGTAGCATCAGTCTGAAACTGCTCTAACTCCTGCACGCGCGCCTCAGATGGGCATGACGAGTGGTGAAATGGACAGTAATGGGTGGTAGTGGTGGTGGTGGGTATGATGGTGGGGGTGGTAGTGGCGATGATGGCAATGGGGATGTGGCTCTAGCAGCGGCATGAGCAGTGCGCTGGGTCTCTAATTCCCAGATCCTGCGAAAGATCAAGGAGAGCTGAAGATCATGCGAAGTCACTCTCTCCTCCACAGGAATCGGAGGGAAGTGTGAGGGATGGTAGGGGTCAGAAGGGCTCATGCCCGGTGTGGGTATCAGAGTAGACATATGCAGTAGGTGGTGTGGGGTGTGTGGCATGCATGGGTGGCGGTCCAGTCGAGAAAGAAGGTCCTCCCATGTGGGAAGGTCCAGCTGCAAATGGGTTGTAAACAGGATGATAAGTGGACCTCCCAGAGAAAAATGGGGGTAGCTGCTCAGGGGCACGCGGGGTACCGCTCAGTGAATAATGTCGGTCGGGTCCAGAATAGGGAGCGGGTTCAGCGTATGGAACGGGTCCATGGGTCGGGGTACTAGCTGGAAATTAGCTAACACGGTCCGGTGAGACTGCAGGGGGTGAATACATTGATACAGGCGTATCTGGGGCGGCATAAGAGGCATCCTCTGCCATATGCTCACTCTGGGCGGCATCTAAGGATGACGAGATGTCAACGACTGGTATGACAGGGGGTGGGATCTCAAGTATAGCTATGTCATCAAAGACCTCGCCGTCCCCGAGGTCATCCTCCATATGATCGACATGGAACACTGGTATGTCATCATCGTCATCATCCAGATCAATGACTGGAGGAACCATGGCAAGAGGTACAGCCAGGTGTACTATCGCATGCTCGCCCTCCGGATGGCCATAAACAATAACATCGCGTGGGGGTTGCGGAACGGCTAGCACGTCGTCTGCCTGTGGGGTATCATCCTCCATAGGATCAATAAGAGCAAACGGCTGAAAGTCGTCGAGGTCTTCATGGTCGGCTCCATCCTCAATGGGTAGGGCCTCAGCATCGGGGTCGTATCCATCGTCGGACACATACTCCATGGGATCTTCCTCGTAGCTCGACGAAGAAGACATAGTCCTGGCAAATCATCCGTACAATGCATATATATACATGTTAGTAATTTATTATTACTTATGATATATTTTATATTAATCACCACTTCTCATGCAAGACTTGTTCTCTTTTTTTTTCACGTGTAATCTTAATGTTTCGTGTCTATCCATTATTGACTAATCATGTATTGATCCTTGCTCGTTACTTATAGTTGAGCTCGTGTGATAGATCCTCATGTTATCGTGACACAATGAAAACCTTTTGTTATTTTGTCATAATTCCGAAATGTTTTACACTTTGTTTTCATGTGTGAGCCCTTGGTGATTGTAGACCAAACTTTAATAAAATTTTTTTCCCCGGTTCACTACAATCGGAGCTCTGATACCAACCTGTCACACCCTAGTCGTAGCGGAAGCGCAAGTGTATGACTATTAGGTAATCATTGCATCCAATTTAGTAAACAATTATAATTCAATAATGATGCCATACTGATAATAAGTTTCATTCCCATAATTACAACCATTCAAAAGTGATTTCATAGTTTAACTGTTTTCAACTGATCATCATAAACATAATTAAGCATATATTGCTTCAAAATAGGATATTGTTTTCATTGTTACTGCATAATGAGGTTTTGACTCCTATATACCCATACGAAGTTGGGATATAAAAGGCAAACCCTCCAAAAGATGGCACATCGTTGTCTTGACGTTTTCCCATAACCCGAATCATATCACCAACTCTCTTGCGTCCTGAAATACATGTAATTTTAAAAGTCAACATAAAGTTGGCGAGTTCATGTAGTTAATGTTTTCGTATAAAAATGTCATTCTTGAAATCTAGTAATGAAATCCGAGTATGTTATTAGCATCATGGAGTTTTAAGGATCTATCAGTGTGTCGCAAACACCCTGACATATATGTGCCATAAGTAAGTAACCAAACCGAGCAACTTTGACATCATTAGGATCACAAAAGCATTCCGAAGGGTATACCAACCAGGAGTGGAACGGATCTTAAACTCAATAGATCTACTTCTTTTGCACCTTGGTCACTACGTGATTAATGGCTACTATTGTCATCATCCTACTTACGCACAAATGATCGTGTTATCAACTAAACCATAGCTAACATACTGTTTGTTATGAAATGTATTTCCCCTCGATAGTTTTAAAACAAAACTTTGAAATAACTGAAAGGAGGGACATGAACTCAAAACTTTGCGTTCTGTACGTCGTATTACTCACGTTGGTGTCCATACACGTGTGTAACCTACATGTGCATTGAGTTTATTAGACACCTAGGCCTCAATGGACCTTGTACTCGTTGTTCATCTTGAATTCTTGTTATGATATTTCTTTGTTATGATAGAACAACTTTTAATGTTATCATAGTGTTGGTAGTTTGTTTGTTCGATTAATATTGTTATCTATATATACATATATATATATGTATATTGTTTTTCTTAGATCGTGTGTGAACTGGGCCTTGCCTTTCACATGTCCTCGTGCCTTGCACGCGCATCATTGGGCCTTGCCCATGTCATCTATGCCATTGGGCCTAGCCTACGTTTTCATGTCATTGGCCTAGACCATGTAATTCATGTCATTAGGCCTAACCCATGTTTTCTATGTCATTGGGCCTAGCCCATGTTTTCATGTCATTGGGCCTAGCCCATATTTTCATGTCATTGGGCCTAGCCCATGTAATTCATGTCATTGGGCCTAGCCCATGTTTTCATGTCATTGGGCCTAGCCCATGTTTTTGTCATTGGGCCTAGCCCATGTAATTTATATCTTTGGGCCTAGTCCATGTAACTTGTATGTTTTTGGGCTTTGTCCATATATTTTATACATTTTGGGCCTTGTCCATATATTTTATGCTATTGGGCCTTGCCCATGTCTTGTATAAATTGGGCTTAGCCCAAACTCACTTATAAGAGCCCATTTTTAATAAGTCTTAAACTTATAAAGTTTTACTAAGTATAGAGTGTATGTATATATGTCTTATACTTTTATATTTTTAACTTTCCGGATTTTGATTTCGATAACATATACTTATGTTATGTGTCTAAATATATATTTTAGACTTTTCGTCGTCGTTTATTACATGCTTTTTCTCGTCGACAATCGCCCGTCGTCGTAATAACCCTTCGTGTCGGCGATTTATTTGTTGGTCGACGACGCGATGGTGTCATTGTGAATGTTCGCCCATTGTCAGCATTGCTTTATTTGTCCGATTATTGTTTCGACGTATTGTAAAAATGTATTTGTTGGAGTCACCAACACTTGGTATTATTTTCAAGTGTTTGTAATATTTTGTATATAGTTGGGTATTTTTATGGTAAATACCCTAAGCTTCTAAATACTTACACATAAATACACATGTATTTATACAAAATTGTTGGTGACAAAATACGTATACATATTTTATTTCCACAAGTAACTATATATATATATATATATATATATAAGGTTTACTTATTTTTACTTGTAAAAATATATTATATACTTGATGAACACTTGAGTGTTTAGGGTTTAACCCTTGTCATCAAAACTTACTTAATGACGATTTAAGTTACTAATCGCGTTTAGTCCCGCTAATCATATCTTAATCGCGATTAGATTTTTAGAAAATTTTGCCATAGTTTCCCCTAAACTATGGCATTTTCCACGTTTTTAAAACGTATTTAAACCCTGTTTAAACTTATAATCAAGATCAACAATTTATTTCAAGCTTTCATATTATTTGTTTACAACTTATGTGTATCATCATCCATAGCATTTTTGTAATCAAAATCTTATTAAAAATGTAATATGATTTCAATATTTAGTAGCATTTTTAACTCATCATTTTTGTAACATCATTAGACCAAGTCCATTGTTTTAAACCCCTTTGATTACTACGCTTTTTAAGATGGTCACATCTTAAATCATAATGTTTATTTCTTATAAAAATCACTCATATGTAGTAAAATTATTTTTAGGTTGTAGTAATCTTCATGGATGATGTAGTTGATGATCTTGTTTAGATTTAAACACTATCATGTTTAAATCTTCATTTTCATACTTGATCATACAAGATCATCTAACCTTTACACCTTACTTTAACATAACCAACACCATCATGCTAACTAGCTACCATATAAACACATAATCAACACAAAATAAACCATATTTACTGTTATTATTCAAGATGATCAACTTGTACTTTATGAAACTAGACATAACAATAAGCTAGAATATGAAGGGATTTGCCTTACAATGGGTGCACAACTTTAGTGATGATTTAGAAGGAAAATGAAGCTCCAACATAGCCCTAATGGTCCTCCACCTTTGCTAGCTTCTTGAATGGTCTTGAAGAGGCTTTAAAGTGAGTGAAATGAGGTGGTTTATGGTGGCTAAATGGTGGTGGTGATGGTAGCCGTGAGTATGAGAGGAGAAGGAAAGAAATGGTTGCAATTTTCTTAAGTGAAAAATGATGAATAAACATGAGGTGATAGATTTATAATATCATCACCTTGCAAGTGTCATAACATATCTTCTCACCATACTCCTAATCCACCATTTTCAACAAGCATCAAGTGGGTTTGGGACCCAATTGAGCCGTGAACATGAAGGGGGGGGGGGAAGTGTAAATTTTTTATAAGACATGTTTTATTTATTAGATATTTTAGCCATTAAGTTAAGTGTTGTGATTAGGGTGTTGATCTTGCATTCTTAGTAGATAATTAGGGTTTAGAGTGTTATTCTATGATAATTAATCCACTTGATGATTTAATATAAGTTTTGGATGACGAAAATGTCGTTATTTCGTTTATCGATACAATATTCGCTAATAAACGAACTTTATTATTTAGTACCGGAAGCCGTTGTTTTTGACCACCACAATTATCATGGTGTCTATTTAGTGTCCGATCTAAAAAATATGCATAACTTGTTCGCTATATATGTTGAGTTAGGATGACCAAAATGACTATCGTTCGATCGTTCGCTCGATATCGGCACTTTTATATCCTGCCGTTGAACTTTTCCGGAAGTTGTGTTTCCGTGACCTCATGTTAGTTGAATGGATTCCAAGTTCCAAATGAGGCTTAACTAGTTCGCTAGATGCATGAGTGAGGCTATCGGCCACTTAAATGTTCGTCGTTTCGACAAACGGTCGCCTTCCGTTCGAGTTGTGCACTGTTGGTCGAATGACCGGAAACGATGTCTTTTGTGCATTTTTTCTATTCTTATATTGTTTTAGGATATTCAATATTGTTTTGTTATTATTCTGACATCCGGAATCCATCGAATCAGTATTGCGGACAAACTGACATTTGTCGCCTTTTTGGTTGAAACGGACAATTTTGCAATTTAGGCGTTGTACCGGAAAGTTAAGTATTTTTGTAATGGGTGATCTCATATCAATGTTTTAATTTATATATGGACTCAGGTATGGAATTAGCATGCCGTTATTCGTTTATCTGATTCGTTTTAGCGGTTTTGCCGACACATTTAGTGCCACCGCAAATAGTGCGCCCAACACTTTCTACCAACACTTTTAGGGCATTGTTTGGTTTATTCCGCGTCGTAACGGAAACCAGTATATCTTATGATCTAATTTATTTGCCCTAATCCTTAGGATATGACTACGACTTAGTTACGCAATTAAATTACAATAATTTGCATGAGATTTTAAAATAAAAAAAGTGATTAAATTGTACGGAATTACCGGTAATTTGCCATTTGTCACATTATACACATGTTGTCCTGTGTCGTCCAAGTCGTAGCTCCTACTGTTCAAGTCGTAGTTCATATCACCATGTCGCTGTTGTGCCGTTATAGTTGAAAATTTTGTTGCCGCAATTGTAGCTCCTGTCACCACATCCCCTATGTCATTCCTCTTGCCACTATCATTATGACCATAAATTTGTCGTCGTCATTTACTACCATTGAATTAGTTTTTATGTTCATTTTATTGGTTTTCTTAAAAGATTGTATGTTCTTATACAACAACAGCAACAACCTTACCCAATATAATCCCACAAATAGATAAGCTAATGGTAGGGTCTAGAAAAGGTGGAATATATGCTAGCCTTACCTTTATCCCAGGGACAGAGAGGCTACTTCTAGCGAGACACCCAACTCCAAAACCATATCCAAACGTAATATTCACATAAAAAACAAACATGATAATAGAGGTAATTTAAAAATAAAACAGGAAAAATATACCGTACTAAATGGTTATTTGGTAAGGTACCAAACAACTAAAAACATATGATAGTGACGCATAACACCGCATATAGACACACATGCAAGTGAATCAAAATAAATTGAAAAGCTAAACTCTTAAGACAAGGATCATATACAAAAGTAGACCATCATCCTAAAAGTCTTTAACCTAAATCTATGTTTTCCACGAACTCCTATTCTCGACCAAGTCTTAAGAGATGTGCAAATCTAGCAAATCCTGTCTAATTTGCTCATCCTAAGTCAAATTTGGCCTACCACGGTTCTAACCATGGCTGTTGTCTGTCTCCTCTTTACATGCCCAAACCAACTCAATATTCCCTCCTTTATCTTACCGGATATACTAGCTACCACTAATTTTGGGAAGTTCTTATCATACCTACACAATCATTATTTTTGCTCTAGTCTAATCATTTGATTTCCTCCTGTTCCGACCATGTGAGAGTATAATGAAGAATGTTAAGTTACGGTTTATTGTTACATCATTACCATAGTTAAAAGATATAAGAGAAAATTACTTTTTAAGCCCCTGTGTTTTAGGAGTGTTAACCACTTGAGTACAAAATCAAAATTTTTAACGACCTGAGTCCTTAACCGTTTTTTAACCCTTTGAGTTCAAAATTTTAACGCTGTTAGAATTTTTTTATTAAATGACCAAATTACCCCTATAGTTAAAAAATAAAAATAAACTAATTTATTATTATATATCTCTCTTTCCTTTATTTCTCTCGCTCCCTCTCTAAAAATCTGCATCTCTCTTTCATCTTTCTCTCTCTCTAAACCCCCTCCACCATCAACACCATACCACCAACGCTGCATCATCACCACACCACCTACCACCGCTGCATCTCCACCATCACCACCTACAAAACCCACCACCCAGCACCACCCACTCCCAACCCAATCAATCGTAGCCTCCAAGTTCAAATCGCACCTAGATCTTAAAATCAATCACCACCTACAAAACCCGCCACCCAACGCCGCCGTTCATCACCATTAACACCCGCCTCCACTGTAATCGCCATCAACACCCACCTCCGCCGTCATCACAATCAACACCCACATCCTCCGTCATCACCATCAACACCACCTCCGCCGTCATGACCATCAACACCAACCTTCACTGTCATCACCATAAACATCTACAACGGCAAACTCACCCACCTTCGTAGAAGAAGTTTGTTTTTGCTATTGTTTTACGGTGATGGAAGCCATTGATGTTGAAAGATTGAAGTTTCAAGATGGAGATTTTAGGGATTTAGATAGAGTAGGGGTTTGAATTTGAGGATTAGGGTTTTGTTTTTGTGGGTCTAATATCTTGTGCATTAAAAATTGTACCTTATCCTTTATGTATTATAAAATTATACTTTATTTGTAAATGACTAAAATACCCTTATGGTTAACAGACTTGATAGACAGAGTTAAAAATGGACTCACAAGGTTACAAAAAAAGCAATTAGAGACTCGGGCATTAAACATTTTAATTTTAAACTCAAGTGATTAAGACCACTAAAACATAAATACTCAAAAAGTAATTTTCTCTCAAGATATAATTTAGTTAGATTTCTTTTGTAATTGTTCTAACTGTACTACTATAAATTATTGATTAATGGTTTACTATAGCTTACGGGGTTTTTCATGATTCTATTACACATTATATCGCGTCTTACGTAACATGTGGCAACATCTTCTTCATATATCTAAATAAGAGAGGAATATCTTTTAGACTTTTTCTTTACCATCTTCGACATGTGCCCATCTTCTTTATCTCTGTTATATTCTTGCCTATGGCCCATACCTCCACATTCCAAAATAGTTTATCATGAAAGAATTATCAATTACAAACAACATTCCAAAATAGTTTATCATGAAAGAATTTTCAATTACACATAATTTGAATTATCTGCATTCACATGTTTTAGTAGAAAGGGATGTCCACTCAACTTTTAACAAACATACCTATAGCTATGGATCTATGCTAAGAATTGCCTGCCATGTGCCATGAAATAACAAAACCTGTAGCTAAGCATTCACAACTTATAAACAGAACGTGTAGTATTCATCATTAAAACCATATAGGTCGTATGCCCATGTTTTAGGGAAAATCCCATGTACTCACGGCCGGGGTGTACTCAAGTGGAGGCTTGGATAGGCGGGCGTCTCTCTTAAACTTTTTTTTTTGTGTATTTATAGGCAAAAGTTGTGATCACACCATTTGAAAGTTTGGTTGAACTTCACGTTTGCACCCATAGATAAATACTGAGTCTGTTACTGCTCATGAAGGTCTAAAAATTTATATCCACAATGATTGTCCACTTAGCATTTAAAATCCCCTGCTCATTAGAGCAAAAGTTGGTAAGGTTAATAGCATAATCATAAAGAGTCACAAACCACACATGCACTCATATGTGGTTCAAGCTCTAATGAGTCCTTACACTAATCCACCTTGACCCACACACCTAAATATAAGGTACACAACTTGCATGCTCCAGTTCACGCTTTAACATTTTTACTGAAACTATATGAAATACAAAGTATTTATAAAAGAATTTTAGTTCCTTAAAAACAAGTTTCTATGTTATTCCTAAACAAACCAAGTTTACTAAAATGACATGATTTTTTACTTTTAACTTAAAAGGAATTTTAACATACACTATGTAGATTTATTTTGTAGATACTAATGACTGACGTTTATTAATATTTGAAAAGAAGACCGGAGGATGCCATTTATTTATCACTAACATTTACAACATTGGCTAGTGTTTATTCATCTTAGTTTTATGTTCGTGTACCAAATGTTTAATCGTTAATAACAAAGGGTTTCATCAACCCCCCAATCGAGGTTAATTTGTTTTGACTCTCTCTCAAAGTTAAACGAACCGATCTCAAGCCTATGCAGGCTCGGGATCTGTTCGGCTCGTTTACACCCTAGCAGCTCCTTCATTTGAAGATAATTACTAGCGATTACATTTTAAACCCTTTATATACTTCCAAAGTAGTTAGAGAAATCAATTGTAGTTGAATCTCATGTTGTGTTAATCAGGTTGAATCCACATCATAGGCCGCCTGTTATGGGGCGGCATTGGGGCCGCACCACCGACGCCAACCCCGTCACAGGTGGGCTTCGACTGGGGGTGAGGGCAACCCCGGAGCTGGAACCATAGCCGTGGGGGAAAATTGTACCGTTTTGGAAGTGTAGGTGGTGGTATTTTGCAAGTTGGGATAGGTGGTGGTTTCTAGGTGGTGATTTGGCAAGAGAAGTGGCGTCACATGACAACACTTTTTTATCAACCAAGCTCTCATAACACATAATATTACTATAACTTACTGTTTCAAGCTGAACTTTTCAAATAATTATAGACTTTTAGTAAATATCCACATCACACTGTTAAATCCACATATGTATGACTTCATATAAAATATAGATACTAAACCCACATAAATATGACTTCATAAAAATATAGTCTGATTATTATGTATTTTAATTATGACTTTATAAAAATATAGTCTGTTTAATTATTATGTATTTTAGTTATCACTTCATAAAAACAGGGTCTGTTTATTATGTATTTTAATTATAAAATAAGGTTGTTACCTAAAAAATAAAATGAATTCTGAACTTTTTTGGTTACCTGTTTTGCACATTTAAAGCAGGATCACTTGTGCAGAACATACAGAGGAAAAGAGTCAATTTATGAAAGAGAAAAGTAAGGTGAGAAAAGTCTTTACCAAAATATTATTTCCCCGGTTGTTTGTATATAAGTATATTACCATTGCCAAAGGAAAAGCAGATTTACTCTTTTACTTTATTTTCTTAGTTTTCCTTTTAATCTTTCAATCATTATAATACTTATTACAAAGTATTTCTTTTCTTGTAATATAAATTCATCTACAAAAATGTTTTCGAATTCTATAACTATACTCCTTAACGTTTTCAAAAAAACAAATGCCTATATATATTCTAGATAATAGTATTCTAAAAAATTAGAGGTTACAGTATTGATGTGTTGACGAGATTGAATTAACATGTTGAATTGTTAACCCGAACATTACACATATAAATATTTGTGTCAAATATATCATCTCAAAGCCAAACTCGAATATACTAACAATCATGTAAATCGAACACGACACGTGTAACCAATTTATTTAAACGCGTCAAACATGTTGACGGGTTGTAAATAAGTTGGTTGAAGACTTGTAAATGGGTTGTAATCAAGTTACGTAGATATTAAACTAATCCTAATTGGATTGGTGGACGGTATGGCAAGCTCAATTATTTTGACGACCCTAGGCGAAAAGGAAAGAAGGCTCTTTTTAATATGTCATTATTATTTCTTTAAAATAAATAATTGGAAATTTAAGATGTAAAATTCAATCTCTATGTTTCTTATGAACAAAATTGACATTATGTTTTTCTCCTAATTGGTTAGATATTAATTTTTTTTCTTCTTAAATGTTATGATAATATAGCATGACCTTTCAAGACGACAAGATTGGTTATTTCTCTTAAATCATATTAAGTGGGTTGGATGATATGATCTTCTATATTTGCAAATAAAATCGAATATAGAGTTATATAGAAAAAGTTTTGTTAGAATTTAGAGGCACTAAGTCTTGTGAAGACTCTAAGCAATGGCCTAGTTTAATTAAACTATAAGTTCGGCTCTGTCGGATTGTAAACAAGTTGTAATGGGTGGCTATAAGTAAGTTGTGTTAGAACTTATAATTTTTTTTTACTTTCTGTTTTAGTTGTACTGGGCTCATGTGTCGATATGTTTAAATAAAAACGATTTAACTATGTTAACTCAAATACAACCTGAATAATTAATCTATAAAGTTAGAGTGAAACACTTGAATTGACACACGCATATATATAAGTAAGTATATTTTATATGTATGTAGAGTTCATGAGAAAATCCGCTTCTATAATAAATCTTTACTTACCATTGCTCATGTTCTATCAATGGATCGAATTATTTAATAACATTTTTTGTGATAAAAGGGATCTTTGAGATTTTGTTATCGTAAAAGGTAAAATGAGAAATATTATTTTGAAAATCAATCAATCTAAAGAAATTGGTTTGCAGAATAGAATATTTATGAATGAATTAATATGTTTCAAAGAAACTGGAATTAGTTCTAAAGAAAAATGAGTTAGTGTTTAATTGATAATTTTGTTAAAAGGATTTAGAATGTTAAATATTAATTTGACACAATTGCCCTTCATGAACCCTCCTTCCTCAAAAGTGCGTAATATCGTTTTCATCATTCTCATAATGGAGTCGCGTAAGTTCGTTACTCGAATCCCTCCCCGCCCTAAACTATTCTCCTTTTAAAGAATAGTACTTGAATGATTTAAACAAAATTTTTTTGATAATAAATACAAGTAATGTTTTTCTTTTTTAAATAAACTTAAAAAAAATGATCCATTTTTCTAAACTTATAAATACAAGTAATGTTTTTCCCTTATGCTGACTAAACCTCAACCAATACGTGAATCTACACAAATTTGGAAGTTACATATATATAACTATTAGAATTTACATATATGTAGTTAATTATCATATAAACTTATAAACGCAAGTGAGATATTACACACATGTAAAACAACTAATGTTATATCTATTTTGTTGTTACACACACACACACATATATATATATATATATATATATATATATATATAGGGTGATGTTATTATAAGAAAATATAAAAGTGTGAGAAGTATAAGAAAAAATCTATATCATTAGATTTTTAATCTAATGGTTGAAATATTGATGCCAATCTTATAAATAGTGTTGACTATTAAACTAATTAATTTTCTAGATTAAGGGTATAAAAGTAAATTTAACATTTTTAAATTAAGAAACTAACATTAATGCACATGCAAGTTCCCCCCCCCCCCTTTCTTTTTTAAACGTCAATAACTTTTTATATGTAACCCTTTTTTAAAAAATTACACCATAATAACGAGTGTTTTTTATCTTTAATATAAGTACCATATTGATATACTTATGTAGAGAAAAAAATTACGTCTCGCTTTGATGTTTTAGTCATGGTGTTTTTCTATGTTCATACAATGGTGTTTTAATTGTAGGGTGTTATTTCTTTTATATTTCTGTTCTTCGTAAGATGTATGCCTTCAATATTACATGTTGTGGTGTTTTTATGAGTTAGGGTGTTATTCCTATTATATTTAATATAAGGACAAAGGTCCTTGCATTGCTGTGGTTTCTGGTGTCTTCAGTAGGTTTCTGTTGCCTTCAAAGAGTTAGGGTGTTATTTCTGTTTTTATATATTTAGGGTGTTATTTCTGTCTTGATTCTGATTAAAGTGTTGACTGGTGTTATATTTAAGGTGTTATAAATGTTTTGATTCTGATTAAAGTATTGTGTTATGAAATTGATTTATTAGGGTGTTATTTCTATTATATTCAATGTTAGGGTGTTCTTTATAAGATGTGTGCCTTCAATATAACTGCTGTGGTGTTTTAATGAGTTATGGTGTTATTACTGTTATCTTTTTGTTCTTTATAAGATGTATGCCTTCAATATACATGCTGTGGTGTTTTTATGAGTTAGGGTGTTGTTTCTGTTATATTTCTGTTCTTTATAAGATGTATGCCTTCAATATACATGCTGTGCTGTTTTTATGAGTTAGGGTGTTATTTCTTTATAAGATGTATGCCTTCAAATTCAAAAATCCCTACAATAACTGCCAAAAATCGGTTGCATATATTCAATCCATAATTAGATTTTATTAGTTAAATTACACTTATACCCTTAAACTACCAAACTAAAAGGGGACACGTGTCACCTCCAAAATCTTTCTTATCCTTCTCACACTTTTATATTTTCTTACAATGAACCTCTACCTATATATATATATATATCTGGAATCATGTGAAAACGTCTAAAAGTGTGAAAACGGTGAAAATGATTTTCAGCCACAAGATCTTTATGCTTTGTGGCTAAGATTGATGCGGTGACGTTTTTATAAATAATAAGAACTTTAGAACTAACAGGAGGGGTAATATGGGAAGATTTAAACAAGGGTGCACATGCTAATCACATGCCATTTCCCACTGTCATATTTAAACACCAATAACTTTTTTATACGTGATTATTTTTTTAATAAAATTACACCATAAAATTCAGCGTTTTTTTATCTTTCCAACGGGTATACTATTGATATATTTTTCAAAAAAAAAATTGAAGTTGGGTTTTGTGGCATTTTGAACTTTGTTTTTTTTTTGGCATTTTGAATGAATAACGGAAGTATGAAGATGAATTGAATATGTGAACATTGAAATATGTATGATGAATATGTATGTAAGTATGTATGTTTGACTGTAAGTATAATTCATTATGTATCACAAAATGTAATATTGGAAGTGTTTGCATGCATTTGTATATGTAATAAAAATGAAAGAAATAAACATCATGAGTTTGCATAAGTTCTCAAAATGCGAATTCTGGTTAGGAGAAGTACAATTCCTTGGACATGTCGTCAATGATAAGGGAATTCATGTTGATCCTTCAAAAATCAAGGCAGTGCAGGAATGGCAAGTGCCACGTACCCCTAGCGAGGTAAGGTCATTTATTGGTTTGGCTGGTTACTATCGACGCTTCATTGCCAATTTTTCCCGCTTTGTTTTTTTATGGCGTTTTAATCTTTGTTTTTTTAGCGTTTTGAACTGGGTTTTCATTTTTTATGGCATTTTCTGGACTGAGTGTTTTTATTGCATTTTCAACTAAGTTTTCATGGTTTTTTTCTTCTGAATTTGGGTGTTTATGGCGTTTTCAACAGGGCATTTTCATGGCGTTTTTTCTAAACTGGGTGTTTTATGGTGTTTTTATTTGAACACACAGTTCATGTCATTTTTTTATATTTTGAAAGTATAGCAATAGTATACTCGCTATGAAGATAATAAAATACTCGATTTTTTGGTTTAACTTAAAAAAAATAATCACGTATAAAAATTACGGGAGTTTAAAAAAGATGGTGGAATGCGCACCTGACTTGCATGTGGAGGTGTTTGGCACGTGAGTTGTATGTGCATGGACTTTTTGACAATATTACCCCTTAGTGTAGGTTAGCACCAACGCCATATGTCAACACCAAAATTGTTCTAGCCGTTTTCACACTTTTAGATGTTTTATTCAAATCCCACCCTATATGTAAATATATATATGATTAGGTTTATTTGTAAACCTGGCCTCTATTTGTTAACTAAATAACCCAATCTGAACTACTCATTTAGTTGACTTTTTTATTTTATTGGAGGTGACACGTGTCCCTTTCTTATCCTTCTCACACTTTTATATTTTTACAATAACCTCACCATATATATATATATATATAGATAGAGAGAGAGAGAGAGGGGGGGGGGGGGTTGGGTTCCTCTACAAAGTGTGTTTTTCCCTAAGTATAGAAAGTGATCTTGACCATTGAATGAATTTGTTTGATGGTTGAGATCATTTTAGTGACATTTTAATAATATGTGTCTTAAAAATATGCTAATTTAATTGATTCGGGGTAAATGTGTAATTAACTTGATTTAAAGAAAGAAATAACTGTCATACCATAAACTCCCTACCTTTCTCGCGAGTTTCTCTCTCTACATTCTCTCATCCGAAACTAGTGTATTTTAAATAAGGAAATAAATGTCATACTATAAACATTCCAAACCTTGTGTCTTTTATATTATGTATTTAAGACACTAGTGTGTCTACTTCAATCAGACACACTGGTGTGTTTTATATTGTGTATTTTAGACACTTGTGTGTTTTATGTTTAACGGGTGTGTTTAATTGTGAAAACTGATATAACACAATGTGAAGAACCTTGACAAAACACAATGTCAAGAAACTAATGAATGTGTTTTATGTTTCGTAATGTGTGTGAGGGTGTGTTCAGTTGTGAAAATTGATTTAACCTAGTGTGAAGAAACAAAACCTAATAAAACACACCGTCAAGAAATCTTGGAATGTGTATGAATTAGCGATCATCGTGATATAAAAGATAATTGTCGATTTTGAAATCAAAGAAGATATATACTTTCCTTAAAAACTCGTTAATTTGTTTAGGATATTAAATCTTTCATAACTAAACTAATTATCCAATTAAAATAACTAAATGTCACATGTGATAAGAAGATTGCTTCTAGACTTTGTAGGTTAAGTAGGCTTTGTAGTAATTCCTACATATATATATATATATATATTATATATATATATATATAGATGAAGGTTCATTTGAGAAGAAATTTAATGTGAGAAGAAAAAGAAATATATATATATATATAGATGAAGGTTCATTTGAGAAGAAATTTAATATGAGAAGAAAAAGAAGAAAGGATATAATGGTAAAACATTAAATAGTTTATAACTCTTCTCATTAATTATGTTATATCTCGTTTATAAAAAAACATTATATCTACACATTTCAAAATTTATCCTACATATATCTTATACTTATTGGAATTTACCTTACACACATGTAAAAATACCCTACACATTTCAAAATTTATCCTACATATACTAAAATTTATACTACACATGTCGAAAATTGTCCTTCACCATAAATTATTTTATCTTGAAAAATTATATAAAAAATGAGTTACAACATTAATTAATTAGCTAATTAATGACAATTATAGATTTACCTATATGCCCTTTCTCATAATACTAAATACACATATTAAATAAAGTAAATGGAGAATTTCTATTGGTTTTAAAGTTATTCTTTTTATTCTTACAAAATTTTTCTTCTCATTTGAACTCTTCACTATATATATGTATGTGAGGGTTTAAATGAGAACACCTAATTTTTGTGAGAACCATGAGAACAAATCTCAACCACTCATATTCATCCCTTATGTTTTAATGAAAAGGGTAATATAGGAGTTGTACAATTCTATTTTCTTTTATAATCATTATCTCTTAACAAGCATCACGCCCTGCTCTTACAATACATTGAAATCACGGAGACGATGATATCATGATTAGGTCGTACATCTGAATCTTTCGATGACTTCTTCAATCGTTTTATTTATTCCATGATTTTAGGGCTTTTAAATTTTTCTGAATCTCCGTTTCATCAACTTCTCAGTGATTCGCAGGTATTAACTTAGGTTTTCAATTATTGTTATTCAATTATAATCTTCTTTGATTTGTTGTTTTTGTTACAAGTTAATTGAATTTTGATTTTCAATGATTGTTGATTTTGTTTGTATGTTTCACAATCTCAATTTGGATATGTGGATGTTACATGTTTGCTCTTAGTTATCCTTAATTTGATTTTGTTTGGTGAATTACAGTCATGGTTTCTCCTATAACTTTTGAGAAAACAGTGATTCGAATTGCATAAATGTTGTTAATCAATTAGAAGAGCCGGCTGAAGTAGGTGGTATAGCGAATATGAGTAATCTACTCCAATCCAGTAAATCAACAGTTCGGGAGCAAAACAACTTGATGTCGAATGTGGAGAATGTGTCCAGCTTTGATGTTGCGCTGAACAATTCCATTAATAGCAATGTTGTTGATGAAGAAGGTACTACTACTCTAGATGTTCACAAGATGATCGATAAACGTTATTGTACAATTTGTGGTGCTTGGGGTTATCATGATGCTAGAAATTGTCCAAAAATATAAAAGTCTAGGGTTCAACGTGTTTTACAAGTAATTTTAGTGTGTATGTATTTGTTTAGTTGTACTTATTTGTGTAGTTGTTTCTTATATAAATGCAATATCAGTATGAGTGTTTATTATTCTGAATTGGATGTGCTTTGATGTGTTATCATTTATCTTGTATTTTTCGACTTAAATTAGTTTCATGACTTACTATTCTGCTTTACACATGTGTAATTACATACTTGGGGTTATAACGAGGCTTGTGTGGTTGCTAATGGCTTTCATTTCATTTTATTCAGTTTTACACACGTGTTACTGTTTGTTCTATTTTATGTGTTATTGATGCTAAGTCTTTATTGTATCATAATCTGATGTTCCATATATTCTATTTATGTTATTTGTAGAGCCACATACACAGGATTTTCAGGAATCGGTTTGCAGTAATTTTTATGATTCACCGAATGGTACTAGATATTGGATACCCAATGTAATGGAAGTGTATAGACCTGTTTTGGGTATGATATTTGCTAAAGAGGAAGATGCAGCTTCCATGTATCAGTCATATGCTGAGAAGGCTGGGTTTGATATTCGGTTGTCGACAACTAAGAAATCAAAAGATGGCACGGTTACACTTAGGTATATTTTTTGTAGTAGATAGGGTAAGCCTAATTGCCAAAATGTTGATTTAATGCTTGTGAAGTCATCTTCCAAGTTGCCTCATAGCACTAGTTACAAGGTGTAAGACTGTAAAGCTAAAATAAAGGTTAAAGTTTTTAAGGGTTATCGTGGTTTACGGTTATATGAATTTGTTGAGTCTAATAATCACCCGTTAGTTTCAATTGAGAACATGGATTTGACACGCAAGAAGCGGTAACTAGAATTCAGCAACCAAGATTTCATTCTAGACTAAGTTTAGCTAAAGTTGGTCCGTCGACTGCCTATAAGATGTAAACTGTTTTGACAGGGGGACAACACAATGTTCGTGGTACCAGGATAGAATATAAAATTTTCAGCAAAGATTTAAGAGCTTTCATTGGTCTAAGAGATGCTCAAATGGTTGTAAATATGATGGACAAGCGTAAAGTTAATTTAGAAAATTACTATTGTGAATACATAATTCGTTGTGGAGAACTTAGGCCCTTATTTTGGGCAGATGAGGTTATGAAGTGCAATTATAGAGTTTTTGGTGAAGTGTTAGCATTTGATGCCACATACAGTACTAACCTGTAAGAATTTGTTTGTTTTATTTATTTTCAATTGTCTTATTTTTATTTATCATTATCTGGTAGGTATAATATGATTTTTGTTCCATTTACGGGGGTTGATCACCATAAGAATTTCGTAACATTTGCGGCTGCTCTTCTTTATGATGAAACTATTGAATCATTCACGTGGTTGTTGGAACAATTTCTTGAAGCACATGGTAAGTGTTTCTATTTTACACATGTGTAACTTTCTTTCTATTTTACACCATAAGAATAGCGTAACGTTGTTTTATAATTTCGAAGGTAAACAACCAAGGCTAGTGTTAACTGACCAAGACCCAGCAATGAAACAAGCCATAGTTAAAGTTTTCAATGAATATGTCCATCGTTTATGTATGTGGCATATTACGGATAAACTTCCTCAAAAGGTACATGTAATTTGAAAATAATTATTCTTGTCAGTTTTACACATACGTATTTATGTTTTTCTAGTTTCTACATTTTTATTAAACGTGTGTAATAATGGTATTTAATTTTAAAAATTTTATCTACAGATTGATGGCGATGTGTTACAGAATAGCAACTTGACAAAACGTATACATAAGTTGGTTTGGAATGTTTTTATCACTCTCGCCATGTTTGAGAAGCGATGTGAGTTATTAATGAATGATTGCAACTTGCAGCATCACAAGTGATTGTCTGATGTGTTCTCTATTAGAGATCAGTTGGTCCCAGGTTATTTTAGGGATATACCGATGTGTTTAATGAAAACGACGTCTCGATGTGAAAGCTCGAACATACTTTTTAAGGTATACTCTAGCGCATTCAATACTTTGGTTCAGTTTATGTTGTGTTTTGATATGGCAATTGATGGTCAATGCTATCGGCAACGAGTTTTTGAGCATAAAACCGATTCAACATCTCCAGTCTTATCCACTGCGGTACCTATAGAAGCACATGCAGCATTTGTATACAACATAAGCATTTTTAATGAGGTCCAAAAAGAGATATCTAAAGCCTTATTAGCATGTATGAGTGGTAGACCTGATGTTGTTGATGGTTATGAACATTATACGGTTTCTCACTTTGAAAAAGGTATCGTTATTGGTGATTACATGGTAATTTTGCTTTGTTTTCAAAATTTTATGTTTGCTTTATCTTTCATGTGTTTAGATATATACCATTATCAGTGTGTTATAATAGATAAAGTTATGATATTTGCAGGTTAAGATCAATCCGAGTGATAATTCAGTTACATGCTCATGTATGTTATTTACACGCATTGGATATTTATGTCGTCATCTTTTTCTGCATACTGATTCGAGGCATAAACAAAACTCCTGACAAGTATATAGTTCCAAGATGGAAAAAAGATGCATTGCCTAAGAAAGTGTTCAACATTGAATTCCGTTATGGTGTTGACAACTCAGAAAACTTTAAGCTTAGGTCAGAGGCGCTAAATTTAGCTTAGCAATGTGGTGACCGGTTACGGGGTGATTCAGTAAAGCTTGCTTGGTCTGTGGAACAAATCAAGGTTATTAAGAACAAAATTTTTGAAGAGGTTCCAAGCGATCCAAGTTCTAAAAATAGGGGTGGTGTCTTTGAAGAATTGGTTGGCGAATCACAACCTACTAGTGTTTCTTTTGTGGCTCCCTAGGGTATTAGGAATAAAGGATGTGGTACATCTCGTCGTTTGATTGGTCCGGGAGAGAAAGCCAAGGTTAAGAGTAAGAAGAAAAAAAGGAATTGTATATTGTGTGGAAAACGTGTCTACCATGATTCTCGTAATTGTCCTACAAAAAAGAAGAAAAAACAAAAACGTAAAAAAAGTCGCGTTGACGAATATAATTATGAAGATAATGATGAGAATATCGATTTAGATAGAGATGAAGATAGCGATGAAGATAGTGATGGTGAATGAAGTTTTTATTTTCTTTTAGTTTTGATGTTGGATTTTATAGTTTATTATTTTAGTGTTTTAATGTACACGTGTGTAAGATTCTGTTTTACACATGTGTAAGTGTTCAGTTTGTCTTTTTTTTTTTATGATTTACATACGTTAACGGGTTTTACATATGTTTTACACAGTTAGTTGACACACGATACTTGTGAAGTTGTTAATGGCAGTCTTGAATGGTTATTATTGCGGTAGATTCTTTTTGAATGGATGTGATCGTTGTATAATAGTAGAGTTTTGAATGATCCTATAATGATTAGATTATATAAACTGTGACTCATTGGAGTCGTTTTTATCATTGTACACTGATTTCAATTGTGTGCACAAGTTGCAATTAACAACAATATAAAGTGTAAAGTGCCTACAACACAAAATAAGGCTTAGTATTTTTTAATAGCAAACGCCATGCATTTTTGATGCACTGCGAGCATTACGTATCGGCCTTTAGGATCAAAACATCACTGTGGGCATTATGCATCGTCTTTTAGGATCAAAACGTATCAGACCGCCACTGATTACAGCTAATATCAATCAAACTAACAACACATTAACAAACATACAAATTAAAACAAATAACAATAAAGATAAGCTTACGAACGGTCAACATCTTTTTTATCAGAATAATAGAAGTTTCAAAAATTCCAAACAATATAGAAAATAAACTAGTTTGGTATGACCGATAACCTAAAAACGATAATCTTACGAATAATCAACATCCGATATGATCAGAACTACAAAAGTTTCGAAAATTTGAAACCAACATAGCCAAAGAAACTTATTTGGTATGACTGATAACCTAAAAACAAATGTTTCAAATTATCAACTATTTTTCTGGATCACAAATTCTCTGTGAAGATTTGCTTTCAAAAGCAAAATCTTTGCAGCGTATTTTTGTCTAAGCAAGCTAATTTGAGCATCTTGTTTGTTACTTTTCTCTGTTTTGAATCCACATTCCCATTTCTTTACGTTGCTTTCCTTGTAAGCCTCCATATGTCTCATGACAAATACTCCACAATCAATTCCATTTTTCTTTGTTGCGCAAGCCAACTTCAGTTTTCGAGGTTTCACAGATTTCATTTCTTTCCATTTTGGATGACCCATTGCTTTCAAATAGGCTACAAACATGTGTTTCTGTTTCAACAATGAGAATTTGTAAGCTTTTTTATTTATATAGTTTAAAGCGATTTGAACGATTTGTAACCTTTTGAATATAGTTGCTACTTTTGATATCCATTTCTCATTTGACCCGTCAAAGATGAAATATAACCCAATAAGAACCGTCAACCCATTTAAGGTGAACAGGTTAAAATTGCCGTTTTTGGTTATTCATACACATGTGTAAATTCAAAAATTCTGTTTTACACATGTGTAAATTCTGTTTTACACATGTGTAAATTCTCAATCAACATTCTATTTGAAGATGTAAATAAGACTTACCATTTTTAGCACGGTATCTTTTATATCATATTCATCATTATCTTGTAGACCAACAAAGCTTTTGCTTGCGGCAATGTTGTCAATTACTTCAATCGCTGAATTTCTCAAATCAAAACATATAAGGTAGTAGTGGTTATTCTCAGCGATCGGAATCAACACCACTCTAAAATTTTTTAAATCAGGTCCATCTTCTGATCCTTTTAACAAGTTCTTAATGCTTGATTCAATCACATCTAATCGTCCAGTTTCATCCATTTTTCATGTTCCAGAATACCTATACTCTGTGTCAACAAAAGTATTATTTTCTAAATTGATTCTGGTTTAAGCTAATGTTATACAAAACGTGTAAAAAAATTTTACTTACCATCACATTTGTATCATAAAAGAGTCTCTTATCTGAACCTGGGCTTCGAAATTCTTCATCATGATTCAAAACTGCAGCCCAGCAGTCTATGACATTGCTTAGCGATCTCTGACCTGGTTCAATAGATTTTAGCAGAAACTTTTTGTAACATTTCCAGAAACACTCTCGAACACATCGTCCCAGTCATAGCATATCAATCAAGAAAGTAATCATATAGCTTTAATATAATTACTAACATAATAACATATTCAAATAATCAAAATTGATTAAAATAGATTATGGCATACCCGAATCCAGTTTCAATTTCCTTTGCTTCCTGACATAATGTGTATGCATATTTTTTTTTCTGAACCTTCCATCAAATAATCCTAGATCTTCAATTCTTCTTTGGTTAATGGTTTGCAAATATCAACTAGTCTGACCAAAAACGCAGATTTTGATGGATATGTTGGATGTTTGATTCTAAGCGGTCTTTCAGTTACATCTTCTGCATTTTGCTTCTCAGCATCCGCATTTTCTTGAAATGGAACTTGTATAGGGCTTATTCCTAAACTGAAACTTGGTTGACTCAAAACTATCTGATTTGAGTTGCATTTTTCTTTTGTTCGACCAATATGAACCTTTTGTGTAGGTGTTTGAGCTTCAGTTTCTATTGGTACAATTAGTTCAAGAGTTGGATCATTTGTGGGTGTTGTTGGTTGTGTTTGCGGTGTTGTTTCATCTTCTTTTTGATTGAAAAGTTTTTTGAGCTTTTCCTTGTAACTTTCAACAAAAAAATTTAGTTCGTCCCTTTTTGGGAAGTTTGCGAAAACTTTTTCTACTGCCTTCTCAAAATTGTTCTTGTATGTTTCAATCTAGTTGTAATGAGTACCAACGTTTCTTAAATGTGCCTGGTCAAAGGGATAAATGCAAAAATATTCAAGTCATTTGTTTTACATGTGTAAGTTTCTGTTTTACATATGTATAAATTCTCAGTTGAAAGTGTGTAAATAATAAACAAAAAAGAAAAAATAAAAATAACTATGACTAAAATCAAACTAAAATTATTTGGAATCAAGTCCAAATTATATATCATTTTTTTTTGTTTATTCAGTCAAGTGATCCGATTGTGATCATATTTGTTTTTAATTATCAATTTATTAATCCTGTTTTACAAATGTGTTTCTGTTTTACACTTGTGTAAGTTTCTATTTTAAAGACTTACACATATGTAAACCAGCTAACTTACAAGCTTATAACATACATCCAAGCTGTTTGGATCTGTCATGCCTGGTCCACTTTCTTCTGTTTGTGTTTTCTCTGAGTTAGTTTCTTGACTTGTCTTGGTATCAGAACTTCCTTCTTCAATAAATAACCCTCTGAAATCTCCCCTTCCGAATCCCCCTTGTTCAATCTCCATGCCTTCTTTGTGCCGTCCAATATTCCAGCGGTGAAATTGTTTGCTCTTCATTAAGTACTTTACATGTCACACTATGTACATATAAGAGCTGCAAAAAAGTTTTCAAGTACTCATTACTGCTTTTATCAGAGTACAATGTCAAATATAAAATGTATAAGAATGAAGTTATACCACTAAAATAGTTAGTGCGCCACGAAAGTAGCAAGAAATGTCCCTTTGTACCCACCCTTCTTTACTTCTTTTAGTAAGGTGAACAACATATTTGCACCAATCTATCTTTGAGAAGTCCATTTCTTCATTCAGTAAGTCAATGACTCCAGATTTGCATAATCCATTATATTGACATTCGACAATTGTGTTAACAAACAAGACAATGAAATCAAGCTTAAACATCAAACCCTCATTATCATCTCCAAAAGCTATCTTGTCTACAATATTTTTCGCTTTAATTGTCAACTTGTCATTATGCGTTTTCTTGTAAGCTTTTCCAAGTGTTGTGTACTCTTTGGGTGGCTTAAGGGTTACAAATCAAAACCACTATTTGGAATACCTAGCAATTGGTGTATCACTTCTTCATCTACCTTGATAGTAATCCTTCCAAATCTTATTTCCATTTTGCTGGGATCAAAATGGTCAACCATAAAGTATACTAACTTTCCTGGGAGTGTATCAATCTTTAATGATAGAATTTTGCCAAATCCCATTTTTTGGAGTATCTTTCTTTGTTTTTCAGTCAAAGCTTGTATACATTCATACATCTTTCTTGGAGAGGATGTTGTTCTTATGCTGAAAAATAGAGGGTCCCTAACATTTTTTTCTGTTTTTCTTTTGGTCGATCCAACAGTTTTTTTCGTCTTCCCTTTCTTCATACCAGCTGCTTCATCCTTGTTTTGATATTTTTGATTTGTTGCCTTTTTGGTTTGAGCTACTTTTCTTTTTTCTCTTTTTGCCTCCTGTTTCAAATTATATGCAAAACTATTTTACTCATGTGTAAATTGATTAATCACTCAAATTCACTACTAATGAAGATGATTTACACGTGTCTAAACTTATTAGTTACACATATGTAAACATATTATTTTCACATGTGTAAATCGATTAATCATTCAAATTCATTACTAACCAAGATGATTTACACATGTGTAAAACAACTTACTTACAGATGTGTAAACATCGTATTTATAGATGTGTAAATTGATTGATTACTCAAATTCAATGCTAACCAAGATGATTTACATATTCGTAAACAGATTACTTACACATGTGTAAACATCTTATTTAACATGTGTAAATTTATTAATCACTCAAATTCAATGCTAACAAAGATGATTTACACATGTGTAAATTGATTAATCATTCAAATTCATTACTAACCAAGATGATTTACACATGTGTAAACTGCTTACAGATGTGTAATTGATTGATCACTCAAATTTAATGCTAACCAGGATTATTTACATATTCGTAAACATATTACTTACACATGTGTAAACATCTTATTTACACATGTGTAAATTTATTAATCACTCAAATTCAATGCTTTCGACAACTTGGTATTTATTTGGTTGTTTTTCATGAACCTTTTTCATCATTTTTTTCCTTTTTTTGCTTCTGTTAAAACAATTGAAAGCAGCACGTATAACAACTTACTTGCACATGTGTAAACATCTTACTTACACATGTGTAAAAAACTTATACATGTGTAAAAAGCTTATTTACACATATGTAAACAAATTCAATATTAACTATTATTACAAACCTTCATTTAGTTCTTTCATCATCTCATCTCTCTGTCTTCTTAAAACCATCTTTATATTCCTTGATCTTTCTGTTGAAATCAAAGAATTTAACCACAACTGTATGTTACTTGTTCAATGATCTATGAAAATGCATTTGTCATACCTAATTGCTGTTCCACTGCAGCATCCATTTCTGAAAGTTTATTAAGTTTATCAACATTTAATGCCACTTCAGATCCTGTAACCAAATGTAAACAAAATTTATTATTTGCTTTCAATTTGTTATTTAAGTAATTATTTGATTTAAAATAGTTTTGTTACTTGCCTGTTTCATCATTGTTCTCAGAACTGTCAGTATCAAGTATATCTCGATTTGATATTATGCTCGAGAAACTTCTTGCTTTAATCCTTAGAATTCTTGGACTTTTACGTTCTGGAAATATAGTTTATTAATATATCATTCAGTAAGTTTATAATAAATCTTTATAAATCTTAGAATAGTTTTTAGGATGCTTACTTTTCATTTTTCCTTTGGACTATATTTACAAAAGCACCATGTTTCAGTGAAGTCATCAGTAAATATAAATATAAAGACTAAACTTAGCAAGAGAGTAACACGATCACATCTAAACAATAAAATAACTCAGCAAGGAGGAAATATTAACTTATTATACAAAAAGGTTCACAGATGGTGTATACAGTGATGTTCACCCAACATTTATGTTTGAATCTTAGTGAGCAATACAAGTATAGTTTTCCTATATTTGCTAGTAACAATTTTATGTAGTGAAGTAGCAAGTGGAATGACATTTCTGTGTAACTGGTCATTTACCCTCTTCCTCCTAAATCACCCTCAAACTCCCTCTCACACAAATCCACAAGTCATAAATACTTAATCATCTTTCATCAAACCCTAAACAAAACAACTGAGCCGAAATATTATCTAAAACACCCAAAATTGCAACTGAAGTTACGTTTAATACAAATTGCTATTTCTGAACTATATAGTCGATAATCAAGTCTAACGTACTAAAACCCTAAACAAAACAACGAAGCTAAAATATTCTTATCAAATCAAAATTACAGAATCAAATGACGATGTGAGAGGAAGTTACCGGTGAATTGGAGCGGCGGAGGTGATAGATCGACGAAGAACGTATCGGAAAATGCGTTATAGGGAGCGACAGAGTTGATAGTCGACGTGAGGGTTTTGAATTGAAGGGTTTTGGGGTAGTAATCGTCGTGTGTGTGCATGTGTGTGTTTGTTGTGGGATTTTTTTGGGGGGTTTTTGTATTTTAATGTTTGGACAATAATTCCCTTGTGTATTTTAATTTAGCTTTCCTTCTCATTGAAACCCATCTAATCTTAGCCCTTAATTTAGGATGATCTATGGATGAAAATTGTTCCCTGTGTTCTCACAAAATTAGATGTTCTCAAGATAACCCTCCCCTTATATGTATGTATGTATATATGTATGTATGTATGTATGTATGTATGTATGTATGTATGTGTATGTGTGCGGGCAGACACCTATTCGTATTTGCATGTATATAAACCATATAATTAAATGCTAAAACTGAATTTATATTCACAAGTCCAAATTCCATACATTCTGTGATTGTTTACAAATGTGTAGTTCCTATATGTTTATGTGTACGACCAATATGTTCTTCGGCCAACAAACTACATTTACATATATGTAGCTCAAGACTCAAGAGTATATTCTTAGTGTTCTTCGTTGATACAATAGATATACATATATGTAGCTCCAACATGTTTTTTGTGTTCTTTATCAATATACTAGATTAACATATATGTAGCCCACATATGGTTTTTTTTTTCTATTTATTATTTTGTTTTGCAAAACTATGATTACCTCAAATAGCTAGAGAACAAACTAAAACTTTACATATAGTTAAACAATGCTCAATTTTGAGCATTAAAAAAAAGTTTCAGCATTTGAAGTTGCAAGATAAAAAAATAAATTTGGTTTTAATTATGATTGTTCGGTATCAGTTGGTTATGTTTATTAGGTGATAATGTAAATGGTTGGTTGGGTTAGCTGCTTACTAACCATATAACTTTGTATAAAATTTGGTGATGAATGAGAATTGTTGTTTGCTGTTCGAAAAAAAAATAGTTAAACAATGCTCAAACATACTCTGAACCTATCTATTTTCCTAGGTTCTCGATTTCCTATAGTGTTTCTATAAATAATCTTAATCGTTGTGAGCTTAGGTTGTAGATGATTGGTGATTGAAGAAAGAAACAACAGAAGCCTTTTGATGTATACCACTTGGTTTGATAGATAACCCGTTAAAGAGGGTCAAACTCTCAAAAAAAAAAAAAAAATAGATTGAAACTAGAAGAATATTTAGAGAAAAACTCAAGAATTAATTCATTTCATTCATAATCAAACACCAACACATATGCCTTTTTATAGGCTTAATTACAAACTGAATTAAAAAAACATGGACTAAATGGTTAAACCCCACTAACCCTATTACTTAGACACTTGAAAAAAGAAACAAACATGAACTATAATGGAAATCGTGGGTTGCATGAACATGGAGTAGCGGGCACATATCACCTTTGATGGAAGAATTCGATAAATTGAAAAACAGACATCCTTAGAATTGAGGGTTTGATTTATTTAATGGAAAACGATTTGTTGAAGTTTGATGAAAGTAATGAACATGTCTGATAAACAACAAATTTTCCAATTGATTTTATTTTAATTTTAATCTAGTAAAACCAAATATATGAAGAGAGAATCAAGAAAATAAATAATTATATATTTTACTGTGTATATAATTTATACAAATATACCCTTAAATATAAAAATTAGAAATTAAAAAAGTTAGGTCATCTGTATAACACATATAGAGAGGTTCATTCCATAAGAGTGTGTGCTCGTATGTCTATATATTTTTTTGAACGGCTAATTGCAGATTATTCTATCACCAAAATTTTGTGTACAATGATTAAGACAAGCAAGATACTAGAACAAAAACATTATACAAAAAATGATACATATCACTCCGATCATATGCTTGCGTAGAAATTACTATGTTATGTTGAAAAAAATCCAGTTCCTCCACTCCAAGTTATGCCTTTTGCCCTGTTCTTGATCCATGTGAAAGATATCAACTGTAGATCGCCAAATACTTTCTCGATTCTCACCCTTTCGCCTAAAAAAATTAAGACATTTCTCACTTTCCATATCTCCCAACATGTCGCAACAATTATAGTATGAAACACTTTATTCTTGAATTTTGAGAGCTTATTTTTTATTGGAAATTCGTTTATATATATATATATATATATATATATATATATATATATATATATATATATATATATGGAAGTGTCAAGAGTGAATCTAGTGGTTTTGTCAACAAAATGAATCAATCTAGGCTATTTATTCTTTTTATCGTAAAGTTTAAATATTTTCTCTCTCTAATTTCTCTATCCAATTATATACATATGTATGAAAAATATACGTACAATGACAGTGCGTCTTAATTGTTGTGTATAAAAAACAAAGAGTGATTAAACACATGTGTATAAAAACTAATTACTCAGCTAACAACAATTATACACATGTGTATTAAAAACAAACGGTCACTATACACATGTGTATAAAACCCAAATTGTTTAGCGAACAACAAAACAATTACTATACACATGTGTATAAAACCCAAATTCCTCAGCAACCAACAATTATTCACATGTGTATATGATACAAACAATCACTATACACCATCGACACATTTAGTTTTTAAAATTTATAAACTCTAGCAAAACCATACTCGAATTAAAAAGAATAAAATGCTCAGTTTTATGATATAATTGTTAAAAAAATATAAACGGATAAAAAGGTTATGGTCATTTAAAATTATAGAGGTACTTTATTTAAAAGTCAAAAAACAATTAAAAAAATATCTTTTACTTCCGATAATACCCTTTTGAATAAAAAAATAAAATAAAAAAAGTCAAAAAATTAGTAGTTCAGATTGGGTTATTTAGTAACAAATAAAGGCTAGGTTTACAAATAAACCTAATCATATATATATATATATATATATATATATATATATATATATATATATATATATATATATATATAGGGTGGGATTTGAATAAAACGCCTAAAAGTGTAAAAACGGCTAGAACAATTTTGGTATTGACATATGGCGTTGGTGCTAACTTACAGTAAGGGTAATATTGTTAAAGAGTCCATGCACATGCAACTCACATGCCAAACACGATCGCATGCAAGTCACATGCACATTCCACCATATTTTTTAAACTCCCGTAATTTTTTATACGTGATTATTTTTTTAAATTAAACCAAAAAATCGAGTATTTTATTATCTTCATAACGAGTATACTATTGCTATACTTTCAAAATATAAAAAATGAAATGAACTGTGTGTTCAAATAAGAACGCCATAAAACACCCAGTTTAGAAAAACGCCATGAAAATACCAAGTTGAAAACGCCATAAACACCCAAATTAAGAAGAAAAAAAAACATGAAAACCAGTTGAAAACGCAATAAAAACACTCAGTTCAGAAAACACCATAAAAATGAAACCCAGTTCAAAACGCTAAAAAAGTTCAAAATGCCATAAAAACAAAGTTCAAAATGGCAAAAAAAACGAAGTTCAAAATGCCATAAAAACTCACTTCAATTTTTTTCAAAAAATATATCAATAGTATACTCGTTGGAAAGATAAAAACATGATTTATTTTATGGTGTAATTTTATTAAAAAAATAATCACGTATAAAAAAGTTATTGGCGTTTAAATATGACGGTAGGAAATGGCATGTGATTAACATGTGCACCTTTATTTAAATCTTCCCATATTACCCCTACTGTTAATTCTAAAGTTCTTATTATTTATAAAAACGTCACCGCATCAATCTTAACCACAAATTATAAAGATCTTGTGGCTGAAAATCATTTTCACTATTTTCACACTTTTAGACGTTTTCACATGATTCCAGATATATATATATATATACATACGTACAGACATACATACATACATGCGTACATACATACATACATACATACATGCATACATATATATATTATATACATACGTACAGACATACATACATATATACATACATACATACTTACATACATACATACATCAAACTTCAAATCTTTTGTAATCGCGAAAGATCATAGTCCACGGAATGAGGAAAATTAAAGATCCCTTTATTGTCGATCAGGAGGAGGAGAAGACGAATAACACTGCGTCGATGGGGAAAACTTCAAAATCAACTTCAGGTAAGTAATGTGCTATGAATCAGAGTGTTTTTAGTCGTATTCGAACATTGTATTGAGGTATTACTTATTCCTTTAGTTGTTAGGATTAGGGTTTTTGAAAAGTTGCTAAATTTCAACCTAAAGAAGTTTGTATGGTGTTTTCCAGTTAGTTATTAAGGTTTTGGTTTTCCTTTTATCAACGGAGTTCGATTTAATACATATTTATTAAAATAAAAATCTGCATTGTGTGATTTAGTGTTTCTGATTTATGGTGGCTTTAAGAATGTTATGGTGTTTTTAGAATTTTACGATTTTATTTGTCTATTTTCTGAAATTTTGTAGGAGTGCAGGTTGTTTAAAAGTACATTGTCTGCATTTTAAATGAGTGCAGGGTGTTATTTGTCCATTATTTGAAATATTTGTAGGAGAGAATGGTGTTATTTGTCCATTATATGAAACTTTATTCTTGTTCATGGTGTTATTTGTCTAGTGTGTGAAACTGTATAGTAGTGCAGGGAGGTTATTTATCAAGTGAATGAAACTTTATAGTCGTATAGGGTGTTATTTGTCCAGTGTATGCAACTTTATAGTAGTGCACGGTGTTATTTGAACATTCTTTGAGATTTTATAGTAGTGCAGGTTGATATTTGAACATTATTTGAGTTTTTATAGTAGTGCAGGGCGTTATTTGTCCAGTATATGAAACAGTGTATGAAACTTTATATTAATGAAGGGTGTTATTTGAACATTAATTTAGATTTTATAGGAGTGCAGTGTGATATTTGAACATTATTTGAGCTTTTAAAAGGAGTGCAGGGTGTTAATTGTCCATTATCTGAAGTTTTATAGGAGTGCAAGGTGTTATTTGTCCTTTATATGAAATAGTGTATGAAACTTTATATTAGTGCGTGTGTGAAACTTTATAGTAGTGCAGGGTGTTATTTGAACATTATTTGAGATTTTATAGGAGTGCAGGGTGATATTTGAACATTATTTGAGATTTTAAAGGAGTGCAGGGTGATATTTGAACATTATTTGAGATTTTTAAAGGAGTGTAGGGTGATATTTGAACATTATTTGAGATTTTAAAGGAGTGCAGGGTGTTACGTGTCCAATATTGAAGTTTTATAGGAGTGCAGGGTGTTAATGTCCATTATATGAAATTTTATAGTAGTGAAGGGTGTTGTTTATCCATCATATGAAATTTGATAGTAGTGCAGGGTGTTATTTACCCAGTATATGTATGCCTTCTATAGAACAAACATCACAAAAACTTAAAATTTGTCTGATCGGTGTTATTTGTCCATTAACTGCATTATGATGTTATTTCTTTATAAGAGTTGAAATTGTCTTTCATATGAGTGAAGGGTGTTATTTTTCCAATAACTGTAAAAATGTGGTGGTAGACTGTCGTAGCAATTTTTTGTTTGAAATCGTGATTTGGTATGTATTTCTTTATATGCATTTAAGGGGTGTTAGTTAGTGATTTGACCTGATTGTTATTGATGATCCTCCATTCATACAGTAGTACATGCAGCAGTACCCTGGTTGTCTTCAAATTGTTTTTTGTTTTTGTATTTAATAGTGATTTGCTATCTAACCTTGTGTTATATGACATTTGGTATGAAACAGTCATCACATAAAAACTATGGTTATAATACATTTTGTCGCACGCGTGTACTATGCAGTTAGGAAAAGCAATCGGCTAAGAACCAAAATGTACCGCTCAAAATACAAACACCCAAGATACTGCTGTCGTGTGTTCGGATTCTGACGGAGAGGGAAATGATAAACCAGAAGCCCCCGCCAGGGAAATGCCACGTCAAGCAGAACAAAACACAACGAAAATATTGCCACCACCATGGAAGTAGTTCAAGTCGACTGTGAGATGGCTGGTTATAGGGACTACCACAAATGGTATGCATTTTATCATTGAACATTATAATGAGCTAAATATCTATGTTGTGCGGTTCTCGCTAATACTTTATTTGTTTAATGTAGAATCGAAGCTAATAATAAAGAAGCTTGAGAAGGTGATTTCAAAGTCATCGCCCGACACGGACGATGACTTTGTTGACACCCCACCAGGTAAACGAGGAAATTGCTAGCCAAGAAATCGCCGATTCATACCAAGCGACAAGAACACACACAACCTTACAAAGCCTACACGGGGACAAGAATCAGGCCAAAGGTTTCTATCGACAATTTGTTAAATCTAAAAGGTGGTTTGAGTGCGAAACAAAGAGAAAGGGTTTACAAGATCGGGTTTGGATCAATTTTCAGCCATCAAGTTACTGGTGTCCCCACCGACATCGCGCACTGGTTGGTCACAAATTACGACCCAGATGCGTGCGTCTTGAATATAGGAAACAACAGTCTGATACCCATTAATGCAGACCTTGTATACCGCATATTCAAGCTGCCTCGTGGCGAAAATGTGCTAGTTGAACAAACGAAAGCAAACAAGAGGAGTGGTGAAGTTATGAAGGAGTTTAGGGGTCAATTTAAGGATGTACATGGAAAAAGAATGTCTCCATTGCAACTGATGATGCACATATTAAGCATAGACGACTACGAACGGTTATTTGTTTTGAATTTTATTGTTTAATACTTTTCATTTCTAGGTGAGACGACAAGCAATAACTCAGTTAATGTCTAGTATCTTTCGTGCCTAAAACCTGAAGTTGAAATATCAAGTTTCGATTGGTGTGCTTACATGGTTACATGCCTCAACCGAATGAAGAGATCGTGGCACGGAGACGAGGATCATTTCAGGGGCCCACTGCTTTTGTTGATGGTAAGTTAATACTAAATAAAACATAAACAAGAAAAAAAACATGAATTTGATAATTGTGTAAACTGTACTAAACATCTTTCAATAAAACTTTGCAGATGGCCTATGCAATAAAGAAAAAAAGGATACCTGCAACTCATGGTTCGGCTCTGATTGGGTTAGCAACGGATGACATGTTTGAGGAGTTGGCTTCAGAGATGGAGCGTACTGAAATATCAATCGAGGATGTTGATTCAGCAATAAAGGGAGAGAAAAGGAAACATGAATCGGATGAGATCAGTGGAAGGAAAAATAAAAAGATGGTTAAAGGTACTACACCTATTGAAGATGATGACGGACACCTTGGTATATACAAGCATTGTGCGGACTGCTTTCTGACGCAAACTTACACCCAAACGTGTGCCATGCTTGTAGGTCCAGATGGATCATTTCGTGTGTCGATGGTGTCGCAGTACGGAGACACACAATTGCCCCCATCCGCATCTGCAAAAGAGTCTGATGAGGTAAAAAAAAACAATATGTTGACAAAATAATAATGATACAAAATATATATTGTTTTACAAAATTATGGTGTTTAAAATGGATTTTGAAACAGGATAAATGCAATATTTTGGATAAGTTGTTCCATGATTTTGAAGAATGCGTTCGTAGCATATATGATTCGATTACAGAATCATGTACATTGTATCCCAATAGTGAGAAGTTGAAGGAAAAGGCATTGACATGGAATAAAATGAAGTTGAAATATCTACAAGCGGATGAGGCGAGAACGCAGGATGTCAAGCGTCATGAAGGTAGTGTAACATTAACCAGTAATAACACTACTCCAAATACGAGAAAACTGAACCTATGTCACAAAAAAATCTCCCTTTTCACCAATGATGTCATCATTTGTGGCAGAGGTAGAGGCAGCAATGGACGTAGTGGATACAGCAAAGACACCCCAACCAAGGTTCAGTGTATCAGGCCTTGAGGCAGTTAACCTGTCAAAAAAACTTGATAGTGTTTGGGTTCATGAAAAAACTGTTGAGGGGGGTCGATCTGCGATGTACCGAAAACACCACGTCCTCTTTCCAAAGAGGACAATAATTTTGCCACCAACGCTACGTTCCCCGTATGTCAGCCGCATAGTTTCATTACGGGCTGGACGGGAGAAGTCAGAAGAAGTCGTACCATGATGTATTTTCTGCGGAGTGCGTAACGCGTGGTACATATTCATCGTACCGTTAAATTTTTTCAATAAACATTATTTATTTAGAATAATTGTCTTGTGTTGTAGGGATGTGATTTTCAGCAATAATGGTCAAGTTTCGATGATGAGGTCACCGTTCGAATCGATGGTACCTAGCGTCATGGTACATGTCGATGTGATCAGCGCATGGGCTGTGGTATTGAACTACGAGGAGAGACTGAGGAAGATTGGAACGGCCCCAAAGTTGTTCTGCAACGCTGGAATGTTGGTATGTGTTCTTTATTGATTATTGTATGGTGTAATTAGAAGTCCGAAGGAATTATCTTGAAATAACACCATGTCTTGAAACAGAACTTACACCATGTCGTTAAACGGATTATTGTACAGTTATAAGAGTATGTGAGACTAGGTTATTGTAAACTAAAATAACATTTGTTTTGGAGCTGAAATGACACCATGTTGTTAAAGGGGTTTAACAAGTGAAAACATATTATCAGATTTAACTTTTTAACATGAAAATAGTTACATCATTGTTAAGACAGTCGTATACCTGCATGCTGTATAAACTATATGAATCCTTATAGATAAAGCCTAAATGAACTATAGGTGTTATTCTGTCATAACGGTATGATAACTCGGATATTGGTTCTGAAATAACACCATATCTTCTAACTTAACTTTTTTTTCTTTTAAAAAATTAAACATATGCAGCTTCAAAAGGAGTTCGACTTACCAGAAAAGGACCGCATAACAAGGTTTGCAGAGAACATGAAGTATGTACTCAACAGTACGGAACTAAAGGCGTTTAAAGGTTTCCAGAGGGTATACATCCCTATCTTGAATGGGGAGCACTACTTTCTACTTTTTTTGAACTTTTCAACAACCCAAATAATAATCATTGACAACATAGAGGGTGACGCTAGTTTAGAAGAAAGGTACGGTGGGACGGTCGAAAAAATGGTATGTACATCTCAAAACTATACAAAACTATATTTATATATCAAACAAAGAACAATAATGTATTACCGAATGTATTATTTCAGATAAGTGCCTTTTGTGGTTTCCTAAGCTGTGTACAGCCAACGGTAGCTGATAAACTAAAGGTTACCAAACCCGTGAGATTGGAATTCCCATGGCAGAACCTGTTTAACGGTACCGACTGCGGAATTTTCTTAATGCGGCATATGGAGACCTACAACGGTAAGCTAAACGATTCCCTGGTAAAATTTAGAAAACATATATGTGTATGCGCATTATTTTGTCTGCTTACACGAACACATGTCTTCTGACTTATATAGGAACAAGCGTGAAAGATTGGAAATGTGGACTATCGTCAGAGAGGAACGCAAAGGGGGAAGTATTGGATAATCAAAGAAGGGAAATCACCGATCTACGGAGGAAGTATGTATCAAAAATGCTTCTTAGTGAAGTGAACTCAGTACGAGGGGTTGTAGAGGCAGAGGTTAGAGAGTTTGCTTGTTTGGACGAGGACGAAAGATTGAAGCTCGAGGAAAACGCACTACAAAGAATTTGTCGCAGGTTGGATGGTATCATGTAGATTTCAAACAAAGTTAATCCAATTGGTCCATTTTCAATTTGGTTACTCTAAAACAATTGTGTGAAGTATGAATATTTCATGGGGTATTTTCGGACTAGAACAAAATGGTGTGAAATTTGATCATTTCTTTTGTGTTTTGTTGTTATTTTTCTTTTTAATTACTTTGTCTAATATTTTGCAACTAGTAAACTAGTTTTCATCTCATTCATATCAAACGGAATTAGCGAATGTCACGAAAAAGATATGCTTGAAAACAAAAACACAGTTAGACATACGACAAAAATAATAAAAACCATATAAATTGTTATAACTCATGTCATAACCCTATTCAGTTGGCTAAAAACCTCACTTCAAAAAAAAGTAACAACACAATAACCAAAACGACAAAAACACCATACGATATATAAAAAACAAGTGTATACCAATATGCAATACGTACCCTTTTAAATATTCGGCCGTAATAGAAAAAAATCATCACTGCATAACCAAAAAACAAGTGTATAACGTTTCGACTTAAAAATTGAAGTATAGTCATTCAACCAAAAACCACTGTGAACAAACACAAAAAGTAAAAATAACTTATCCGAAAATCCCTAATCGTCAGCTTCGTCCTCGTCTGCTTCATCCTCGTCTACTTCATCGTCGTCTGCTTCATCCTCGTCAGATTCGACCACCTCTTCACCCCGGTCTTCCTCGGAACTAACGTCTTCTTGTTTCCTTGTAAGGTGTTTACATGTACGTCTGTTGTGACCGTACCTAAAGCAATTTTGACACCGACGTCTCTTATAACCAGTTTGGCTTCTTGCAATTTCACGTTTAGACTTCATCCATTTCAGCTTACCCATACCTTTAAATCTAGTTCCAACGGGGACACGAACAGTAACTGTAGATGGTTGGGTATTTCCGGTTATTTGAGCAAATCTTTCCCTACGACTCTTGCGAGGTGCACTCCCGCCTGCCTCGTCAGCTGAATCGAAAAACTTAACCACATGATCCCTAAATGAGCACAATGCATCGAAATTGTTAACAAGTTTGTTAATAACCGACTCTGTACATTGTGTTATCTCACGTACAACCCGATTTACTTCATTATACCGATCTTCGTCCTCATTCATACCTAAAATAACACCAGGTGAACTGTTGGTGACAACCTCCCTCATCCAACGTCTAAGTTTATATCGTTGAGGGAATTCCGTCACGTCAGGCATCCTAAGCACGCAGAATATGTGTGAGCACAACAACCCAAACTGTTCGAATCTTTTGCATGTACAGTATATATTCATGTCGGCCTCCCGCACCATTACCTAAAGGTCGCAACAAAAAATATAAATTGTTACAAAAAAATAAAAATCGATTAAACAAATGACACCATACTAATTCATGTACCGGATCAAAAAATCTATTTAAAGAAAAATGTAAACAAAAAGCAAAGAAATAAATAGTCTATTGTATAACTCGAAGAAAGTGGTGCATGGTTGTTCCGAATCCTTCACAAAAAAATTAACGAAGTCATCGATATTTTCCCACTTCCGAATAGCACACCTATGAATACCGTTTTATATCTCCAATTGGACATAAAAAAATAGTGCGTGTGTATAACCTCGCCGCTTCCTCCTCCAACGTAAAACCTACAGACCATATATCAGCAACCTTGTTTCTAGTGTCGTGGTTGTTCTTCCTATGCTCATGTCTTTGAGCTTCAATTGCAGAGTCAAAATGGACCAAAAATTCGACAAGGGTGCACTCCGGGTTGCAAAACTGTTTGAAAAAATGGTTCTCACTCTCTGAAAGAGATGATGTATGCATGAGCCCAGACATGTACTGATCACGATAATACGCCGGTATCCAACTACCCCTTACCTGATAAATAGACTGTAACCATTCATGCTCGGAAAGATTAAAATCATTCAATATGGTGCCCCATTCGCTTTCAAACTTCTCGGGCAGTATAGAATCGGTCCACACAATAGAACACAACCTCCTCTTAAAATCTGTACTATTGCAAATCATAGGGCCAACCTAAAAACACCATTAAAAAAAAAGTTGAAAACAAAATAAATACAACTCAACAAAAATGAAGCAAAAATAATAGATTGAATAAGCAAAAACACCTTAACAGTAAGCTTGTCCATTATATGCCACATGCATAACCTATGCCTACTCTCAGGCCATGTATCTTCAATAGCCTTCTTCATGGCTAGGTCTTGGTCGGTCACAACCACCGGATGAGCACGACCGAAAGATTCACGAAAAACCCTAAGCAACCAACTATATGTTTCAGCGGTTTCGTTCCCTATTATAGCGGCTCCAAGTGTAACGTTATGATTATGGTTGTCGATACCGGTAAATGGTACGAACATCATCTTGTACCTAACACAAAAAGAAAACACCATATAAAAAAACTTTTATATAAATCTAAAAACGAATTTTATAAAAAAACAATAAACAAATATTGATTAGTAAAACAAACTTGTTATGCCGATATGTTGCATCAAAAGACACAACGTCACCGAAAACTGAAAAATTCCGCTTGGCCTCCTCGTCTGCCCAGAACAAAGCCCTTAGTATGCCACTTCAGAAGTTGTATACTCCATTGAAAAGTTTGGCATGTACTCTTTCTTTCTCAACAACCGTTTAATCATCATGTCAGCATCAAACTCAGATATGTACCTGTTTATATCTCGCTTAAAATTCTTGAAATCAGATTTGGTTGCCCCAACCTTGTCAAAACCACCATACAATGTCCTCATTATATTAAATGCTTTCACGGGTCCAATATTTATCGCACTCAAAGCATTAACCGCTTGCTCTTGGGTATAATTCAATCCTCGGTTAACTGGGAGTAAATACCTGTCCTCGTCAACAACAAAAGAGTGGTTATGTTCCTCCTTGAAATAGTATACCTCATTTAAATTCATCCCATTAAGCTTTAGGCACATACGCGCCTCGCAGCCAGTCCTAATAGAAGGGACCCGACGAGTAGATTTCCTTTTTGAGCCTATATTTGATGTGTCTACCACTTTAGATGGATCGATCAACTTAAAAGGTTTGGTCCCTTCCTTTGAGCAAACAAAGTATTTGGATTTAACAACATCCTGCTGCTTATATTGGGAAGACATTCTGGCGGTAAATCTTGCAGCCATCGCGTACTTTTGATAAAAGAGAAATGCATTATTTAGTGTGTCGAACGACATCTTCTCTCTCGGCCTAAGCGAATCTTCCACCTCAGGTAAAAAAAAGTCCTCTTACCAGAATTAGGAGACAAATGTGGACGCCCAACAGGCTGGTAGTTATTAGACCCTACAAAATAACACCACGTCTAGCATAAATAACACCATAGCTACGCAGAAAAAACAACAGACCAGTCCTGTATTGTAAAAACACCACGTATACTAGATAAAACACCATGAAGGAACAACTGTATTTAAAAACACCATGAACAGAACATAACTGTATTTTAAATACACCACACAGGAACGGTACTGTATTGTAAAAAACCACGAATACCAGATAAAAACACCATAGTAGTGCAGTGAGGTTATTTATCAAGTGAATGAAACCACGTATACTAGATAAAAACACCATGACGGGGCACAACTGTATTTCAAAAACACCATGAACATAACAGAACTGTATTAAAAACACTATAAATGAACCCAACTGTATAAGCACTTTTACCAGTTAAAATATAACACCATAGCTACGCAGAAAATACAACAGACCTGTACTTTAAAAGCACCATGCAGTACCAGTCCTGTATTGTAGACACACCACATATACTAGATAAAAACACCATGAAGGAACAATTGTATTTAAAAACACCATGAAGAGAACAGAAGTGTATTTTAAAAACACCATGCAGGAACTGTATGAGCACGTTTACCCGTTAAAAAAACACCATTCACGAAAAATTGGATATAACATAAATAATACCACATGATATAAAAAAATACAACATGAATTCCTACAAAAGAAATAATACCACCTCCTGAAAGCACATACACACACGGATTCAACAAGATTGTTTATGCATATTAATGAATAACAAAACAAAATACGATACATGAACAAATAACACCCTGCACTACATTCAGATGACAAATAACACCTGATCCAAGATTCTCCATATGAATGCAGCGTTTTTCAATAGAAATCGTAACAAATCGATCTAACCGGGTATGTGTTATCGATGATGGATCGAAAATCACGAATAAACTGAAATCGAATATTGTTGCCTTTTGAAACAAATATGATCCTACGATTTTATCAACATGTTCCGCAAAATCGAATTGATTATCTCCAAATATAACTGATTTGCGGTTATATAGAATAATTACGAAGAATAGATTTATATTAATGAAATTAACATTATACCCAAAATCTCTAAAAAAAAAGAGGACACATGACACAATCATATTCCTTCTTACCCTTCTCACACTTTTAAATTTTCTCACATGAACATATACCTATATATATGTATGTAGAGGTTCATGTAAGAAAATATAAGAAAGATTTTGGAGATGACACGTGTCCCTTTTTATTTTGGGTAGTTTAAGGGTATAATTGTAATTTAACTAATGAAATCTAATTTTGGAATGAATATATGCAACCGATTTTTGGCAGTTATTGTTGGATTTTCGAATTTGAAGGCATACATCTTATAAAGAAATAACATCCTAACTCATAAAAACACGACAACATGTATATGGAAGGCATACATCTTATAAAGAACAGAAATATAATAGAAACAACACCCTAACTCATAAAACACCACAGCATGTATATTGAAGGCACACATCTTATAAAGAACAGAAATATAACAGTAATAACACCATAAATCGTAAAAACACCACAACAGTTATTGAAGGCACACATCTTATAAAAAACACCCTAACATTGAATGTAACAGAAATAACACCCTAATAAATCAATTTCAAAACACAATACTTTAATCAGAATCAAAACATGAATAGCACCCTAAATATAACATCAGTCAACACTTTAATCGGAATCAAAACAGAAATAACACCCTAAATATTTAAAAACAGAAATAACACCCTAACTCTTTGAAGGAAACAGAAACCTACTGAAGACACCAGAAACCACAGCAATGCAAGGACCTTTGTCCTCACATTAAATATAATAGGAGTAACACCCTAACTCATAAAATTACCAGAACATGTAATATTGAAGGCATACATCTTACGAAGAACAGAAATATAACAGAAATAACACACTACAATTAAAACACCATTGTATGAACATAGAAAAAAACACCATGAACTAAAACATCCAAGCGAGACGTACTTTTTCTCTCTACATAAGTATATCAATATGGTACTTATATTAAAGATAAAAAACACTCGTTATTATGGTGTAATTTTTTTAAAAAAGGAGTTACGTATAAAAAGTTATTGACGTTTAAAAAAGAAGGGGGGAATTTGCATGTGCATTAATATTAGTTTCTTAATTTAAAAATGTTAAATTTACCTTTATACCCTTAATCTAGAAAATTAATTAGTTTAATCGTCAACACTATCTACAAGATTGACATCAATATCTCAACCATTAGATTAAAAAATCTAATGGTTTAGATTTTTCTTATCTTTCTCACACTTATATATATATATATATATATATATATATATATATATATATATCGAGAATTGCATGAACTGGTCAAAATCATTCATTTGTTATGAAAATAGTATAATTATAAAAGCTTTCTTTCGTCTGTGTGTTCCTTGTAAAAAGAGTACTTTAATTATATTTTTTTTATTTAAATACCCTTTTTCCCCTGCAAATACTTGAAGCAAACTCACCACAACTACATACATTAACGAGATGATACATTAAAACAATAACAATAAGTATATCTCTAAGCTTGGCACTCTTTAGGTGAAAAACATATGGTAACCTTGCAAAGTTATCATCACCCGAGAAGCGAAAATGTCATGAGGATGTTTATCTAACATTAAGTATTAACTTTAATACGCATAGGCGTTATGATGGGTTAACCAAGAAATTATTTTTAAAGAAATTTTATTCTACCCATAAAATTGTAATCATAGTTAGTTCAACTAATCCCCTCAATCAATTAGAATTTTAAAATTCCTTTACTTATCTGATGGACTGTTTAACTTTCTAATAGAATGCGTATACATTACTTAAATACCATTTCATAATCAACATTCATTTCATTCATCTTTAGCAACCTAAATTTAATTCCACAATCTAAATCAATTTCCATTGAATTTCAATTCCATTTCCATCTCCATCTCCATCTCATGCATCCCAACCAATATACACTTTCAAATCATAGAAACCATTTTCATTTGTATTTAGAGTATCGAAATCAACTCATGTTTCCATTGAAATCGATGATAGTTTCCTTAAAACAATTGAGATTGATATTTATCTTTGAATAATTAAGATTGATATTTCATGAATAGAAAAAACCTAAGAAGAGAACCATGGATCTGAACCCAAAAGAACTTCAACTGATCAAATTCTTAATTTAATTAGATCACAAACTCACTTTCCAAAATCCAATAAGCGGGGTTAAATCCAAGTCCCTTTTTGAATCAGGGCTAAATGACATCCAAAAAGATCAACCTCACCGTAAACCCAAAAATAAATATCTGATTTTTAGGGTTCTTCAAAAAGACATAATTCGATACCAAAATCTCGTCTTCCACCACGACCACAATGATTAGTCACCCTCACCGAGTCATTCAAACAAAGATCCTCAAGTGCAAACTTTATCCATGCCCGCAACCAAAGTTGCCAGGCCAAGTAGCATGCTGATGTGTCTAAAAGAAGACATTTTATTAATATAAAATAACCCATATTTGCTATGTTTTTCTTGTGAATTTGGTCTGAACTGATAAGCGTTTGTGAATTTAGTGATTTGTATGTTACTGACTGAGAATGAATGATTCAAAGGGTGATAGGAAGATAGAACTGGAAAAATGGAGAAGAAAAAGAAAACTGAAGACCGCCCGTTCGTTCATTTAAGGGTGGCCCCGTATCCATGCGCTGCCAAAGTAGAAGTCAAACCATAATTCCGGCCCACAGCGTATGGTACAACTCGTACTCACTTAAGGTTGTACAAGCCGTACACTTCACGGGAAACTCTATAACGTCACTATAAATAGGGCATGGCGGCTGGAACCCTAAGAGAGGCTAGAGAGTGACTTAAACTCACTTTGGAGGTTGTTTCAACATATTCTAACACGTGTCAAGGCAAGGAAGCAAGGAGATCTAAGATCTATGGCATGGTTGGCTTGGAAGCTTTTTTAGTGGAGTATGATTTTTCTTTTATTTATTTTTTTGAACCTTATCTTGTGGTTAGCTTGGAACCTTTGCTAGTCGGGTGTGATTGTTCTTTTACTTATGCTCTTGAACCTTTAATCATGTTTTTAATTCATATGATTGTTTTGAATATGAATATGGTCGGCTAACCTATTTATAGCTGGTTAAGCATGACGAATCTTTGTTGATTGGTCTTTTTAATCAAAATGTTTATGACTGTGTGATTTCTTATAGTTAATTATCATGAACTTTTTGATGTATTTGGATGCATCTTATGTATTGATCTTTAAGTTCGGTTACGTGGTTGAATTAATCTTTTTTTATGAAGTTATGCATATTAGATTCAGTTTATTCAATCTCTAGGTTATATATCGATTGTTAATGCGGGGCTTGAACCATACCATGTAATGGACTAATTAATTTATGGATTGGTTAAACACGTAGCTTGCTACATATGAGAAGGGTCTAAATAAACAGACCTGAAAATTAGTTAGGGTTTTCTTTAAACTAATATACAAGGGTTATAAATCGCAAGTTATTGATCTATAAGAACCCAATTACGAGGTCCTATAAGAAATTGGTAATTAAACTTGCTACCTGAATTTGGATTGTCGGTGTGTGTTTATAGAGTAGCTTTTTTTTTAATTTTATGTCTAAATTTTTTAGCACATCACATGTTATTTTGATAAATGATGTTAGAAACAATTTTCATAACTAATTCATTTCTCAAACATTCCATGAGACATAGAGGATTCTAAAGTCTAGCTGATAACCTTTCTAATAATGATTTCAAAACTACTTTCTAAATTACATTCTTTTTTTTTCTTCAATTCAAACTCTTTTACATCAATTAAATATTGGTAGATATCTAGTTTCCAGAGTCATTGTACCCATGAACTGATATCTGTTATTTTGCCCTGCTATGCTATATAATGATAGTTGCGTTTGTGTGTTACGTGTGTAGTTAGTTTTGTTAATATTTTACTTTTTAAAACTAACTGTTACATCCTTTCAATTTTGTATTACTATTTGCACATGTCACAAGCCACCATCATCGCACAAAACAAAGAAAATAGACACAAAAACCTCAATCTGGTATCACCAGCATCAAAACCACCGCTCAAGAGCGCCCGAGGATAGGTTGATGAATAGTTGCCGGAAAACCTTCATTGATAATTTAGAGAAAGAAAGAAACCTCCCTTTCTTTATCTTTAAATGTAGTGTGTGGTACAATAATAACATGAGAAGCAGATACGTGTCATGTACACAAAACAAAAGGAGTACCCTGCTTCACATGATTGTAAACAATGCTTTAAGTAATGTATTATTTACTCATATAAAAAAATTGTCGAATAATAGTTAGTTAATTGGATTACTAATCTCTTTATAAACACAAATAAACGTCCCCTAGTCACCACTTGTAGTGTCAATATGAGATGCCTTGAGCAATAGTTAACTATCGAATTCAATCAAATTAGCATGAACTCATCATAATTATGTACATTATGAATAACGATTCTGAGAGAAACCCATGTTATGTTGTACCCAAATGAAAATCAACTGAAAAGACTAATTCTTATCTAACCCAACTATCACAAGTCTAGAATTAGAATAAGTACATTCAAAGCACTTTAAGAATTGAACATATTTGTATATCCTTATTATGTTATAATATAACAAAGAGAAAGTAGTTACTTGATTGATGTCCTACCATGCAACATAACATCATACTCACACTTACATATAGGCATAGTTAAAAGCAATTCAATACAATTTTCCAATGTTGCTCAAGACTCTACCTACTTGCAACCTCCCACACAACAATCTTGTAATCCAAACTATTGATATGTTTTTAAAAGTTAAACTAAAATATTCTTGTTAATGTTAAAATTTATTAATTATAAATTGTTCATTATGAACATTTTCTTGATCTGTCATAGACACTTCTTGTTTTATGGATCGTGTTACTGTATTCTTCAAGACAAGGACAAAGGAAACGGATTACAATTTTGATACAATTATACAAAGTTGGTGGAATGTAATGTTGTTCGCACACTATGCTTTTATACACAAACAAAGTCATGTGTGTGTATATATATATGCGAAAAATCATGTACAAGAGAGCTAATTCATACGAATTGTAGGCGAAGGTTTTTGCTTTTGATCAGGCAATCAAATGATTGAGATAAGTGGTCACTAAACGTTGTTCACGTGACACAAAGCATGGGAAACAAGTGGGGTAAAGGCAAAATACAAAGATCCAATATTGGTGACTCATAGTCCTACTTCCCACGATTTTCAAACAATTATAACTTTTTCATACGATAATATTTTTTTTCAATTTACACCGTATTAATGAACATTTTATTCTCTTTAATTTAAGTAGACTATTGAGATAGTTTTCTTAATTTTTTTTATTTTACAAGTTATAACGTTAGGTAATTTTGTAACCTTACATGATTATGTTCTGATACGTAATTATAATATGCATTTTATTCTTGAAATAAAGTGTAACGTTACGTGATTATTTAAGAGTACGCAATTACGTAATAATAGTTGACTATGCATTATTAGATATGAATACTCATTACGTGATTTCGTTATAGTATTTATATATGAAAACCCATTAAGTGATTACGTAATTAGGTAGTAACTGTTATTGTAATAAAAAAACAAAACATATAATATATATTTTTTCACAGAATATCTAAAATTACAGATTTAATCACGTATTAAGTATTAATGTAATACAAAATATTAACCAATCAACCTATAATAACTACGTAATGTTGTATATTACATATTTAATCATGTAATAAAGTATAAACAAATAACGTTCTTATTATGGAATGTGTAATCACGTAATGATTTATATTGAATGTATAATCACGTATCCTATAAAAAATAAAAATAAAGAAAACTCTAATAATAGCCTACTCAAAATAAAAAGAATGAAATGCTTGCTAATAAGGTACAATTTAAAACAAGTGATTATCATATGAAAAAAGTCATAAATGTTTGAAAATCAAGAAGGAAATGAGTTTATTAATAAATAACATTAAATTTTCATAAAATAACATTGTCTTTAAATGACTACTAAACTTCATATGAATTGGCCCTCTTTTATAATAACAATTCCCTATATACACAACTAAACAAAACTACATAATCAATTGCACATTAATCACAATAGACAAGTAAACAAGTAAATTATTACTACATAATCAATTGCACATTAATCACAAAACACGCATAAACAATATTCGTATAAAAAGTTATCATAATTTGCATACTCTTAATTTACAACATTTTTATGCATAGAGGTGTAGTGCCTCATGCTTTAGAAGGTTTAAAAAAATGATTTTTCATTTTTAACTCAAAACTATTTAATTTTTTTTTTACTTTTAACTTCAAAACTTTCATCTTTTTCAATTTAACCTCACAACTTTATTATTTTTAACTTTGATCCCCTATACTTTCATCATTCACAGATTTTTTGTTTTACCTTTGGTTCTAAATTTTACGAGTTAACATGATGCAATGTAAGTGTTTGGTTCAACGTTTTTATGTCGGCTATTGTTTCCCAATTAACAGGTTCGTCAAAACGTGTGGGTTCTAAATTGAGTTAGTTTATTTTTTCTATGTTTTACGCTTCGGTTTAAATTGTTCACATTATCACGCTGAATGTTAATGTTGATGGCCTCGTCACAACGTAGAGGACTTAATACTAATTGCTATATAAAACCAATATTTGAGTAGCATGAAATACATAGGTAACCAAATAACAAAATTCATAATAGAAATGCATAAAGAAAATTGTGTAAAGCATATAATCATGAACAAATATATAACATGTATGTATAACAAAAAGATAACGAGAAACTCTAAATATACCTAACAGGGAACACCATTACTTGTACAACAATCATAAAAACATATACAGAGCAATGGTTTCTTGCATAATGACACCAAATATTTATCCTTCATTAAGTTGATGCATGTCAAAGTCCCCACATATGTTTTATTGGAGTGCGTATTTGCACTTATAAAAAACATAAGAGTAAATTAGAGTTTGTTTTCTTGTCGTTTCTAGCAAATTTTACTTTGCCTCTCTTTTGCATAAACTTTTTATTTTGCCACCCCAAACTTTCCAAACGTCTCACAATGCCTCCTGTCTTCAACGACCATTAGTTTGACAGTTAAATTTGGGTGAAAAGAACAAACTACCACTTTCTTCTTGGTTTGGTTATTATTACAATCGGCCACCTACCACCACCATCACCACCACCCCTGTCCACATTTAATGAATCTTTGCATCGGATCAGCCCCATAACCACCAGCACAACTTGATTCAAAAACATCCCCAAAAGAAGATCAAATCATCCTAACATCTTATAATTCATATGCTTAGCAAACCTAGCCTCAAAATCATCCGGATAAATATTCAAGATAGTTTAATTAAAATACTATAACATTATCGAACGAACCTAGCAATCGTGTCTAATCAAACAACCAACCATTTTCGGACAAACCTAGGTCTAGTGATCATTCAATCTAGACCTTATAAACCAATACGTACCAATCAAGCATCCAACAAAACTGGTACAATCACTGTACCACTTTGACCCTTCGTCAAACACCACAACTACCCCTGTTCACCACCACCTCATTCACTATAATCATCCACCATCAAACATCACTCCACCATATATGTTGTTTGTGTTGAATCGTAGAAACAGAGATAGAAAGGAAGACAAAGCTATGTATTGTTGATCTTGCTTTCGTTGGAGAGAAAAGATTCGATAGAGAGGGAGAGAAAGAGAGCAGTGTGTGGTGGCGGCTGAATTTTGAAGTAGGGTTTGGTATGTCTGTTTTGTGGACACACACACATAGAGAGAGAGAGAGAGTATCATAACTACTGAAAATTTTAAATCTATTAGGGTTTCGTTCAATGTCTTCACACTTTTTGGTGATGGGGTGAATGTGGTGATGATGGAGTGGTGGTAATCGTGTCTGTTGGTGGAGTGAAAGTGACGAGGGAGAGAAAAAAGTGACAATCACCTCACCACGTGAGATTACCATTTTGTCCTTCAACATATATGATAGGTTGACAAAATTTGATGGCAGGGAGGCATATTGCAGCATGTGGAAAGTAAAGGATGACAAAACCAAAAGTTTTTGAAATAGGTAGAAAAAGTGTAATTTGCTCCAAACCATAGGGAGGCAAAGTGTAACTAACTCAAAACATAAACATATAAAAATTTAGATGATGTAGAGAACATGAACACCTCGGTGAAAAACAATCCACACCAACTTGTAGAGTTCACTAAGACTCAAACAAGAAGGTGCAGATTCTTTAGTCATTTTCGTATTAGCCTTTAATTTGAATACCAAATGAAAATATATATATATATATATATATATATATATATATATATATATATATATATATATATATATATATATCCGACACATTTTGAATTTGAATAGCAAATGAAAATATATATATCCGACACATTTGAATTTGAATACCAAATGAAAATATATTCCGACACATTTTGATTCATTTTTATTGATTTTCCCATATATAAAAAGGAAATCTCAACATTCTTTAGTTCTCTTTTGTTAAGGTGATGTTATCCTTTTCTTTACTTTTCTTGTTTTAGCAAGTGTAAAGCATATGACACTCCCAAGGAAAGAAGAGGGAGCTCTCTCTTACACCTTTCGTAAAAATATACTCTTCCTTTTTCTGCTCTATGTAAAGTGCTCCATTACAATTACCAAAGATCACCTCATCGTCCTTTTAACAAAGCTAAAGGACTCTCCTCTCTTTCTCATGAAAAAACCCGTTAAAATTAACTGAGACTTCATCTTTCTTGCATAAAGAATATAGATATAATTATAAAGATGTAATATTTTAAATGATGATCACATATTTGATGGGGACATGCTTTTCAAAACCTCCTCCCTTTTGTTGCCTTCTGTCTTTAGTTCTCTCTTTCACTTTTCTTTTCCTTTTTCTGATATCATAGTGGGGACCTGAATCTTTTTCACTAGCCACCATTCAAAAACATAATGATATTGAAATGAATAGTACAATCTATATGTAGAACATCATAATCATAGTCATCATCATCATCTCAAACGCCAACATGCATCATGTCAGTACTGTGGCCTTCCCAAAGTGAACTCTAGATTCATAGGGAAATGGTTTGGTGAGATTATGTCTTGTAATCTCTCATAGTTCATACCCTTTGGATTTGTTTCCTCCTGAAAGAAATTATCGCATCAATGGATCAAGATTAGTTATATATCAATATAAGACGAAAAGGCATGTTGATTTTGCAAGCTAGAGTCACTCTAAAAGTTATAATTAAGTTACATACACTTATATATAACCTGCTAGATTTATGTAATGCACAAAGCAACATCTTTGAAGCCATCCACATATAATATATACTTATATCAACATTTTAATAGCTTATTGGTAATTATTAATGATGTTTTTCTTTTTTGGTATGTATATTAATATGTGTATTAGTGTATATACATACATATTCTACTATCCTTATAGTGCTCACTTTAAGGGTTCGGAGATGTTGCACCCTTTAAAGTGTGTTCTTTTATTTGCTTTTAGCCTTAATTCCCTTATCTTTAAAAAAACATAATCAAGCCTTAATATATTTGTATGGCTTGACTAGTCTTCCAAAAGCTTTCATCTTTTCTACTCCTTTTTTGCCACACGGGATAATATTCTTGTTAAATAAAGCTAGAGCATTATAGAATGCTATCAAAAGTGGTGAAAGTGAAAATTCATCTACTCTTAAAAAATATCAAATGAGATTTAACTATAAAACAAAAAGAGCACAATATATATAAGATCTACCTTTAGAGATGGTATATTTACTTGAGAATCTTTATGTTTGCCATGCAACCAAGCTTCCCTGCTACATAGACCAGTACATTGAGAAGGGAATATTTCCAATCAGTGGGAAGCCCATGCAGAAGGAAGGAAAGAAGAGAAAAGGCACACTCATATAAAGAAAACAACATCTCACTGGCTTAAGATAAAGTTAAAATCATCCCATGTGCATTGCCATTACCCATGACATACATACAAGATGAAATAGGGGTAAAAATGGAAGATAATTTGGTAAAATGCACACTGTACAAGATAAAAACAGAAAGAAAGTACACAGAAGTTTCAAAGAGAGCAAATTTAGCACCCAAAAGTTTCTCTCATTATAATGGGTATTCATTCTTCACCTAAAGGTCTTAACTTTGACATCTAGTTTAGCAAATAGTGGATCCCACTTAAAATGAACTTGTGAACCCACAAAATCAGTGGGAAAGAGATATGTTCGTCTTTGGCTTAGTTTGTTAAAGGTGGTTATTAAGATATTCTTACTATATTAAGTAACAATCTCTGATGCTAATTAAACCCTGATTTTGCAGATGATATGTATTCAAAGACACTGCTACATTTTTTTATGAGTTCTAAGATCGCTAATATGACATGTCTATTTAGTACAAACTACACACCTAACAAAAAAAAAATAAAATGATCCTACTTAATATCTATCTTAAATATGCACCAAATATTAAATGACTATGAACATTGTTAGCCATGAGTAATAAAGCTCTAATATGACCCTACTAACTTTTGTACTTTTCTTAGTGTTTAGACAATGAAGTTGCTTGTGTGCAAGTGAAATGTAATGCAGTGCTAACCTTGAAGAGTTACTCCAAAGTCCATACTGATGATCTTTTTCAAGATGACCCTTAGGACTTCCTCCATGTTCCACCGATGAGCCCGCCCTCTTTAAATTTCGAATGTCAAGCAATATATCATCACAGATATCTCGCGAGGATCCATTTCCATGAACAGCTGTAGCCCCAGTTGTAGGTTAGACACCATCCTTTTGAATTTAATAAATGCACACTCCAACCCTCCAAAAGTTTATAATAAACTTAAGAAGAAATCGAAACTAAAGGTCAAAGAAAGTGATATACCTGAAGAAGTTGCTGCTCTATGATCAGTTGTTTTAATAGTTCTATACATCTGAAAAACAAAAAACATTAATCTCTTAGAACCCTTCCATTTATACTCATTTCTTTTTTGTTTTTTTAGTTCTTCCCATCTTTGAGAATATAAACCTATATGTTTAACATTAATCTTTTTAACACTTCCATTTATACTTTTTTTCTCATCTTATAATTGTTTTTTTAGTTCTTCTCATCTTATAAGAATGTAAACCTATATGTTTAACATTAATCTTTTTGAACACTTCTATTTATACTTTTTTTTCTCATCTTATAAGAAATTAGACTTATATGTTAAACGAATAATTAACCTGGCTAGAAATTATAGCAATAGTAAAGAAAATAACAACTACATGCATGATAAATGCCCTAAACTACCAAGAACAAAATTACTCCAATACATTACTCTCTCAACCTTATTTACACAAAAAAAGGTTTTGCTAATTTACGATATAAAACTAATTAAATACAATAAGTATTATGTTAACATATTCATAAGTATTCATGACGTAACTCACACTTACAATTTAATGGCACTTAAATTCACTAAATAATAACCAAGGCTGAGTACAAATTAAGCATGAGGAAATGACCGCATATGTACGTGACCATGCATAGAAACTGCGTATATTTATGGTGCATGCCCATACAGGTGAAAGTCATCTGGCTAAACTGACTCAACCATGGTTAACTACGGTTATGAAACCACAATTTATGCAAGGCATACATATGCATCCACACATACATATCATTGATGAATGATGGCGTTTTCTGTACCTTTTCAAATCTCTAAGTTCTGAAAAGGGAGAATACTTATATTATAATATGTGTCATTTGTTTCAACCAAAACTATTTAAAAAGAAAGACCACACCATGGAGTCATGGATTGTGTGTAATCTTGTCTCAACTTGGGCTATGTGTCTGTGTTTTCATTTTCTTGGTCTTTGTTGTCTTGTAAGATATAATATAGTATCTGGGTGTTATTTGGTTTCATAATAATTAAAGTATTTTGAATATATTTAAAAAGTTAAATAACTAATAAGCAAATATTGAAAAAAAACTTAAACAGAATCAAGTAAGATCTTGTTAAGTAATTTAGTATATATGTTAGTAAAAAATATATTAGTGGTTGTCTAATAATATCTCTTAATAACAACAAAATGAACTTGATAGCCAAAATTGGGTTTAGTGATTTTTTTTGTATTTATAATTAAAAAGAAAAAAACAAATAAAAAAACTATAGCCTCGTAACTTTTTAGGGAAAAGTTGATTGAAAAAATTATGTATAGCTTATGGAGAAGCGTCAGGTCTACAGCAGTAGCAGGAGAAAAACAGGTGCCAAGAATTAGAAATACCTGTCTGCAGTTAAACAAGCATCGGTATTTGTATGTTTTAACCTAATTATATATCAAAGCTGTATTTTTTATTCCTAAGATTGTTTCAAAGTCAGACTCTAAGTTACGTTTGCTATTGGTAGGATTTACTAAGTATGATAATAATTGTTTGAAAGTCAAGAATAAAATAAAATTAAATAGAACAGTTAGCATCTTCATCTGTATATATTTTTATTCATACATTGCACAAGTAATGAATCTTAATAAAGTTTGAGGAATGCAAGATTCTTCATTAACTCAAACAAATGACATAAAGGTAATATTATTATATTGAAATTATTGGAGAAATGAGAAGATGGTTTTGATTACCTGCAAGTGAGATTTAACATGTGCTAAAGTTATATCTTTCACATCCATTAGCTCAAGAACTGACTTGGGTGTTGCTCCTAAACTCATTAAAAGAACATTTTTATCATAAATGAAATGCAAATTATGTAAATAGATAAATAATTTAAATATAATGAAAAAAATTAGGTTAAACATATACTTTCATGGCCACCCAAGAGGTCAACAGCATGAACAAACCGAGCATGAAGGGTTGTGGTCCACCGCATCCTGGGAGTTCTCATGTTTCGCTTAGCCGAAAACCTCGCTGACAAGAATCTTGAATGGGGAATGTTATTGGCATGAGTTAGAGAAGAAGGTGAACTGTTAGTGGGAGAGATAGTACAAGAAGAATCTAGTACTAAAGAAGACTGATGTTGATCATGGGGAATGGTATTATGGTAATAAAGTGGAACCCCTCTTATGGGTCTCAAGAAACCTAACTCTGATCTGAACCCTAGAGTGTGGTTTTGGTTTGTGAGATTGGTGTTTTGTGGGGAGAGGATGTGATGGAGATGGGATAGGTTTGGATTGGTGGAATGTGTTGGGTGGGGTGAGTTGAGTTCAATAGATGGTTTAGGTATTGTTGTTGATGTATGGTGGTCATGTTGTGAGTTCAAATAAGCTCTCTTCCTGAAATGCCCTAAATCTTGATCTTGTTCTTGATCATGATCAATTTGTGTTGATATGAAAGTTTTAGAAGTGGGTTGGGTGTTAGGTGGGCTGATCTGGAGAGATAAGTCTGGTTGTGCTGGAAAAAGTTCCATTACACTTTCAATATCTCACTCTCTAACTTTCTTTCTTGTTCTTGATTCTTGGTTGTTTGAGATGGGTTATGTGTAGGGTTGGAAATGGTTGTTATACAAAAGAGCTAGAAGAATACTAGGGCATGAGGAATGGGTTTAATTATTATAAAGTTGTGATTTGGATATGGAGTATGATGAGAGAAGTTTTATGTTGTTGAATTCAAGACTTCTTTAGACTGGATTTTGCCATCAATGGTGATGGGATTGCACCATTTTGAAATTAAGAGGGAGAGAGAGAAGAAAAATGACAAGGTATGAGTTGAAGGATTGTATCTCTCCTCTGAAGTATATATGAGAAAATGACCCTTAAAAAAGAGGGAGAGAGAGGCGTTTTTTTTTATTCTTTGGACGTGAGGGAAAGAAAAGAAAGAAAAGAAAAAAAAGGGAAAAAAATAAGAATGGAAAACAAAAAGGGAAAAGGAAATACCATTTTGAAAGATAATCATAATCATAATACTATGGAAATGAATATGTGTACCTTTTTATTTCTAGCTTGACATTTAGCAATCATATTTGATAATGATAAGTTATATTCGTCGTAACAAAATTATCTAATAAAAGCTTCTAAAAACAAAAAAATTTATAAAGATATAATAGATCGTAAAATAAAAATAATTACGAGCAAAATATAACATAACATCTAAAAATATAACACAATGTTGAAAAAGAAGACATAATGAATAAAAAAAAAAGACACAATGACACAAATATAGAAAATACACAATGATTAAACAAAAAGTCTAAAATTAACAAACTCAAATCGTGGAGTTCGATAAAATGTTTCCAATGCCACTTAAATAAGGTTAATTGTAGTCCATTTAATACCTTTCTTACGACTTCTTATTTTTTGAAAACTTTGTATTTTATCCTAACCCCTCGTCTTGTAACCTAACTTTATTTTTCATCTTATTTTCATAGTAGACAAGGAAAATAATAATTTTTTAACTTTATATCTTTTATTAAGAAGTTTAACTAAATAATAAGTATGTTAATTTTATAAAACAAATTTAACTTCTAATGCTTACTAATGTGTATTATATTAAAAAAATGACTCGGTCTCACAAATTTAGTAAACACTAGTATTATGCACTTGTGCTTTGCTGTGGAACTGTTAAATCAACCAAAAAGTAGATGCAAAAAATCAGGGGCACAAATTTTATGGGTCAAGGGGTGCACCGGCCGCGCCAACATTACGGTTAGTAATGTATTTTTTTCGATTTTTCGTTCGAAAATTTTAAATTGTATAGGTTCCCCCCCCCCCCCCCCCTTAATTGTTTTGCCTAAAAATTCCTTGCCCCTTCCAAATTTATTATAAAAAAAATTAAACATATTTTCATATTGAGTTAAAAAAAAGTAAAGAACAGGACTATTAGTAATTTTTTATAATTGTTTTTAAACTTGAAGTGAGTTTAGATAAAGTTTGAAACTAGTTTGTATATAAATAAAACTTGAGGGTTTATTTTTGTTTTAATTGAAAGATGTTTAAACAAAAAAAGATAACAATATGTGAGGATAGAAACACCACATCGGTGTTGTTCGACTTCAATAGAAGAAAAAATGTTTTCTGTTCTCATGATTTCGTTCTTGAATCCTTCAAATCTTCAATTAATTATACATATTTTTGCATCATTATAAATATTTTAGTCTTTTATTTGTTAAACAATATTAAGTTTGTTTATGTGCAAGAATGGTTCTTTTGAATAAATGAAGATTATTTAGTTTTATTTAGAGTTATTATTGTTGATATATCCCAAATCGAATAGCCAACCCGAACCCGAAACAGAGCGATAGGAAAAATTTTTTTGGGTCCCATGACTTTTCGCCCCTGTAGAACTTTTGGTTAAGCTCTGCCACTGGTAAAAATGTTAACCACTCGTGGGAATTGTGTGACAACTGTCACTTTTGGATAATTCTGTCATTTAAACAGTGAAATATATGATATAATTATGTGTTTTGAACAACTAAACTGCATGAATTGCATGGCATAAATCTAGAAAGCTCAGTGAATACGTTACACGATGCAAATTAATTTTTAGTGGTTACCATTCAAAAACAGTTTAAAACAGTGCGTCGGAAAACAACTATTAGGCTAGTTGTGGCAACACAGTGTTAGTACGCAGTTAAACAGCAGATTTAGGACTCAGATGAGAGTTCAACGTAAATTGTATATTAAACCCCCTATGGGAAAGCAAGGATTAATGCTAACACTTTCCGGAAACTGTATATGCACTGAAAACTGTCCGAAATATACCCTAAACAGCAGTTCAGTAAAATACAGCATGTACAAGCTTATGTAATATGCAGAAATAGTGTTAAACATCATAGACTACCTAAAAGATATTGAAAGTATCAATGTGGCACAAAAACATATCATATCACATAAGTCTTGAAAGTTAACGTTTTAACAAACCGATAACGAAACGAGCACCCGAACACAATCTGACACATCATATAAACTAGTTAACAATATTTTAACATCATACAACTAGTTAAAACCATTAAACACATTGTTTTGATTGAAACCCCTAAAATCCCTACAAGTTGCTTAAACCTTCGTTTAAGGATCCATTAACAAATCTAGCACCCGTTAAGCAACCGAACACGAACTAGACATAAAATATAAACTAGTTAATATTGTTTAACGATATTAAACTACTGTATCGCATTTAATACCTCAAAATACATCAAAAAAACCCTAATACACTAAAACCCCCTAACTAAGCCCTAATTTCCTAACTAAATATTTAACTTGAAAACTTAACCAAGTTAGAAACATCATCATCATCTTGGAGGCCAAGAGAGGGCCCACAAGCCACCAACACTCTTGTCCCCTTATCTCATTCATGTTGGAAGTAACTTGTATTTACATAAAGGATCTTGTGTTCATTTGGCAACATAAGTAAACCATTTTCTTTCACTTATCCATTCACCAAAAATCAACAACAAGAACTCCTTCATCTTCTCCATTACCTACGACCACAATACCACCACCACCTCTATTTTCAAGTCCTTTTCAAGGTAATCTTAGGTGATCCTAAGGTGTCTCAAGTCTAACGGGAAGGTTCAAGTATTGGAAGTTCAAGGACCACTCAAGGGAGCTTTTATCCACCAACTTTGTACCATCTTCATCAACTAGTTCATCTTGCCACTTCTCTAGCCACAAGAGCTAGTAGTGAGCCTCCTAATCTTCCATTTGATGTCTTGTTACTAGTATTTTGTTAATATATAAGTTATGTCATCTAAAAGAATCAACTTTAAAAGATAAACACATGAACTAGTAACTTGATCTAAAGAAAAAAGCTATCTTGAAGTTGTAATAAAGATGTAGATGTTTATTTTGTGCTATGGATGATATCCATCATATGTATACTTGCTAGAAGCTTAGATCTAACAAGTATACCCATGGATCTTACAAGATCCATGATCAAAATAATGGTGAACTTGTTATGTATGATAAATGGACTATTTAAAGTGGGTAAAATGATTTATAATGTCCTTGAAATATTGTAGGAACAAGTGGTTCAAAAATGATGAAAGTCTTGATAAACATGTTTTAACATAATGGGTGAACTTGTGATTAAAGTAATTTGTGATGTTTTCTAAAAATATATATAAACAAGTTGTTAAAAATGATTTTTAACAAAATTAGTAAATTTTAGTAACTAAACTCATTTTTAAAGATGGATGAACATCTTAAACATAAAGTTAAAAGACTACATGTTTTGGGTAAACTTTCAAGTTCATCATGACCAAAAAATGCATATATGTATATGGAATACTTGTTGAAGTTGTGATGAATAAATTGATGAGTTTTGAAGCTTAAACACATGTTTAATACATGGGAAACTTCCTAAATCTAGGGGAGACTATGACGAAATTTTTATAAAATTTAAACACTTAGAAAAATATATGTTTATAAAAGCTCTTACAAGTAAACTTGTTTAAAAACCATAAACATAAAAATCCCCATGTTTTTGTATAAAATATAAGTTCAAGAAGTCATGGTTTTTCTAAAAATAAAAATGGATATAAATATATATATTTTTGGAAAAATATATATATAGTGATCATAAGAATCCCAAGTTATGTGTTTATCGTTTGTATTATATATATATATAGTTAGGAACTTGAAAATAAAATATACCAACAAATACATAATAAGCGGCAAACAAAGAATTACAAAATATATATACCTATCCATAACCATACATGGAAGCAAATATGGACTTATCGGACGATCAGACTTTTACGGATTACGGACTAAAAATATATAATATATCGAAGCTTGGTAGGTATTATTTTCAAAACCGAACAAGTGACAAAATATATATTTTTAAAAGTACATAAACTATATCGTATTTCGTCGATACTAAAAACATATTATTTTCGAAGTGTATAAAAATACATATTTCATAAACCTCCTAAAAATATATTGTTTTTGTGGAAACTAAAATATATATTTTTCTAGAACTAATCGCAAAAATATATATTATTTTTGGATACATACACTTACCAAGCATAATAATACATATACTAATTTGAATATATCTTAAAATTATATAACATAAGTATACACAAAAGTGGGGGGTAATAAATACAAGAAATATACGTATTACTATACGTACAAATACATGCCAACATATACCACTAACATTTAGTGAAAATACCACTATACAAGTATTATACATAACCATGGAAATACAACTTTAAGTATACAAAAACTCCTAATACAAGTATATCTATACTTGGGAAGATACATAAGTATAGTACTTAACAATTTCAACATTTGGTTATGTGAACCATAAAATCTATGCACATGAATAATTATATATATCTAGACGTTAAAAATAGATTATTTTTAACAAATCCATCGTAGTTACAAAATGATATTGAAGGGGTATGGTCCCAAAAACCTTGCGCCATCAAGGAAACCATACACATTAATAACTTCTAAGAAAACTGCACGCAGACTTCTTTGCCGAAATAAGATTTATTAGAACTCTGCGCCAAATCCAAGAGAGGAAAGCGTCATTTAACTACCTTGCGCGGGCTCGCGCAAGGTTCAAAGTTAACCTTGAACATTCTCTTTGGATAAATGCTTCATTTAACTACCTTGCGTGGGCTCGCAAGGTTCAAAGTTAACCTTGAACACTCTATTTGGGTAAATGCTTCATTTAACTACCTTGCGCGGGCTCGCGCAAGGTATAAAGTTAACCTTGAACACTCTCTTTGGGTAAATGCTTCATTTAACTACCTTGTGCGGGCTCGCGCAAGGTTCAAAGTTAACCTTGAACATTCTTGTTTGATAATGCTTCATTTAACTACCTTGCGCGGGCTCGCGCAAGGTTCAAACTTAACCTTGAATATTCTTGTTTGATAATGCTTCATTTAACTACCTTGCGCGGGCTCGCGCAAGGTTCAAAGTTAACCTTGAACATTCTTATTTGATAATGCTCCATATATAAACCTTGCGCAGATATTTATATCAAAGCAAGCATCCACCAAACGTTGCGCTAAGCAGCAAAGAGAAGAAGGAAGATCAGTTAACTAACTTGCACTTCCCGCGCAAGGAAACAGTAAATCCTGAGAAACTTTCCCTTAGCAAAATCCTTGACTTGGTGCAAAAGCAAAGGGAATCTTTTCTGTTGTAACAGAATGTACACGTGGCGAATAATAGATGTGTAACAGCTGTGAAACCTTCTAGAAGCCATTAACACCCAATCATGCAAGCATCTTTTTGGTTATAACCAATTGCCACATGGCAGCATCTGGACGGCTGAGGGAGATCACGGTGATGGCATGCTCACATTTATAAGATGTAGTGATCTCATGTCGACACGTGGCACCTCCCTAACCGCTGATGAGCTCACGATCCGTGTGCACTAACGGATTGCCAACAAACGTTAACGGAATAACAAATGATTCCGTTAAAATTAACAATCTCTCTTTTTGGCGCCAAACACCGGCTATAAATAAGTAACTTGGTGTTCAAGGAAGGTATTCACTCTCAACTACTCTCTCACTTACAATACTTACTTCCGACTACCTGTACTTATTCTCATGTCGGAGGGTGGTCACGGGGGGAACCCCCTTCTCCCCGTGGCGAGCTAACGGTGTTCTGTTTTGCAGGATCAGCCGGAATATTGTTCTATTCATCATCCATCGTGAAACCAAACGAAGGGTTAACCCTTTTATGCAGAGCCCATTCCATATATCTACTTTGACTCTGGTCTAGTTGATCTAGGGTTTCTTCATTGGCGCCCATCAATTTCGATTCTCTCACCTTTTGTTTCGTTTCACTTTGATCTGCAGCGTCATGGCTGACGGATCATCTTTTCAAGGTCGTCGATCAGGGATTTGACGCGTCGTTGTCGAACCTCAGGTCGACGGACAAGTAGTTGAGGATTCCTCCGGCGAAGCTAATGCTCAGTATGATCCTAATCATGCGAGTATTCCTGTAACGCCGGCGGCTCCTCAGGTTGATGTTGCGTCAATTTTACCACCTGGATAGACTTTGTTATCGTGGTTAATCAAATCTCAAGTGACTCTAAACGCTATGTATGCTTAGTTATGTGCCCAACCGGAACTCCAGCTTTTCAAGCTCCGGTTAACGCTCCTCACGTCCGTGCTTTGCCGGCACCTCGAGTTTTGAGTTATAATACTCAAAGTCATGCTCGTTCCCCTTCGCGCATGCCTGAAGATGGAACAGAAATGTATTCTAAAACAAGGAATGATCCTGTTCATTCTGGTAATAGAAGGCAAGAATACAACGTTCAGCGTCGCGCATCAGTCCACTCTCGTTTGGGCCAGCGGTCTTCGCAGAAACGGGACACCCAACACGATGAGTTCGATAGAACCTATCAGGAAGGGGATATTGCAAGTATTTTTAATCGAATATCTGCATATCATGCTAATTACAGGCCAAAAGTACGCGCAGTATATAATCCAGAAGCTGAGCATGATTACAATTTGGTGTATCGCCCAACCGAATCAACTGAACAATCAAAGTTTACCAGAGAGATAGCACTGGCTCCGTTGGAGCGAGCGAAATTACCATCCAACGTTGGAAAGTTTAACGGTTTGACCAATCCCGATGATCACATGCGCCTCTTTACTGGTGCAGGGTTACTTGGGTGCTGGACACTGCCAATGTGGTGTCACTTATTTGTACAAACCCTTACTGGCGCTGTGCGCCTTTGGTTTGATAATTTGCCGGCAGGTAAACTTTCCTCTTGGAATGACTTAAAAGAAAATTTTCTTACACATTTTAGTCAACAACGGCTATACGTGCGAGACTCCTCAGATGTAATGAACATCTGGCGGAGGGATGATGAAAGCCTCGAAGATTTTATAACACGTTACAATAAAGAAGCGTTGGAGATTGGAGATGTCAATGAAGACCTTATACGCGCGCAGTTCAAGTATGCGGTAAGGTGCGACGAAATGATTAAAGTGTTGTCCGGTACAACTGGCCTTCCAAAAAACTGGGATAAACTCATGACGGCAGCAAAGGTTTACGCCCAGACTGAGCGCAACTTAAGTTCTAACCGGCCACCTCTACCTCAGAATCGTCCGCAAGACTTGAGTAGAGGTAGTCGCAAGTATAAGAGAAATTGGAAAGAGTCAAGTCAGAATTCGTATTCTCCTTATTCACCAATTGATGCGCGAGCAACAATCAACAAGATAACAACTCAAAAAACGATTAAGCAGGAGATAGGGAATGTCAGTGGACTCCCTTAACAAAATCTCCGGCTGAGGTTCTCAGCACTGAGAATTATCAGTTTAAACAGCCGCAACCAATGAAAAACAAAAAAGGGCAAGACCCAAATTTGTTCTGTGACTATCATAGAGACACAGGCCACACAACAGATAACTGCATCAGTCTGTGCACGGAGATTGAAAAAGCATTAAAAAGTGGGAAGCTGACACATCTAGTCCAGAATGTGAGCAAAGAGATTAAACAGATCACGCGCGAGAACGTAGCAACAAGAAAATGAAACAGCACGTTTCCAGGTGGATCATCGCGCAAGCGTAGCCTTCAACATTTTCAAAACAACACTTGGTGCGAATAGCAAGTCATTTTTCCTATCATTCCAGGAGGTCCTCTAGAAGACCGGCCAGTAGTTATCACCGATATATTTGGGCACTACCAAATAGACTATATGTTTATAGACCCGGGTAGTTCCATGGATATCATGTATGAGCAGTGCTTCAAACAACTAGATCCTGAGGATAAGGCACGCTTGGAACCAGTTGATTTTCCATTAACTGGGTTCTGCAATGAGGTTGTCTTTCCTCTAGGACAAATCCTTTTTCCTGTTACTTTATCTAATGGGAGGTGTTCTCGAACGAGTAACGTCAACTTCATGGTGATGCCGGCAAATTCCCGTCACGATGTACTATTGGGACGCCGCGCGCAACGTGATTTTAGTATGATTACCTCCGCTCCGCATGCTGCTTGTGGTTTTCCGACACCAACTGGTGTAGCTATACTTTATGCGCGAAAAGAAATCATGTCAATTGAGGAATCAGTTATGAAGGCTGGCAAGACATTGCCAAGCAATGAACCAGAAAAGTGGGTACTCAACAATAAGTACCCTGAGCAGACAATCTTATTAGGACCTGCAGTCAGTATTGAAATTCGCGCAAAGCTTAAACTACTGTTGTTTCGCAACAAAGACATTTTCGCCTGGACACCTGCCGACATGGTTGGTGTCCCGCGCGACGTTGCGGAATATTGCCTGAATGTATTTCCAACAGCAGAACCAGTTGTGCAGAAAAAGTGCAGCCTCAAGTCAGAAAAGACAGAGGCAATGAACGAACAAGTTACCGAGTTAGTAAATGCTGGTATTCTGTGCAAAGTCAAATACCAGACCTGGGTGGCAAACCCAGTCATGGTAAAGAAACATAATGGCGGATGGCGGATGTGAGTAGATTTTAAAGATCTAAACAAGGCGTGTCCAAAAGATTGTTATTCTCTTCCTGAGATTGACAAAAAGGTTGACTCATTAGCTTCCTTTCGCTGGAAATGTTTTCTAGATTTTTTAAAGGTTATCATCAAGTCTTGATGAAAAAAGAAGACGAAGAAAAAAACCGCTTTTCGCACGGAGAAGGGCATTTTTTGTTATACCAAGATGCCTTTCGGTCTCCGCAATGTGGGAGCTACTTATCAAAGATTGATGGATACAGTGTTTGGAGATGACATTGGGAAAACTGTGGAAGTCTACATTGATGATTTGGTCATTATGAGTAATTCAGAAGACACTATGCTAGACAACATCCAAAGAACTTTTGATTCTCTGCGCGAGGTAAATCTAAAGTTAAATCCCAGCAAATGCTCCTTCGGCATGGAGGAGGGCAAATTTTTCGGTTTCATCGTCACCAAAGACGGTTTCAAAGTTAATCCCGAAAAGGTCGATGCAATACAAAAAAATGTCTTCTCCTACTACCATCAAAGAAATACAACGTTTGGCTTGAAGGTTAGTTGCGCTAAACCGCTTCCTCGCCAATCATGCTGCGAAATCTTATCCATTTATTCGAACCTTGCGCAATTGTACGAAGAGCAAAGAGTTCGCATGGACTCCTGAAGCTAATCAAGCTTTCCAGTAGATGAAAGATTGTTTAGTTCAACTTCACACACTTACTGCTCCTCGAGAAAAAGAACCCATGGTCTTATATCTTGCTGCATCTGAGGTAGCAGTAGGTGTTGTCTTGTTGGTAGAACGCGAAGGGGCCCAGTCTCCAATTTATTATATCAGCAAGATGTTGAACGATCCAGAGACAAGGTATTCAATCATGGAAAAATTAGTTTTAGCATTGGTCCATGCTTCTCGCAGGTTGCGAAGATACTTTTCAGGACATGTTATTACAGTTTTAACAAATTTTCACATTGGCCAAGTCCTGGCCAAACCAGACGTTTCTGGACGACTTGCGAAATGGGAAATAGAATTGGGAGGTTATAACATCTGTTATAAACCTAGACCAGCTATCAAAGGCCAAGTTTGGCAGATTTCATCGCTGAAATTCCCGCTGATAAACTTGAAGAATGCCAAGCAATCCAAAACCCAGTCCCAGTCATCGACAATAGAGCATGGACATTGTTTACAGATGGCGCATCAAACAGTGATGGGACTGGAGCAGGTCTTCGATTAATGAGTCCAGAGGGAGCAGAGTTCACATATGCAATTCGGTTGGATTTTAAAAGCATCAACAACGAGGCCGAATATGAAGCTTTCCTAGCAGGCTTACGCCTCGCTATCAAAATGGATGCAACAAATTTAAAAGCCCATGTTGATTCATTACTAGTTGCTGAGCAAGTAGTTGGAACGTACGATGCAAAGGGAGATATCATGTCACTATACTTAGCGCAAGCCAAGGCTCTTATAGCACAGTTCCAACAATTTAAAATCACCCACGTCAAGCGAAGCGAAAACAAACATGCTGACGCTCTAAGTAAACTTGCTGCAACTAGTTTCAAGCATTTGGCAAAAGAGGTTCGCATCGAGGTTTTAAGTAATCCATCAGTCCCTCTCATGCAAGTAACAATGGTCAACGTAGGAGATCCATCATGGATGTCTCCAATAATGATGTATCTATTGAACGGTTCTTTACCAGAAGATAGAGCGCAAGCACGAAAATTATGGTGCAAAGCCCTCAATTATGAAATGATTGACGGTATTCTGTACCGACGCTCTTACATGGGTCCTTCGCTCCGCTGTGTTGACAAACATGACGCGCAATACCTGATCAGGGAGATTCATGAAGGGCTATGTGGCATACATTCTGGGCGACGCATGGTCGTAGCCAAAGTAAAAAGCGCAGGGTATTATTGGCCCGGAATGTACGTTGACGCGGTAGAGATCTTGCGCAAGTGCATGTCCTGCCAAAGGCATGCCCCTAAAACGTTGCGCCCAAAGAATCCTTTAGTACCCGTCACAATAGCTTGGCCATTTCAACAATGGGCCATTGATTTAGTGGGACCATTTCCGGATGCGCCCGGCGCAGTAAAGTTTATCATTGTTGTGGTCGATTACTTCACCAAATGGGTTGAAGCCAAACCTTTAGCTTCTACTACAGTGATGGTAATTTGCAAATTCATCTGGGAATACATTATTTGCCGTTTTGGTCTGCCCATGCGCATTATTACAGACAACGGTACAAATTTAATGGCTGAAGAGTTGCAAACATGGATGACCGAAATGGGAATCCAACATGTTTTCGCTTCCGTTGCACACCCACAAGCAAATGGTCAAGTTGAAAGCATAAACAAACAGTTGGTCGACGGTATCAAGGCCCGCCTTGGCACGGCACGGCGGGGGTGGGTTGACGAATTTCCTAGCATCTTGTGGGCACACCGAACTATGCCCAAGACTAGTACTGGAGAAACTCCTTTTAGCCTTGTGTACGGCACGGAAGCTGTGATTCCTGCCGAAATTGGGTTACCATCTCCAAGAATGCTAGCTTTCGAAAAACAAGATAACGAAGAACAACGGCACGTCGACCTAGACTTATTGGAAGAGCGACGAGAAAATGCAGCGATTCGCGAAGCTAAATACAAGTCCCAGCTTGAAAAGTATTACAACAAAAGGGTGCGCATCTGCTCCTTTTTGCCTGGTGACTTTGTTCTTCGCGACAATGAAGCGTCGAATGCCGAAAAAACCGAGGAAGTTAGCCCCGCGATGGGAAGGTCCGTACGTGATAAATGAAGTATTGGGAAAAGGCGCATACACTCTGAAGCGTATGGACGGATCCAGCGTTCCTCGAACCTGGAACGCCCAACAACTACGCCGATGTTATATGTAATCTCAGTCCTCTAAGCAACTTCTGAGCGTTGCGTAACGAGACTGCTTACTTTATTTTGTTATGTAATCTTAGTGGCAGCCATAGCCTTGCGCTTTGTCATTATGAATAAAATACTTTGCCACTACTTACAGTCTTATATACGTTCATTTACAAATGCATGCAATTCATTTGGATAAACAAAAACACAAACTCATGAGCCACAAGCTACTTTAATACTTACGCTCACATGAGAAGAAATCGTTCATTTGTCTATCCTACATAAGTAATTGGTTCCATGCAAACATTGTAAAACTGAAATATAGTATATTCCCAATACTTGCGCAGAAGCGCAACGTTACAAGTTATCATACAGAAAAATTACAAATTTCCTATTCTAGGGACTTGGTTCCTGCCTGCTTCTCTGCTGAAGAAAAGATCTCCTTTAGCTTATCAATAAAGTCGTCTTGTTGCAGCGCAGCGTCTACAAGGTCCATAATCAGAATTTGCATTTGATCATATTTTTCTTTGGCAGCAGAATAAATGGTGGCAGTATTTAGCCCATGCGTGGCAGCACGGCTTGTATCCCATTCGGTCTTCAGTGCATGGGCCACGTGCAAAGTGCACTCTCTATAGCCCTCGACATGCCCGTCATTGCGCACCGCGATCATCAATTCTGCCACTCTCTCATCCAACTCTGTAGAGTTCAGGATGGCATTTGCGATCTGTACACAAATACAATCAGCATATGATACGACAATCAAACCAGACATGTATAAAGAAAAGTGAATATTACCTCCACAATCCCGTACTCCCGCAACCAGGTAAGCTGGTTCATGAGGGATTCAGTCAAGCTTTCTGCAGTAGCGCGAGCGACCTCCGTGTCATTAAGTTTTTGTTCGCCTTCAGTCAAACGGCGGATCAACTCGGCTTTCTCTGTTCGGTGAAGGCTGACATCTTTTTTCAAACTGTCAACCTCAGCTTGCAGCTGCTCCTGGTCAAAGAGCATAGCAGTTAGATCATCAATTTCTTTATTATTAAGAAGAAGAGTCATTTTGGTTGATACCTCATTCTGCTCGCTCCTTTCTCTATGTGAGCGCGCCTCTTCGGCTGCCGCAACTGCATCAGGTTTCTCTTTTTTTAGTTTCTCAATTTCATTGCGCAGAGAAGCTTTTTCTTTGTTGTCACGCTCGCAAGCCTCCACAAAGCGCTTGCGTTCATCCGCATATTGCGCAGTAGAAGCCTCACACTTGCGCTTCCAAGATAGCGCAGCCCATTCTTCAGTCTTCTTCTCTTTCTCAAATTGGGCCTTTTCCCCCTCAAAATCAACAAGCATCTTCAACGTCTTCTCTTTCACAAGCTTGACCTTCGCCTTCTCAAGCTCAACCTTTTCCCACTCCTTGTTCATACTGCGCCATTCGCGCACAATTCTATTTATGGTGGATAAGGCAAGGGCAGACTCTTAGAGATATGACTCGTAAGTAATCTCATGGTCTTTTTCCTCCTGGCGCTTCACTTCCGCCGGCGGGAAGATGCCCTTATACCACTCCCTACAGGAGTGCCAATCAGTAAAAACATTGCCCTGCTTAATCTTCCACACGGGCTGATGAATCGCAGAGGTCCGCCTCTCAGAATAAGAGCGATAATAATAATCCCCAGGCGTCTCTTCTGCGAATAGGCGATCCCCCTCCAAATCCTCAACAAACACAAAGCCTTCGCTTTGTGTTGAAGGTCCGGCTCCCTTGGATATCAACTTTGACGGTTCCCTAACATCTGTAGTCGTATCTTTAACCTGCTCGCCAGCAGGATTCTCAGTATCAAAATTTTTGGGCTCTTCTTCTGGAGCCACTTTCTCAATATGTTCCGGGATGATGGGGTCGGCTTCAGGAACATGAGTTTCTTGCCCCGCATCTCCTTCAACATTCTCAGGCCTGCGCCGCGATGGTATAGCAAATGAGGTGGCCGACGCAGCCTTCACCATTTTCTCTGCAAAGCATATCAACAAATACCAAGTATCAGATTTTGTGCAACTTTTATGACAGAAATGCGCAACAAACTGAACGCACCAGGTGAGAACTTCTTTTGCAAAGGCATCCAGATTGCCCTTCTTACTAATGCGCGGGCGCGCAACTTTGGTCGGCGCAGGAGTTTTAGTCTCCGCCTCCTTCCTCTTCTTAGAAGTGCGCTTCAGCGCCTCTTCCGGGCTAGAAGGTACTTCCAAAGGATCATCTGGGTTCGTAGAAGGAAGAGATGAGATGTTAACGGATTCTGGCTTCGGTTTCTTCATACCTACAGGCACAAGACCCTCGAGTGAGTCCGACACCACCACATAATTGCACCAAGAGTCAGATACGGGAAGTATACCTTTCTTGCCCTCAGCTTTCGCAGCAGCTGATGGCTTGGTTTTTGCTCTGGGTTAGAAGGGGGAGGCGCAGCAGCTGCAGCAGCAGTTGGTTTTTTCTTCTTCCTTGAATCAAGAGCTACGCCCAAGTTTAGCAAGTCACCTACATAATCAATCATATTGAGTAAAGACTGCGCCATTAAGTTATATTGCAAAATCAACTTAGGCTTTGTATGGACTTATTTACCAGTCTTCGAACATGGTTGCGCCTCCAGATCCTCCTGCTTGGGCAACTCAAAGTTCCCCAAGATTTGTGAGAACCAAGTGTCCTCACCATCAGCAATAGGCACGATGGCCATTTTTCCTTTCTCTCTCTTGAAAGAGACCAAGTAGAGAGGCGCAGCTACATAACAAACATTTTTGCATCAATGCATATCTATTGAGAGATATTGCTAAGAAGTTAAAGGGTTACATACCAGTTCCATCTTCTGTATACACCGGTTTTTCTCGGCGTTCCTTCTTCCATAAAATACTCATCCCGGCAGCGATGAGGGCCCTCTCCGGCAAAACAATATTGGGCACATCTTTAATGTCTTGATACCATACCTCGTCGGCAGGTATGGGAAGTGTCTCCAGCTCGATCTCATCACCGGCCCGGAGTGTCATCTTCATCGGGATCACCGCCGCCTTGATAAAGAAAAACTTCTGCTTTCAGTCGTGGTAGGACTTCGGCGGCACCAACAGCAATCGTTTGGCTTGCGCACGCTGTTGGAATGAATAAAAACCCAACGAGCAGTGCAACTGGTAGAAAACGCTAAACTTCTCGACCGACGGCACGATCTGCATCGATCGGCAAACGAACTCAAAATGTCGGACCCTCACCATTCCCATCGGGCTCAACTGAGAAATATGAATCTTGTAAAAACCAATAATTTCCAGCAAGAAATGGGTCACCGGCAGCCGGAAGTTCCCTTCGGAAAAATAATCGTAAAATAATGTAATGTAGCCGGCCGGCGCATCAGCCGCCGTGGCATTCGCCTCCGGAAGAAACGCTTTCCAGGACGGAGCGAAAAGGAAGTTGGTGGCAAGATTATCAAAATCTTTCTTCGACCACTTTAGCGGTGGCAAACTTGATGACGACATCTCAGCAAAACTTGCACTGGTGGCCATAACTCGAATTTGAAGAAAACGAAGAAAACTTTGAAGGTCGCCGGAATTTTTGAACACAAATTTCTCTCAAGTTATAATTGGGTGAGGAAGTAAATGGATCGTTGATCCCTTTATATACTAACCGCAATTAATGCACGATTTGACTGCAGCGACTTTTGCGACCGTCACGTATCCCCAGGTAACCGCAAGGGCGAGTGGGGAACAGTAACCACCCCACGCGCGCGAATGTCGCCGAAAAGCATTAAATACGGTAAGACATGTACTGTTGACAGCGTGTCAACAGTACCACCACGTCTCAAGAACGTGCGTCGTCACCAACTACACCATCCAGATAAGTGACACGTGTCTAAGTATATTTGAAATTCAAATACTTTTTCAAAATTCACTTACGACACGTCATCAAGATGCATAAAGCAACAAAATGCTAGTCCTTACCTAACGCAGCACATTTATTTTAAGTCCAGTGCTCCACCTACTTTTTATTCTTACATAGGAGCAACACTAGACTGGGGGGACTTGAAGGGGTATGGTCCCAAAAACCTTGCGCCAATCAAGGAACCATACCCAATAATAACTTCTAAGAAAACTGCGCGCATACTTATTTGCCAAAATAAGATTTATTAGAACTCTGCGCCAAATATCCAAGAGAGGAAAGTGTCATTTAACTACCTTGCGCGGGCTCGCGCAAGGTTCAAAGTTAACCTTGAACACTCTCTTTGGATAAATGCTTCATTTAACTACCTTGTGCGGGCTCGCGCAAGATTCAAAGTTAACCTTTAACACTCTCTTTGGATAAATGCTTCATTTAACTACCTTGCGCGGGCTCGCGCAAGGTTCAAAGTTAACCTTGAACACTCTCTTTGGGTAAATTAACTACCTTGCGCGGGCTCGCGCAAGGTTCAAAGTTAACCTTGAACATTCTTGTTTGATAATGCTTCATTTAACTACCTTGCGCGGGCTCGCGCAAGGTTCAAAGTTATCCTTGAACATTCTTGTTTGATAATGCTTCATTTAACTACCTTGCGCGGGCCCGCGCAAGGTTCAAAGTTAACCTTGAACATTCTTGTTTGATAATGCTTCATTTAACTACCATGCGCGGGCTCGCGCAAGGTTCAAAGTTAACCTTGAACATTCTTGTTTGATAATGCTCCATACATAAACCTTGCGCAGATATTTATATCAAAGAAAGCATCCACCAAACGTTGCGCTAAGCAGCAAGGAGAAGAAGGAAGATCAATTAACTAACTTGCGCTTCCCGCGCAAGGAAACATTAAATCCTGAGAAACTTTCCCTTAGCAAAATCCTTGACTTGGTGCAGAAGCAAAGGGAATCTTTTCTGTTGTAACAGAATGTACACGTGGCAAATAATAGATGGGTAACAGCTGTGAAACCTTTTAGAAGCCATTAACACCCAATCGTGCAAGCATCTTTTTGGTTTTAACTAATTGCCACATGGCAGCATCTGGACGACTGAGGGAGATCACGGTGATGGCATGCTCACATTTATAAGATGTAGTGATCTCATGTCGACACGTGGCACCTCCCTAACCGCTGATGAGCTCACGATCCGTGTAACGGATTGCCAACAAACGTTAACGGAATAACAAAAGATTCCGTTAAAATTAACAATCTCTCTTTTTGGCGCCAAACACCAGCTATAAATAAGTAACTTGGAGTTCAAGGAAAGGTATTCACTCTCAACTACTCTCTCACTTACAATACTTACTTCCGACTACCTGTACTTATTCTCACGCCGGAGGGTGGTCACGGAGAGAACCCCCTTCTCCCCGGGCGAGCTAACGGTGTTCTGTTTTGCAGGATCAGCCGGAATATTGTTCTATTCATCATCCATCGTGAAACAAACGGAGGGTTAACCCTTTTATGCAAAGCCCATTCCATAGATCTACTTTGACTCTGGTCTAGTTGATCTAGGGTTTCTTCAGATATATATAAAAGTGGTGCATACAAATAATACAAGTTAAAATATAATATTTTAACTAACACATCGAGCTTGGAGTTATATATAATTAAGAAGGATTATAAGGAACATATCCGACGATGGTATCGTCAAGGCAAACCGGTGGAACCCAACTATGAGAAGACATGAAACATATACATCTTACTCGTGCATGGCACAGAGGCTAACGGGCTAGGCCCATACATACAACACTGGAGATGCAAGGATATATATATATATATTTGACGAAATATATATATGGACATCATGCACCGAGAATACATTGCAGCTGATATCATGCACCAAAATATACCTCAGCTGACATCATACACCCAAAACGCATCTCAGTAGAGCATCATACATTGGAAATACATCTAAGCGAAACAAAACAAGTCTTAACAAATACTTAAGACAAGAAACATGAACATGAATCATTCAAAGACCGAAGTGTCTAACAAAACCTAACGCGTTTGAAGGTTGTGATACGAATCCAAGGAAAGGTATTTGAGTTAATCATTGAAAGCAGAAAGCAAAGCAGTGAGTTCATGTCCCCCTTTTCATCTTAAATGTTTTACAGTTTTACAACTATCGGGGGTGAAATACATGTCTATGGATGATAAGCTAGGGAATAAAGTAACTAGATCATGTGCGAATAGGGTGAACTTAAGCACCATTAATCTTGTTTAAGACCACGGTACAAAGGTTAGATCTAGCGAGTGTTGGCGAGCCTCACTCTTTGTCATGGACCCACACGGAAGAGTGCATTTTGCCATCCCAGTCGAGGTTAATCGACAGAAATCGTCTAGGTTTGGATGCTTCCTATGTCGTCACACATATTAATGTCCTTGCAAAACATTAATGATCATGATTTCATTGACGCTTTACATACCGGGTTTTAATACAAATACTTCATACATTTTATGGATTCAACTCATATTTTTAAAACACATGAACTCGCCAACTTTTGTTGATTTTCAACTTAACATGTATTTCAAGTAATTAGTGGATCTATGCAGGAGGTTTCAATCAAGAAAACAAGTATCAAGTCTCCAATGCCGTCTTTTGAAGGGTTTGCCCGTTATATTCCGCCTCTTTGCGAAGATATAAGGGTCAAAGCCTTATTACTTTAAAATTTTGCATTTTGGTTATGTACCACCTTGACAACTTAATCTCATCTTGTGGTTTGTAAACTATATACTTAACCTATGTTGTGTTTTGAAAACTATATCAGTCTTGACATTTTGAGATGGTTTTATTTATTTAGTATGTTCACTTATGTTGTATGCTATGAGAATCACGCGCTTCCACCTATGAGCGGGTGTGACACATTGCAACGTGTTAAATCACAAAAATTAAACCGAAATATAAAATACAAAAAAGAATAACTAAGGCGACCTAGGACCCGCGTGTTGCAACGCAGCCGTTAAACCACAAAATGAACTACACACGTGTGTTGCAGTGCGTTAACTCGCAAAATTTATACCGAAACGTAAAACTTTATTACAAAAAATTACTAAGTTGAAACGATAACAAAACCCACGTAAAAACCTTATAAATTTATCTACGACATAAAGTTAGTCAATCTGGTTAAGTTATAGTAAATCTGGTTAAGTTATAGGTGTTCTCCATGTGTAAATTTTTCTGCTAATTAAAAGAATGAAGATGTATATAACCAGGTTTACTTGATAAAAGAATTCTAATATATTAACTGATTCATTGCAAATTTAATCTTCCATGTGAATAGATGAAAAGCAACATGTTAATGTTATTTTAAGTATATTATAAAATTCAAAACTCTAATCACATATGTTAAAAAGTCATATTTTAACATGTTTGGTGATTTTTCAACATGCTTGATTAGAGTTTTGAGTTTTATAATGTACGTAATTTCATATCATACGCTCGTACGTTAAAGAATATATAGTTTACACTTTCAATAAGTGTGTGTGTATATATATTGGGGAAGGTTAATTTAAGAAGAAATTTATGTGAGAAGAAAAAGAAGAAAGGACATGATGATAGAACATTAATTAGTTTATAACTCCTCTCATTAATTGTGTTATCTCTCATTAATAAAAAAAACATTATATCATACACATTTCAAAATTTATCCTAAATATATATCTTACACTTATCGGAATTTACCCTACACACATGTAAATTACCATACACATTTAAAAATTTATCCTATACATGTCGAAAAATGTACTTCACCATAAATTATTTTATCTTAAAAAAGTATATTAATAAAATGAGTTACAAGTTTATTAATTAGCTAATTAATGACAATTATAGATTTACCAATATGCCCTTTTTTCATAAAATTAAATACACACATTAAATGACGTAAATGGATAATTTCTATTGATTTAGAAGTTATTCTTTTTATTCTTACAAAAATTTTCTTCTCATTTGAACTCTCTGATATATATATATATATATATATATATATATATATATATATATATATATATATATGGTGAGGTTATTGTGAGAAAATTTAAAAGTGTGAGAAGTATAAGAAAGAATTTAAACCATTAGATATTTAATCTAATGGTTGAAATCATAGTGGCAATTCTGTAAATAATATTGGCTATTAAACTAACTAATTTTCTAGATTAAGGGTATAAAGGTAAATTTAATATTTTTAAATTAAGAAACTAACATTAATACACATTCAAAGTTCCCCCCTTCTTTTATAAACATTAATAACTTTTTATACGTAACTCTTTTTTTTAAATTACACCATAATAACGAGTGTTTTTTTATCTTTAATATGAGTACCATATTGATATACTTATGTAGAGTTATTTCTGTTTTTATATATTTAGGGTGTTATTTCTGTTTTGATTCTGATTAAAGTGTTGACTGGTGTTATATTAGGGTGTTATTTCTGTTATATTCAATGTTAGGGTGTTCTTTATAAGATGTGTGCCATCAATATAACTGTTGTGGTGTTTTTATGGGTTATTGTGTTATTTTTGTTATATTTCTGTTCTTTATAAGATGTATGCCTTCAATATACATGCTATGGTGTTTTTATGAGTTAGGTTGTTTTTATGAGTTATATTTCTGTTATTTATAAGATGTATGCCTTCAATATACATGTTGTGGTGTTTTTAAGAGTTAGGGTGTTATTTCAAATTTGAAAATCCCTACAATAACTGCCAAAAGTCGGTTGCATATATTCATTCCATAATTAGATTTTATTAGTTAAATTACACTTATACCCTTAAACTACCAAAATAAAAAGTGACACATGTCACCTCCATAATCTTTCTTATCCTTCTCACGCTTTTAAATTTTCTCACATGAACCTCTACCTCTCTCTCTCTCTCTCTCTCTCTCTATATATATATATATATATATATATATATATATATATATATATATATATATATATATATATATATATATATATATATATATATATATATATATATATATATATATATATATATATCATACTTAAAAAGCCAATTGATTTCATGCTTGAAAAATCAACTACTTCACTGTTGACAAGTATATCGGTTGATATGTTAACTATTAATAACCTTCAGACGATTATTTTAAGTATTTATAATGAGTTAACAACCGTTTAAACTATGCACCCTATCATGTTAACTATTAGTAATTATTATGTGTTTTGGTATATTTTAACCCATTTTAATTTTATCTAAGTGATGTGTTAATTTTTCTTCTCTATTTCACTCTACTTCACTTCAAGAAAATGGTTAATCTTGTTAACTTCATCTAATCCTATTTTTTTGTAGTTTTTGGTTTAAAAATAAAAGAATAATTAACTCGGCTCTTAATATCAGGATAACATGTTAACAAATAACCTATTAAATGCCTCTTAACACAAGGAGAGAGTGATGTGCAATGTCAATTAACATGTCATATCTTCGGTAAAACCACAAATAAAAGTACACCCCATAGCCTTAGGATCGATTATCATAAAGTAATTATAGAGTTTACAACGGTTTAAAATATGCACTCCTTTCAAATATTTAGGCCTAAAAGTCGGGGCGAACATGAATAACATAAATAATTGGGATCTGGTGGAGGAAATTTTTGATGCTCGGTTAGTGCTTCGGAAAGCTTCATCGCTATCCATTTGGGGCCAGGTTACCATAATTCGGTTGGTTCTTGAAGGCCTTCCAAACTATTAGTTTTCTTTGTACAAAGCTCCGACTAAGATTATAGATAGTCTGGAAGGCTATATGAAAAGATTTTATGGGGAGGTTCTAAGGAGGTAAACAAAATGCATTGGGTGGCTTGGGATATGGTAACTTTACCAAAAAAATGGGGGGTCTTGAAATTAATCGTCTTACATTCATGAACCAAGCTCTTTTATCTAAATGTGTTTGGAGATATAAAACAGAAAAAACAATTTATAGAGAAGAGTTATTGATGCCTTCCATTGGAAAAAATCCAGGTGGGAGCTAGTTCCTTGTAATAAGGCTATTACAGGGTATGGAAGAATATTGGTACTTTGACATCTAAAGTTAAATTGGCAAGAGTTCCTTTGGCTAAGATGATAAAAGTGGTGGTCAGTACGGGTGAAGATATTAATTTTTGGATTTATAATTTGGAATGAAAATGGAGCTTTAAAAGATTAGTTCCTTCTTTTGTTTCGGCTAAAAAAACAAAACTTGCAAAATTAAGGAGAGTCCAATGGATTGATCACAACATCAAATGAACGTGGGATTGGTCTCATGAACCGCGTGGAATCGAAGAGATGGAAGAGTGGAAGAATCTTTTTAGCGTTCTTGGTGCCTCATGTGGCAACAACAAAGAGGATTCGGGGAAGTGGTTAGTAGATAATTCCGGTTCCTTTTCGATGGCGTCGGTTAGGGGTCGGATGTATGAGGATTTGGGGGTGAGCAACAAATATGTGATGAAATGGTCTAAATGGTTTCCGAGCAAATGTAGCATTTTTTATGGAGAGCTGAAATGAATATATTACCTACTTTGGATGCCCTTAAAAGAAGAAACATCCATGTTGACACTACCACGTGTATTCTATGTGGGATAGAAGACGAAATAGTGGAGCACTTGCTTTTAGGCTGTAGGGTTGCTAATATAGTGTGGTCCTTTGTGGCAAATTTGTGTAAAGTGTCACCTATATTCGGCTTCTCAGTTCGCGACCTTATGGAGTTCCACAACTACGTAATTTTATGCCCCACAAAAAAAAATATGTGCTTCAAGGAATCATTATTGTAGCTAGTTGGAGCATTTGGAAGGCGAGGAACGAGATGAAGTTTCGACTAAAGGAGGTTAAAATTGAAGAAATCATTATCAATATTAGATCTTTTAGTTTCTTATGGTTCAAACATAGGTCTAATTGTAAGTCGGTATCTTGGTACGACTGGTACTCTTTTAGTCTGATGTAATTGTTTGGGTTTGGTCGTGCCTTTTTTGACATTTGCGGCTGTGTTGTATGTTTATTGAAATTCACTGTTAAAATATCAATATGTCAAAACACCAAAATTTAAAAGATAGGTTTGTTACTGGTAACGATTTAAGTTAGGAAAAAAAATTAGAAATAAATAGTATGAGCTATTTGTAATTAAGTTTAGTAATATTATGGATAATAAACTTATCACTTACTTATGGATGTAATTCATACTTTTGCTCAAATTTAAAAGTTATATGTGTGGGGTGTGTATATTAAATAGTTATATATAAATTGAATTCGAATTTCGAATCGAATTGAAAATCTTAATTCGTTTTCGATTGGAATTCGATTACTGGACTCGAATACGAATCAACCCGAATTCGAACCTTGATAATCGAATTCGAATTGAGTCGAATTTTAAATTTTTCGAATCTGAATCGAATTCTGAACACTTCAATGAACACTCATATAATATATAATATGATAAACAAATATAGAAATATACATGAACCGTATAAATTCACATGCCCTATTTTATAAAAAATAAAAAATACATAAAGAGTATAAAATATTATTTTATTTTATTTTTCTAAAGTGTACAAGGATAAGGGTAGTTAGGAAAAAGTTTTAATTGATCGCTCACATAAAGTCACAAATGCGTTCGACTAGTTCAGAATCTTGTTGCGCACCAGCTTCTTCTTGTTCCTCTTTATTTATTCACAATTCTTGAAAATTACATTATTGAAGACCTATACTTTAATACATGAGTTTGACATTTGGAAATCTTAAATGTTATTATATGAAGGTAAATTAAATGTTCACATAAACCATAATTAGTCTTTTTAGTATCAAAATAGTAAGTTTTATTCCTTTATCACAATTTGTAAAAGGAATTATTGGTGAACACAACTTTTAAAAATTATATTTAACTTAATAAAAAAACAAAAGATAACCAAACATAAAGCTTGAGATAGTGGTAAATGGGGCTTATGATAAGGTAGATGTCCAAAGATCTTTTTTTATTTTTATATTTGTTTTCTTTTTTAATATTTAAAAAAGACTAAATGGTCCTTGCTTTTAACAAAATATGGTTTTTACTCTTTATTCAATTATAGTTATTATCTTTATTTATTAACGTTCTTGTATCTATTATTATCATTTCATGTTATTCTAAATTTAGAAGTACAATAAAAAAATAATAATAAAACTTCCATTTAAAATATTTTATAATGGTGAACGGGGACCCCTAAAACTACCCCATGAACCCAAATCAATTGACTGATCATCAAGTGACAACTCATTACAACCCAAAAGTACCCAAATGAACATGATTCAATTACGATGATATTCATGGTTTACCCTATAAACCAAAGCCAATTCCAACCCTTTTTCAAACATTCTTCTTCGAGTTCATCTTCAGGTTCACGAACTAAAAACTTGATCCCAATTCATAACTGAAGCAACTGTGGCGGTGTACCCAAGCAGCTCGATGAACCCGATTGTTTTACCCAAAGGCGCCCCCTCGTACCACATTCTAATGAAGTTATAGTTCTATTTTTGGATATGGGTAAAGAAAAGCACTCTAATCTAAAACTCAAATGAATTCCCGAATAAAGATTTGAGATATAATTAATCAAATTAGGTAGAGTTGGAAAATTTTGTTGTGTCGTAACACCCCAAATTTCATTAACGAAATGGAACTCTTTACGCCCACTTTTGTGTAATGGACTTGCAAGTGTCCATGAGGGCATATTTGTAATTTTCATCAAAACCCTAAGCAAAGGAGTGGTGCATGGCACCCTTCCTCATATGCAATCATCTTCATTGTTGTCTTTGAGAGAGAACGCTTGGGTCTGAGCCCAAAGTCGCACAATTTGTGTGATTTTCAAAGGGGGATTCACATCCTCAAGTTGGGGTTATCCATCAGAGATCGGAAACATGCTCTAGGGGTCTTATTTCGCGTTCTTCTAAGAAGGTTGGGCTCGGGTTTGAACTTGCAAAGACACAAGGTACCACATTAAAGTTTACATGTTAGTGTTGGTTAATGCTTGATATGGTTATACACGAAGGTTGTAATGGATTTACAACATTAAAGTTATTATCTTTCTAAGCGAGCTCATATCCAGAAGCAGTCGCCATTGTTGCGTTCTAGGGTTCCACGGGTACTTTTCCCATGGTAGACTTATACGAAAAGTGATACGCTTACAAGTGTTCGCATGATCTAGTGTTTGCATTATAGTTTTCCTTTGATAGTATAGGTGAACAGTTTAATAAAATGTTGTACTTGTGCGAAAACTCTGCTCACACTAAAACTTTAAGTTTTCGAAGAACCTAGTATTCACATGATGAAGTATTCGCACGATAAGGCTGGTATTTGCATTATAGTTTTCATTTGATAATATAGGTGAATAGTTTAATAAAATGTTGTACTTGTGCGAAAACTCTGCTCACATGAAAACAAAGTTTTCGCCGAACCTAGTATTCCCATGCTGAAGTATTCGCACGATAAGGCTGATGCGAAAAGTCTTAGTCTTCGCATAGAATGTTTGATACGAAAACCATGTTCACGCACAGAAAGTTAGGGTTTTGACTGTGTGAAAAGTAACCTAGCTTACTTGTGATTCTCAAGCCACTGACTAAGTGTCCAAGAGTCAGATCATGCAACATATAAAGTACATAAGCTAACATACAAATGAGTTCTAGATGACCTTTCTCACTATTTTGGGTTGATACGCATGCTACCTCTTATGTTTATGTTTGAAATTTCTTGATGTGAATGTTAGCTATTATATGCATATAAATTGATGGTAAACCATTGACAACTAGGATTTGTTGCTAGTATCATTGATGTGTATTTTACAAGAAACGTATTGATGAATCATGTGTCATCTATGGGTTATGTTTAGTGCAAGAATGGATGTTTTGAGATACTTGATATTTTTCTTTGCTTTTGTATTACACGTATTAGTTTAAGAACTATGTATTAATGTGTGAAACCAATTGTGGAGTCCCTCGGGTTTGAGACCTTACATGTGTTTTATTAAATGATTCTTGTCAACATGCTATAAATCAATGGTTTAACTAAATGTGTGACTTACTAAAACATAGACATTTTACGAGCAAGTCTTAAAATCCTAATAGTATAATCCATAAAACTCTTAAGCAATCCATATAATCCTTGAAAAACAGACAGTACTAAAAATATTATTGTATTGCCATATAAGCCGAGAATAAAAACTAAGAAATGTTCTTAACCTCTTAGGATTGTGAAAAAAAACATGACTAAACTATATTGTAATGAAAAGCAGATCTATAGGAGTTGCGTCAAAATAATCAACATGCTTATTTAAACTAGTTAACCATGCCCATAAATATGTTACATTTGTTCAACTCATTTAAACACATTTTTAATCGTGTCATAAATGTGTTAACTTGTTTATGAACGGATTCTAAACTTTATGTTGAGTCATATAGTGTTATTTGATCATATCATAAGTTGACCCTTATATCATTTCGGTTGATCCATTCAAAGCAGTAACAGTTAAAAAAAAGAAGAAATATAATGAAAGTTAAGATAAAAATTCCTTCCCAACTCAAAACACGACCAATTCAAACATTCTATAGAAAAAAAACTATGAATCCAATGTCATCTAGCATTCTTCAAATGGCAATTGATCTTTAAGATTATGTCATTTCTATATCCATAAAATAACATAGAAGGGCTTCAAATTATACAAAAACGACCGGAAGATGCCATTTTGTATAATCATGCCCAACTTTTCCTTGCAGTGAAAACTTTCACAAATATTTTATTTTTGATTTTTTAGAATTTTGAACATCCTAGATGAATATATAAAAAATGTAGGTGTAAATTTCATGTACATCCGTGATATAATCATGTAAAATGCGTTGTTATGGGTTTCAGCTTCTTACTAGTCTGTCTTTATTTCTATATTCATAACGTTTTACCATTTAAAAAAAGTGTTTCACACATGAAAGTTGATTAAATTGTTTATGACTTAAATATGCAAAAACTGATAATAACAATAACAATAATAAAATAAATAAACAATAGAAATATCATGATATAACAATTTACAACTTTAGTTAAACAGAATAAAACAGGTTTTATAAATACTTATTATTATATCCAATTATCCTTTTTAGCTTTGTGATTTCTTGTAAAGTTAAATTCCAGTTTTTAAAAAGAAATAAAAGTTGACATGACGCTTGGTATACCGCCATGGAAGTAAAGATAGACAAAAATGGCCCCACAAATAGTTGAAAACATTATGAATGGTGAATCAAATAATCTCATGATTGTTACATTATGATTTCATAATAATAGCTTGTTTTGTTGTGCTGTAAAGGAAATTTTGGAATATCTTACACTGTTTTATTTACCCTTTTGACCATGCAATGAGTCATTGTTTACGTTATATGCTCACAATTTGGTAAACAAACCAATAATTGTTTTTACCAACAAACAAATGGTAAAGAGTAAAGACGGAAATGTGTTCGAGATGATACGCGTAGAATGTGTTCGGGTTGATATTTGACATTTTCGTGGAGAAATATATTAAACACCAGTCATCTGTTAAAACGTTTTATGCCAACTAGTGACAACGAGATTCGATGGTGACATCTGGTATTGATGAGTGGTGGTGGTGGCTCATTTGGACTTATTATAAGTTAACAAATTTTCTTAGAATAACAGTTTCCACCCTGTATAATTAACTTGAATATACTCAAATATAGTGACGGATCTATATAAAATTTGAGAGATAACGTAAGCTAATTATCAAACGACTATAATGCCTAAGATATATTGTAAGCTTTCTACTATTATCTATAAATATATCAGGAGTATTTGGATCTATAACATCCACGACATTTTTTTATATGAAGGGTCAATACAACATCGTACATATAATTATATTAACATACATGTGAATATATATTTTTGTATCTTATAACATGTGGAATGCATGGTTCTAGTTTCACTCACTAATGTGTTCAACAACACCTCCACTGTACACCCAATGATTTTATCAAGCAATTCATTAATCATGCAATCATCCTAATGTTTTCATAGCATTATTATTGTATTTTACATTTAGCGTCAAAACGAAATTATTTTTATAGCAAGTTATTTAGCTTTTAATTTTGTGGGTTAGGTTCATTTGTGAACAACCCCTTGATTGTGAACACTAATGAACTAATCCTAGTTCTTGATTATCAATACACAAGTGTAAACACATGTGTAAATCAATGGTCAAGATTTGATGATGAAAATACACAAGTATATTTTACGATTTGATGATGTAAATCAATGGCCATGATTTGTTCACTTTAGAACTCCACCCTTAATGTCGTATGAATAAATAGAATTAACTTCATTTCAATATGAGTAAATTGCACAAAACATCCTTTATGTTTCCTCAAACTTGCAGGTTCCAGCCTTAATGTTTAAAAGTTGCTAAAAACAGCCTTTAAGTTTATTTTTGTTGCGGGTTCAATCCTTTACAGCTAACCATGTTATTTTCTTCAGTTAAGTTCCCTCACATGCATAACATGTGAGGGTATATTCGTCATTTTGGTTGATCTTCCACCCACGTCAATAAAAATCAACCTTTCTTTCTTAACTCTCTCTCATTTCATCTCTCTCTCTCTCTCTCTCTCTAAACACAAACACAGATACACTTACACTCTATCTATTCTCTCTCCGGCCACAGATCTCCGATCACCACCACTATCACCAAGCTCCGACGACAAAGAATCCCAAGCCAGCACCCACCTGCCACCACCTCCACACTCCACACACCACCTGTCACCACCAAGCAAACCAACCACCTAAATCTGTCACCACCACCAACCTACCCAAAACCGCATCTTCCATAAATACACTTACACTCTCTCTATCCTCTTCCTGGCCATAATCTCCGGTCACCACTACCACCAACCTCCGGCGACCAATAATCCCAAGCCACCACCTCTACACTCCACACACACAACTGTCACCTCCAATCAAACCAACCACCTAAATCTGTCACCACCACCAATCGACCACCACCGTACCAAGCATGACGGTATCTGGATCTGGATTTGTGGAACGGCAGAGGCAGATCTGATTTATGGTTTCGAAGACGGCAGTTGCATGGTGCAATGGCATCAGATCATCGACGGTAGGTAACCCTTGTTCCCACACTGAAACTCGATCGTCATCATCGTCGTTGCTCACTTCTTCACCCATCGATTGCATATCAATATTTTGATTACAGATTCACAATCAGTTGAAATGAGATGCAATGAATTTGGTTTCGTATTTTGTGGATTTATTAAAGGAATTTTGTGTTGGATTTGGGTGTGAAATTTTTGGGAGATATTTCGGGAGGGAGGAGGTGGTGGTGGTGGCAGGTGGGTGGTTATGTGACGGTAGTGGTGCTATGGCGGCGGTGGTGGTTCCTGATTGTAGAGAGACAAAAAATTGAAGGAATAAGATTGAGTCTTGAGAGAGATGGAGAGATGGGCCTTGAGTGAGAGAGTTAATTGTTTTATATAAATAGGTTAAATCTTAAATATTCTTTTTTCTTATAATTGACGTGGGTGGAAGATCAACCAAAATGACGAATATACCCTCACATGTTATGCATGTGAGGGAACTTAACTGAAGAAAATAACGTGGTTAGCTGTAAAGGATTGAACCCGCGACAAAAATAAACTTAAAGACTGTTTTTAGCAACTTTTAAACATTAAGGCTGGAACCTGCAAGTTTGAGGAAACATAAAGGATGTTTTGTGCAATTTACTCTTTCAATATTTCATTTCATAAATGAATATAAAGAAAATATAATACAATACATTTAAATATTATATAATTGGGAAATTTTTTAATTTTGAAATCATTTAGTGATGAATAAAGTAACGTTAAATAATTTAAATAATTATAATCGTAGGTCGTTTGAATATAAAACAAATTAGACTATAATAAACTACAAATATTACACAAATCATCGAATGGGAAATTTAATCGAACAAATGGTCATGTATATATGTTTTATGTTTTAGAAGTCTTAAACTTTATTAAATAATTGTTAAACAAATTCTGAAACTTTATTATTATAAATTAATATATTTATTTTTGTAAAAGTGTAACGAGTTTATGTATTTATTGTAAAAGTGTAACGAGTTTATGTATTCATAAATTTTACAAACCTTTTATAAGTTTATACATAAATGTAAATTTTATGACTACGTATATTACATTAGAAAGAAAATAAAATTAAGAAACAACAAAAAAGGAAAAAATAAAGAATTAAAAGATACGTTGCACCTCTCACATCCTTAGTCATCCCACCTTACAAACAGCCAAGTCACAAATGTGTCATGGACAAACCCACGCAATACGGCATCCTTAGCGTTCTCGTCCGTCGATCGACATGATTGATGTTGGGTTGAAACTTGTGTTGGGTTCATAAGATGGTTAATTGTAACAACCTAGGCAAATTTCGCATAGATCGTGGACATGATTGATGTTGGGTTGCCTCAAATATCACAACGTATTTTGAGCGCAACAGTTGTGGATTAGAAAAGAACTTAATTGTTAATCGTGCTTGAATGGGACCAGTAGTAGGAAGGGTGACCTCATGTCTTCACTCGGGCTACCAAGTACCAACAACCAATATGTGAACGCAGCATGGGTAAATGGAAAGCATTGGTGGTACATGGGATGCGTCTTAGTTAGTACTTAAATTCTTTACATTCCTAATTTTTAGTTTAAGTGGCTCTCTCTTGTGTGTTCTTAAAATTTTCAGAATGGGGCTCCTAATCTTAGATGATTACAATAGCAAACACATCCATTTTTTTTCTTTTCTTAGACAATTTGGTAACATAAGCCTTAGTGGATGCCAGTCATAAACCTTTTGTGGTTACTTATCACAAGCCTTTAAGGCTACCGGTTTATGGGTCCTATCACAAGCCTTTGTGTCTAACTATCACAACCCTTTACGATTGTCGGTCTACTCATAGTATCACAAGCCTTTACGGATATCAGTCGACGAATCGTATCACAAGCCCCTGTGACTACCTATCACAACCCTTTATGGCTAACGGATTAAAGACGGTATCAAAAGCCTTTATGGCAACAAGATAACACACAAACACCTAGTACGCCAAACTACCAAGTTGTAGTACGAAAATAAGTATAAGCAATTAAAAGACTAAACGTCAATGACTAAAAAGCTTGATCCGGTTCATACAGCACCAAGGCCACTATTTTCCCTCAATACACGTACTCCACTAACACTTCTCTAGATACCCACCATACAAACATAATTATTATTCACTTATTTATATACATACCAGTAAGCACTTAACCTTCTAGTGGTCTCAAGACCTCGGTCACAGACCCCTTCTAACAAGTTTCCTTTGTGTTGCGATTGTAGGTAAAGCTTTTTAAAAGCTAGATCCAATTCATACAGCGCAAGGCCCAGAATCGACGCTTCAGCAACAAATAAATGGTTTCTTCTTTGATTCGTTTAAATGAAGCATATTTTTGAACCTCCAAGTTGAATGCTTGATGAATGAGTACTAAATTTTGATTCTTTATTACATGAAGCCTCCAAGTTGAATGCTTGATGAATGAGTGGTGGTTAATGTCTATGCCACCCCTGCTTTTTTGAGACAAACTATTATAAAAGCACTTGTCACAACAATCAATATCAAAGCAAGAGAACTATAATCAAGTCCTAGCACAAACAAACAAACAATCAAAACAACCGACAACAAAGCCGAATGTACATCCTATGCGGCGACAACCAAAATCAAAGGTTAACAAAGCACCAAATGAAATCACAACGACAATGCTATGTCGAAAAACCGGAGTCCGCGAAAGCATAGAGAAAAAATGATGAGAACAAAGCAGCAAATGAAATCTAACAATTTACCTAACTCGGTGAACAAAGCAGAAGACTGACAGCCTATCTCCATGAACAAGGCTGAACAAAGATCGGAACCCTAACTCTGTGTACAACACAGAAGAAAAATCGTAACTGTTGCAAGTAAACACCAGTAGCAAAACGAAAGAAACCAGCATACGACCATGACGACAGGGAAAAGTCGAAAACCCATAACCCAAAACTGCCTGACAATCTCCTAGAAGACCTAGGGAAAAGTCGAAAACCCATAACCCGACACTGCGTGACAATCTCCTAGAAGGCCTACGGTGACGATCTCCTACAAGCCCTTGCGCAAGCAACCGAGAAAAATAGAGGGTAACATCGCAGATAAACCGACTGATAATCATGGACGATATCTCCTAGGAAGTGAGCACCTGTTACAATCAGGAAGGAAGAGAAAACGAACCGGCAGGTGTCATATTGTGACCAAAACATAAGAAACCTAACTTTTGGGCTGTGGTTAAAACAAAGAAAACCTATGAAATGGACTTGAGGAAACAAAACAGACACAAAACACTTGTTTTTTGGTATATTATATATATATATATATATAATTGTCTTTGCAAGGGACTATTAAATGGACGAAACAAAACAGACACAAAACACTACTTAACTACTTCAATAATGCCTTTTTACACGACCACAAGGGTTCAAATTTAGCCTTACAACCAAAGAAACACTTCAAAAGATCCATCACTTTATAAAACATAAGCCGTCCGGAACAAAAAAAAACATTAAATTAAAATTCCCAATTAAAAACAAACACTTCAAGGCTTCCTTCATGTTTTCAACCTTGTTGCATCTCCTTAGCCTCCAACATGCTTGCAGAATTAGGTATCTTCTGTACAACACAACGAATGGAACTTTAGAAACATAAACGTAACCCAAACCGAACCAAAACATCAAGAGCTAACTAAATCAAGACCTTGTTCTGGAGGACAGATATTGTAGAGCGCAGTATCTGATCCCCAACAACTGATCTCAGTTTCCTTATAAACTCTTCTCGGTTCATTTTCTTGGCCAAACAAACAGAAAAACTGGAAACGATGAGTACACAAAACACTGAAAGCTGAAAACTTCACGTACCCTAAAAGATTCATAGAAGATATGCAATAATTTCATATCATTCGGAGCCACTTTAGCAGAGACTGCTTCGAACAACATCGAGAACGGCATCCAAAGCGATTTAGGCTCCTTTGGTGTGCTCGATCCAACACTTTGAACCTTTTCCATTTTATTCGAAGAAGAATCTTGGTTTACAGGTGGTCCATGTGGATCATGAGCTGTAGTGACTCTTGACATATAGGGCCTGCTTTCTTCACCGACTGGTTCCCTGTAATGACGTGACGAACACTTTCTTCAACAATAGTTTGAAAAAGAACGACTTTATACACGTATTTTCATACCGTGACTAGAAGAAATGTCTTAAGAATATAAAAGTTACAACCTTTGATCATTGGAGACGCCGTGAAACTGACTACACATTCAGGGAAGATGTGTGTGGTCATATTAACGTTCCAAATTACATAATTATTAGGATTTTGAAGATCATCAACTCCGTTATCAAAGCATTTGTCACTAATATAAAACTGCTTCGAACCCGCGTGAACAACTTCCGCGTTCCCCAAAATCACTCGACATAAGATCATATGCCGTATCCCTTTTTCGTCAACATCACATAGCATAGCACTTCATAGCGTAAACGTGTATATATTAACCGTTCAATATCCAATCAAAAAGCACGCGACTTTTATTCATACCTGCTATAAGCAGACTGAACGGCTGCAAGGTGAACACCGTAGCCGTACTTCCCGAGCTTCGGCCCGTTATGCCCGTAAAACAAAACGCCAGACGGTGGTGCGCCTCCTGCAACCGGAAACCAACCGAATTGCGCATTAGCTTTTCCACGAAGTTTTTGAGTAAATTCGACCTGTTTCTGGAAGAGTTCGAGTCTTGCTTCCATAAAAGCTACTAGACATTTCTTGACTTCAAGAAAGTCAACTTCCAAATCTTGACCAATACCGAACGTAAACATGTGTCTAGCGGTTTCTACATCCACGGTCCCACAACTAGCTCCACAAACTGGTGATGCATATTCATCACTCTTTTGCTCCTCCTCAACGGTCTGGTCAACTTTGACGCGTTCAACGTTTGACTCACCTTTTTGCTTCTCCTCAACGGGCTGGTCAACTTTGACGCGTTTAACGTTTGACTCACCGACACATTCTTCATCTTTATTGTTTACTAATCCGTTAAGCTCGATTTCCAAATGCAAATTAACTTCGAGGTTACGGAAGATTCGGCAAGATCTAAATCGTGATGATTCCCGTGACAACTGGAATATATTTCAGGAAAAATGCATTTGCCCACGTCATCAATCCAAGCGATCGGCTTTTCGGCACCGGTTTTCAAATCAATTTGGACCATATGTAGAATGTCTAGAACGAAATGACAGCCGTTACACTTCACTCCAATTGCCGTTTTCTTGGACCGGAAGTCTTCTTTGACCAAGTCAATGACTTCTTGTGAAAAGTTGACCCAATCACCGTCTTGCGAGAACAACAAACGTTGCGGAAGACCACTCCTCGTAAAATTTGAGTAGTTTTTCAGTATGGTTTTCCTTGAGCATGAAGAACATTTATTCGCTCGTTTTCTCTTTCCGAGTTTGTTCGATGGTGGTCTCGCACTTACAGACCGGTTGTTGGGACCCACTACTGGAGCCTTGCATTGAGTAACGATTTTCCTCTTTGGATCAACGATAATTCTACGGCCATTTGCCGACACTTTCACGATCTTCGACGACATTTTTTCTACACAGTTAAACCTATTTACACTAATCTAAAGGTTAACTACTTGGTGTTTTGTACATTCTACTAAAAATACGATTGGAAGAAGATTGATGTCCTGCAAAGACGTTCATAAACATAAAACGCGGGATTAGCAGTCATATAATATCTTCGAAACCGATTTGATAGCTGCAATTATTGATAGCATACCATGTTTAGAGATCAGCTTTTCACTTCTACGTTATAAGAACATACCCATGTCATCGCTTCAAGTCGACAAATTTCAAAAACCGACATGAAGTAATTACAGCTCTAACGAAGATGACACTAAAAACAAAAATGGTTCGTCAGAGTAGGTATCTTTCTTAAATAGATTTATGTCATACACCATGTAAAATGTTCGGTCAAGAAAGTCCACATATGAAATTCGAGCAACATTTGAAAAACTTGCATCTCCATATAAACAAGTATCGTTTTCATTTTGCCAAATAAAAAGTAGAAGGCTACGTATAACGTTATATATAGAACAAAGTTAAACCCCTAATAAATATAAACTACCAAAAATATGCATGTCAAATTCAAATTCTAAAACCACATTTAAATCCAGAAGAAGCATACTGTTTCTACCAGAAGAAAGTATAGTAATTAGTAAAAGAAAACATTTTTTTCACAAATCGCAATATAAGAATCATATATCCGTCGTAAAATCACCATTTATAATGAACTATCAAGATTATTCACAGCTCAAACCAGTAAACTAACAAACTTCTTATACTTTGTAGAGTTATGAGACAACATAAGCCTATTCATTTGAATACTTATTTCATAGTACAACTTCAACAAAAAATTAAAATTAAAAAAAACATGCATATTTATTCATGCAGTCCATCCAGATTAGGGCCCATATCCTACTTTTCATAACTTCACATGCCTCTTCGTCAATAATATACCTTTGCAGAAAATTCTCCACAAGATAGACAAAAAACACATCCAAACAAGCATGTCAAAGTTTCATATGACAATTCCACCCACACATATAGACTAAACTCAGTTATCTTCACACACTATTTATAAAATTTGTAAAACCATGCATATATTAATCTACCTCATACATAAGTAAAACCTAAACAACTCACAAAGACACATAATTTCAAAAAATAAAAGCTTAAAACTGTATCATTACAAATTACTTGGAAAGTTTTAAAGTTTATACAACCCCCAACATATAATTCAACAAAACTCAAAAACAAACAAGTGATCTTCATAACTTTAAAAAATAAGAACTCACACCTATTTCATAACGAATTACACGAAAAGGATTCAAACTTTATACAACCCCACAACATATAATTCAACAAAACTCGAAAAAAAAGCAAGTGATCAACATGATTTCAAAAAATAAGAACTTATAACTATTTCATAACAAATTACTAAAAAAGATTCAAACTTTATACAACCCCAAACATAAAATTCAATAAAACTCAAAACAAACAAGTGATCTACAATTCTACATACATCTCATGCACAAAAACAATTCAAATCTAACAAACTTCCAATTTCAAACAAGCCCATACAAAACCTAAAATCTTTTTCTAAACAAACCACAACCCATCAAAGAGTTCAAACAAAAACTACAAAAAAAGCAAAAACAAACACCGATCTGCTTCTAAATCATCCGATCCCCAAAATCAAGACTTACACTTTGATAGCCCTTTGATAAAAGGGTAAAACTAAAGCAATATCAGCAAATTAAGATAGGTTCCGATGAACATAAGGATCAATTGGTAGATAGATCGGTTCTTAATGGGGTCGCCGTCTCTGAAATTGGGGGAAAAGGTGGATCAATTAGGGCAGAATAATAAGAGACGGCGACGATATAGAAGCGATGACTTTGAAGGTGTTCATGAGGGGATATTTTATATGTGGGTTATGTGTGAATTGGTTGAAAGTTTGGTTACTTGGAGAAGAAGAAAGGGGAATAGGTCGGCGAGATGAAAAAAGGATCAAGGGGGAAGGGACGATGAGATCACATGGGGGGGGGGGGGGGGGGGGTGTTTAGGGTTTGCAAGTCATATCTTAATTATTATTATTATATCTTTAATATATTATATTATATTTTTTTGGCGACCAATGAATTCTCTAAATGGGCTTGGACTACTGGCAAAATTCATTATATTGGAATACACTCGCCTCTGAACCGGGGGAAAACCCTCACCTAGGGCCGAAGCTCGTGAACACTCATTCGAAGGCACGACAGTGCGGTGAGGCAAAACCCGCTCAGTTCAATGATCGAACTAGCTATCTCCGCCTACTCGGCTAGTCTCCCACAATCACCAGGTGCCGCAGAAAATAATAAAAAGAACAGGAAGAGCAGGAATCGAACTTGGATCCCTCAGAACACCAAATCCCTCACATACCACTCCACCACAACCTTATTGACTATATTATATTATATTATTGCATAAAAGGGTTACTTATATGGATAGTCCTTGTTCTTTACTTGTGTTGCATGTTTAGTTTCTAGGTATACAAATGAAATTAGTTCACTTGTAAATAGCACAAACTTGACTAACCCAAATCAAACCCTTTTTTAGTATGTTTTAAATGTAAAGCATGTTTCAAATGAAAATGATGGTTTTTATTATTGAAACGGTTTTGAAATTTTAAGTCTTAGCATGGTCAAAAAAAGTTTTCAAAAGAACTTCTAAAGTTAGCATTTCACTAAAATATAAACCTGACATGTGTAAGAATGTTAATTGTAAAAAAAGGGTAATGACTAATGTATAATGTTTTTCTAAGTTAATACATTGTCAAAATCTACTGTATCCTGATTAGGATGAATGAAAAATGTGCTTCACGGAGATCACGTTGTGAACATGTTAAGGGGGTAGTGCCTTTGTGGCTTGACAGGTAAGTGGTTGCACAACTAGGTAAAGGTATCTGATAGGGATAAATACCAATGAAATGTTAATGTGCAGAAGTTAGACACAAGAATGCTTGGCATAATGAACACAATGTATGTACAAGTATGTTTATGTAAAGTTGTTTCATGATAAAAATGTTATTTGATGTTAATTTAAAATAGAACTCACTCAGCATAGCTGACTTTTGATATGCACGTCATGTTAATGTGTAGGTCAGTTTATGAACTTTGTAGACGCTTTGGCATTGGAGTGAAGGCTATCACATGTTGTGCCCTGGCATCATAATCATCCTTTATAATTTTCATACTAGTTATGTATTTGTTATGGCTTGTAAGCCTGTTTGGAATGTTTAACTTGTGTAATCATGGATGTTTTTGCTGCGTATATTATTGAAGTCACATATTAAGAATGATATGCCTATGATTAAACGTACGAGATATCCTAGGTTTAGGGAGTTTTAAATATGGAGATGGGTGAGAGTGAGGTAAGTAGGGTGAATAACTTGATGCAAAATATCTTTATGGAGATGGTTGAAAAGATGGTTCATCGAAGAGCAAACGATCAAAGAAAAGGCTGCAGGGGAGACAAGTCGTTAATGAAGAAAGGCAGGTGCTTTTAGTTTATTTGTTTATTTATTTATAAATATGTGTGTGTTCCACGAGTACTTTAATATTTCTTTAGTATTTAGTTTATTGACTAATATCTTTGGTTTTTTTTCAAACCGAGAGTATTTTAGTTATGTTATAAAATTTTAATTCGTTTTTTAACATCTAATAACACTAGGGAGTATTTGCATTACGCGTAAGTAAATAGTGAAAACCAGGAGTGTAATTTTTTATTCTTAAACAATTCATATGATTTACCTATATTTCATGCTTGGTCCTTAAGTATAAAAAATTATACTTAACGTCTAATAGCACTAAGGACCATTTGTATTACACATAAGTCAGTAGTGTGGAGAAACTTTCTTAGCAAATGCCTTTCTACTGCCATCACAGCGCTGTCGGGGTTTCTTCCCGACCTCTATCTAATCGTGCTCATGGGTAGGTCCGTCCAAATCGCTCGCCACTCTTCACTCGCTTGGGAAATGTTGGTTCGATTTGAGGCTCGGTTGTAGCCGCTATTCTCGATTCGGTTATAAACGAGCCAAGCATGAGCAAAGGTCCGACCGGCTCGAATTACGATTTTTAAATTAGTATATGTACATAGGATTAGGTTCAAGAGTGAACACTAGTGTATTTGCGAACTAAGCGAACTAATCCTGGCCATACACGTGTGTAAATCAGCGGCCAGGATTTGATGACGAAATACAGTAGTGTATTTTATGATGTGATGATGAAATCCTAGCCATACATGTGTCTAAATTAACGCCAGGATTTGTTGGCTCAGTTCGCAAATACACTAGTGTTCACGCTAGAACCTTACCCTATATACATATACATACATACATATATAAGCACGTATATACACATATATACACAAATATAAATTATACATATATATACACACACATACATATATATATATACACATATACATATATACAGAAATATAAATTAAATTTATAGTTTTATATATACAACTCTATTAGATTTTAGTCCACTATATACAAATTTACAACTATATTTATACGTACTAGCCCAATCACGTCATAAAAAATAACACCAAATCTAAAAGTTAAACCCTAAATCACTAAACAAAACTTTTCTTATCGCCTCATTGTGTTGGATCTCAGAGTTAGTGAATTGTGTGTGTTTTTGATAAATCAATTCGTAAATTAACAGGTAATCAAACAAACAACAGAGATAACAAACACATCATCATAAACACTGGTGAGGGGAATTCTTTTATATGTTCAATTACAATCAAATTGTACAAAAGAACTCCCCGTCACCAGGCGAACTCTGTTTTTCTCTTAGGTTCTTTTGCTCTATGAGCTCCTAGAGTTAAGTTCACCGAAATATAGAGTGAAATATTTTTAGAGCGAACTGGTGGTTACATAATCATGAAAGTGACCTAAAACAACCCATTTAATGTGTAACTGCCAGCATATGCACAGAACTGCTGGACACTTAGAAATAAACAACTATAACCAAAACAATTGGATAATACAAGTAAACAACTAGGATTCCAAAACTGTTGGTGCAAACAAGTACTTTTGGTCTTTCTTAGACTTGTTGACTTAATCTTCTAGTCTTCAATGTGTTGACATTAATTGTTGACTGGTTAACCATCACTTTTCATTCTAACTCTTTGTACTTGTTATCTTGTATCTTCAGGTAGCAGTTCTTGATTCCAGTAGTTTGGGTGGTTGTTTAGATCACTTTCATAGGAGAAAACTTTTGGACATTAACTTGTAATCAAATTTATTTCATCTGGCAGGCAGATGGTTTCCCCTGTGTTTTGGCTTTCATCATCAACAGATCTTACAAAACCCATCAATCTCCCTTAAATCCACTGACGCCAAAATCTCTCTTGTGGGTTTGTCTTTTATTATCTTATTTTGTTGATGAAGAGTCCTTGAAGAATGTCATTTCAGTTGATGCCTTGGACAATCCTTTATCTTTATCAAAGTCATCCATCCTGATTTCAGAGAAAGGTTTTTTCTCTTCACATCTTTTCATCTGTAAGTAACTTATGATCTCTAAGTCTCTGGGTTAGGGAAGATTCGGGGCTACCCTTTAGACCTCTGAGAAAGAAAAAAATTCCTTTATTTTTGAGAGATGGGGTATGTTTTCGATTTCAAAGTCTTTGTCAAGAAATAGTATGTGATTTAATCTTCTTAGAGTATGTTGATAAGACAAAGACCTTCATAAGCTGATGAAGGATTTCTTATTTTGAGCAATCTTCAAATTGTAAAGTGCTAGATGTGAAAACTGTTGATTGTTTTGTGTTTAAGCGTCAGTTGTATATTTGTCAGCAGTTTTTGGGTCTTGATTGATAGTTCTAACTCCTTGATCAATGACGATGTGAAGTTCTTGAGGAAGAATCATCATTTCAACCCTTATTTGCCTACCATCTTGATTCTTCTCTTCTACTCCAGTGATTGGTAAGAAGCTTTTAGAAAATATCAGTCGAATTTTCTAGGATAGGAAGATTACTGGCTTTGCTTGAAAGTTTTCCAGATTCTTAATTTTTTTGAGGGGGATAAATGTATAATTTGACAATTATGTACACTCTACCCCTCTTTGGTATTGGTAAATGTTTGGATAATGTAAATAACACCCCTATTGGTTGATGATGAGGTGGTTGTTTCCTCACCAGTAGTTAGGCTTTCTATGGCTGAAAGTTTTTGATAATGACTAAACAGTTTGGAATATGAGAACTCCTTTTGTAAGGAGGCCAGTTATTGGATAGAGTATTGGAGCAACTAGTCTTAGCATAAGATATGTTGGTGACCATTATCTTGAGATTGGAGACCTTAGACTCAGCTTGTTTCATGAATTTCATATGTTTCAGATTCTGGCATCATTCATCTAAATGAAATCATTTGCTCATCTGTCAAGGTGGTTGTATCACTAGTTTTGATAAACTGTGATGCCCTGTTTTCTTGGTACTAGGGACTACCAACAGTTTATACTTTCTAAGAAAGCAAAGTGTTGTTACCTGCAAGGTGGTCTTACGTATGTTTCTACTATCAATATGTGATCTAGTGAGATCAAGCAGAAGAGTAGAAACCACACATGTAATCATATAAGTAAGATATACTTCTGAAAGATTTCACTCTTCTTCATGTGGGATAGGAAATGAACTCTGTAACATCTTAGCATTGGTCTGAGGCATTATCTTTTAAATGTGGCAGTGAAATCTGCTCATCTTATAACGTTCAGTAGTTCATCTGTCACACCCCGGATTTCCAACCCAAATCCATACACCGGTGGGCCCGGGTGGGGAGTATCGTGACATCAGTTGATAATCATCATAGTCAATTAAACACGGCACAGCAGAAGTCTTGGAGTAAAATTACTATTACAAACCAAATGTTCGAAATACAAAATAATATACAAACGGCTTGTAATGAAAGATCCACAGGCGGATCGTAAAATGTACAAAATGTATAACAGATTTTGGGCAGATCTAGGATTTGCAAGATCCTCTATCACTACCGAGCACTTTCAGCCTATTTTCGTATTGTACCTGCAAGCTCAGTCTTTTGAAAATACGTCAGCTTTCACTGGTAAATACACCCAACTGACTCATTTTGAAATTATTTCAAAAATGTTTTAAGTGCGTATCAGCACAAATCTTTTTATAACTTGGGAAAGTTGACCGTCCAACCTTGTTAACAGATTTATATGTTTCCATACATACAGGGCCCGGTACGGAGACCGAGACATGATTAACGTACACACCACTTTGGACTCACGAAGAAGTCAATTCTTCCCAACCTTGTGGGAATGCATTTTGAGCGTCTATCGGGTGTATGCCTACACCCGCGCTAAGATCGTGGCCATTTCTATTGTAATGAGACGAGGATATCCAGGACATGGTAGTTAACCCTCGATGTTTAAGTTATCAAACAAAACTGATTAAAACAGAATATGCGGATTTACTAGCCGCACCCGGCATTTGATTGATCCCATTTCTGACCAAGCGGTAATAATTTACCGTAACCCAAGCCCGTATAGGGGAAATAAGTCGAGAGTATTTACCTGAACTAGTCTTGATTTAAATGCAAGATTTATATCTCAGCCGTATTCAAAATGAACTAAGTGTAGATAGCATTTACCGGAAGGCTCTAGTCTGGATTATGGCATAAGCTAATCAATTAAAATGCTAACGGTTTTATTTAAGTCATAGACTTAGACCGACAAGCGTAATGGATCAAAAACGGTACGATACGCTAGATTAAGCAATGACCGGATAGAATGTAGTTTAAACCCAACAAGTACTTAAGACTTGTATAATATGGGTAAATAATTAACATTCTGGAATTTGAGATTAAAATGATAGGGTTTAACCCGTTTCAGTTAATTTTCGTAAACTAGTTACATATACTTAACCGTATGCGTATAAGCGATATCGGGTAACCGGATGAGTCATGAACAATTTCTATATGTCATTATACTTTAAATAAGTTGCAATATCAGTAGGATATCAACTTATATGCCCGAAAAGGTTTTAAAACGAAATTATGCCTCATAAGGGCGTTTTGGTAATTATATGTCATATAAAAGGAACTTGCATGTATTCTGATGTTATGATAATAAACATTCTGGAAAAAACTTAATTTGTGATATATTATAAGTAAGATAGCACACATAAGTGTGGTTTGTTGTTTAAGACCAAACTATGCACCGAAAGGGCATTTTGGTCATTTAAAAGTATAGTTTACGATATTATACTAAAATCAGTTTATGATCAGAATATTAACATCATAATATGTTAATAACATTAACGTATCAGTAGGTAATTCATTTGTAAGTCCATTGTTGATTAAAACCTTGTTTTATGTAAAAAGGGCATTGTAGTCAATTTTTGACATTTTACATAACTTGTGCATAGACTCAGATTATGATTATGATCATGTAATATAACCTCAGAGGGTTATGCTACTTTGCATTACGATCATAATGTGACCTTAATTCAGAAGTTAACTGTTGATACAGTTTTGTGTCTGTCGCTTGTTCTTAGTTACATTGTAATTGTACGGTCTTTGCTCAAGTGTCTGTATAAGTTTGGTTGTGCCGACCAAATCAAGATATCTTTCTATCTTGGTTTCGTATGACATCCTAGTTAGTCTGTGTTAAACGGGTGCATGTGCGTATACCGTTGAGTCTTGTGTACGTCATGTCTGTGACACGTTCTCTGAAGTAAGCATTCTATGCGAGTTAGAATGCTCCGTACGATCCACATGCTCCGGACGAGCCACATGCTCTGTACAAAGGAATCATTGTAAACAAGTTGGTTTACATGGTTCGTACGAACCAATTGCTTCGTACAAGCCTCTTTTGAGCAGTGCTTCGTGGGTAATAGAATGTTCAGCATGTCTGGTAACGTGCTTCGTACGAACGACCATCATGGACACTATATAAGCAGACATGCACCTCTCAGTCAGGGTTATGTTGGTTGTTCAACTTGTTGGTGAGCTGAGCAGTTAGCATCTCTGGAGCAGACGGAGACATAAGAACACAGGCAGTTTGTTGAGTCGTATGAGCATTGTTTGTATATGTTTGTACTTGTTCTCATATCTTAATCAAGATAGTGAATCTTTGGTTACCTCGTGTTCTTACTTTGCTTTGGTTTGCATGCATACTTGGATTCCGCACTCGTATGTGTGTTGCATGAACAAGGAATAGGTTTAACTTGATCCTCAGGTGGACCTACAAGTGGTATCAGAGCTTTGGCTCTCTTCCTTGTTCAAAACCAAGCTTAGTGTTGTGTCTGAGCTAGTTTGAAGGTTTCTTGAAGTGTTCTTGAACTCCCAGCAGAAAACTTAAGTTTTGAATAGATAACTAACTTAAAACTTGGTTAAAATCTGTTCATCTGAAAAATACTAAGAAAAACAGACTGTGCTAATAACCCATTCGTACGAAGAACCAAGCTGCTCATGCGAAAGAAACGCATCTGTACAAACAAGTTGGTTCGCACGAAGGAGCTCATCCGTACGAAGCAAGTTGCTCGTACGAAGAACACTTATCCGTACGAAGCAAGTTGCTCGTACGAAGAACACTTATCCGTACGAAACATTGGTTCGTACGAATAATCTTCGTTATTGTTTGTTTTTCGTATTTCAGATTTTCAAAGTTGTGTGCTTTTCAAATATTTTCAAAATTGTGAATTTTTAAGAGGGAACTGTTATTTTCAAACTTTAAACCTTTCAATTTTTCATAATCAAGAAAATACAATGAGTTCTAATCCGTGGGATTGGAGTAGTTCAAGCTCAAATCAGGAGTCCTCGCAAAGCTCCCCAATATCATGGGTTAAGTCTTTGATGCCTCAACATACAGCTATGATCTCTGCAAATCAGTGGGCATGTGTTGCGAATCAGAATCAAAGCATCCAAACTCTGTTAATGAGCGAAAGTGAAACAGGGAGTAATAACCATCCGCCGAAGCTAAACCACATGAACAATTATCCTTCGTGGAAAAGTCGTTTTCATACGTATGTTCTTGGTCAGAACACAGAATTGTGGACGTGTTTTACTACACCCTGTAAAGAATCACTTGAAGAAGCTAGATCAAATCCAACCTCCTTAGCCAATCTAGATGAGAGTGACAAGAAGGCATATGATCTAGAGAAAAAGGCGTTTGCTATCCTCACACAAGTTCTTCATAAAGACATTTATCATCAGTTTGTGTACTGTACAACCACGAAAAATCTGTGGGATACTTTGGAAGCAAGAGGAGAGGGTAATGCTGCTACCAGGAATATTCGGCATGATTTACTCAAGAAGGAGTTTGAAGGTTTCATGTTTATGGAAAATGAAACGTTGAATGATATGACCACACGGTTTTATCATCTGCTCAGCGAGATGTACTCTTACAAAGTGTTAGCAGCATCACAAGAAATTGTGATGCGATTTGCTGATGCTTTACCACCGAAATCGGGTCAATTTATTGATTATTAAAACATACAGGTGTTTTGGACTCAATTAGTATTTATGAATTTGTGCAGAAACTAGAGAACAAGAATGAAGAAGAACTCCGGAAGGCACAACGAGTCACCGTTCCACAAAACCCTGAGATGTACTTCGGAGGTATTAATGCAGGTACAAACTCAAGCCAGCAACCGAAGCTGCAAACCGCGTTTGTGTCAAATGTGAACCCCTTCCTACCGCAACCTGTTCAATCAAGTCAGTCTAAGGGCTCAAGTACTCAAGCTTATGGACAAGCATATGATCCGAAAGCCTTCCTTCCACAGCCAAGAGATTTAGCACATCAAGGTCCACAACAAGCTCCTCAACAAGCTTTCTATGGAAACAATTGTCAATCTGCAAATCCCGACACTGTCAAACTTGACACGTCCAATCTCTCTAAAGTCACGTAGAAGTTGCACAAGAACATATGGAACTTCTCAACACAATGGTCAATGCTTATTGTGGTTTAGTTGCAGGTCAAATAGGAAACATCAATTTGACTAACGAAGACTACCAACAAATTGACCGAGATGAGATGGAGCTGATGGATATCAAGTGGGCATTTGCAAGTGCTGTGAGAAGAGTGAAGGATTACATGCGAAGAACAGGAAGGACCAGTTTGGAAAGCAAGAAAGATACAAAATACGGCTTTGGTAAAACTGTAGTAACTTGCTTCAACTGTGGAGAAAGAGGTCACTTCAAACGGGAATGCACAAGACCCAGCAAGGAAGGAAATCACAACCCCTTTCGAAATCAGTCTCAACCACCCAACACAGCTCAGTTCAACAATGAGAGAAGAATGGTAGCTGTTGGCAACTCTAACAATACCAATCAATCAGGACCTTCAAACACGCATAGAGCTTTGATAGTTCAATCCGATGAAGGATGCGATTGGTCAGTACAGTTGGGAACTGAGAACAACGGAAGAACTGCATGTTATGTGAAGATCGTCGATGAAATCAAACATGTTCACAGCATCAATAATCTAGAAAATGATGATACTTCTGGGTATGCTGGTAGTTCTGATGAAGAGTATTCAAGTTCAGGTGGTTATGGATCTGATTCTGATATCAGAAACGAGAGTGATACTGAGGTTAGCAAGTTGCTGAGTGAAGCTGAGATGATAAAAGTGTAAAAAGGTGGGTATGATGAAGAATGCAGACGCTGTAGTGAAGGAGACAGAGACACTCTTTACAGATGGTGCAACATTTCCTCATCACACTGCCTTTATGGCAAATGTTGCAGGTTCAAGTCAGGTAAATTCTGATCCTCCTACAGTTTGCAATGACTGTGTTGAATTGAAAATAAGGTATGAAACAGCCAATAGTCATAATCAAAATTTAGTTGTTGAACTATCAAAGTGCAAAGAGGCGAATTTGGCGCTAACCCGAAATGAAAAAGAATTCAAATCTATAATAGAAACCCTTAGGAAAAGCGTTTCTGAATTGACAAAAACAGTTTTGAATAAGCAGACAAGAATTAACAACTATATTAATCTCCTGGAAGAAACTAAGAAAGAGTTAGCCATTGCCAAATGCGAATATGATTCGATCAAACTCAAATTGGAGAGTTAATCTAACTCCCGCTATGTACTTGATCATATCATTGATGTTCAAAAACTAAAGGGATATGTAAAATGCATTGGGTATAAGTCGTGTCCACCACCAATGAAACACAACTATACCAAAATGCCTGATGAAGAGGAGATGCCTCGTTTTGAACCCTCTGTACCTCTGAATCCTGAAGAATTTGCAGCAGGAATAGGGTTCAAACTAGACGATTCCTCTCAAGGACCAAGCAAGCCAGAAATTTCATCGTCTGATGTTGATCAAAATCCATCTGATGAAGAGGAAGATGATACATCAGATGATGAATCAAGAAAAGGTGATCAGGATCAGCCTCTTGATGAAAGGAAAAGAGTAGAACTTTCTGCTACTCCTAGTACCCAATCTGTTGAGATCCAATAGACCTTTCCTAAGAAATCTGTCAAGACAGAAGTGTCGACAGATGAAGCAGATAATGTGTTGTATACGTTGGTTGGAGATTAGAAAATCTATTTGAACAAAGATTTTCCAATTAAAAACGTAAATCCAATCTCTATAGATTGGGTGTTTGAAAAATCAACAACCAAAGTTTTAGAGAAGAAAAAGCCAACCAAATCACAACCATTATCTGCTTCAACAAAAAAAACAATGGAAGCGAGTTGAAAAACCTAACGTTTCACAACCAAAGGTTGAAGCAAAAGGCTCTCGCTACAAGAAAAAGGTTAAAAATGTTAAATTTGTGAGTTCAAAGGGTACCGATAAAGTCGAAACTTTTCAAGGAAAATCTAATATAGATTTTGTAGTTAAGATTTTGAAAAGAAATAGTGAAAATAATGACACCCAACACACGGATGGATGTACTGAAAATGAACCCAGTACTTCAAGACCCACAAGTTCAACATCAAGCCGTGAAACAAGATGTCCTAATTTTGTTGAAAGGAGAACATGTTTCGAATGTGGAGAATTTGGCCACATTATAAAAGATTTTAGAAATCCAGCCAAACTAAGATTTGTGAAAAGAACCCCTCATGAACCAACTTGCAAACGTAGATCTGTTTCTCCAACACAAGATAAACGAATTATTAAAGATCAAAAGGAGAAACAAAAACGTAAACAAGTAAAAGCAATTGAAAAAGCTTTAAAAATGGATTCTTTAGAAAAGAATCCAAGATCTTCAAAGTTAATTAAACCAGAAACTGTTAAAACTATAAATAATTGTCAATCTGGTAATAATCAACGATCTTGGAAACAGAAGACCGGTAGTGGTTCAAGAGGAGGAAAATCAGTTTGACAATCATCAAGAAATAGAGATCACATTTGTTGATGATAAGGGACGACCCAAGACCACTAAGGCTTGGGTCCCCATCTCAAACTAATCTTGTTTGTGAAATGTGCAGGGTGTTCCAGGAGGAACTGTAAACAGTCATTGGATTATTGACAGTGGAGCATCAAGGCACATGACAGGCGACTTGCGGCTCCTGTATGATGTAAAAAGTATTAGGGGTGGTTATGTTACCTTTGCTGGAGATAAAGGTGGATACATCACTGGAGAAGGAATGGTCTCCAATGTTGTTGTGAGCTTTGACAAGATCAATTATGTGCGGCAAATTGATCACAATCTTCTTAGTGTTTCTCAAATCTGCAACAAGAAGTTCACGGTACATTTTGATGATACCGGATGTTATGTGCTGAAGCCTGGATTCAAGATCCCCAAGGAATGGATTCTCCTGTCGGCTCCAAGAATTAACGACTTGTATATTCGTGATATGAGCCAAGCTATTACAACACCTGCACAAGTCACATGTTTTGTCTCCAAAGCCACCTAGAAGGAATCAATCTCTTGGCACAGACGAATGGGACATATTCACCTGAGGAAAATGAACTATTTGGTGAAGAATAATCTTGTGAATGGTATACCAGTCAAGAATTTTCATCTTCAAGAGATCTCTGTATCATGCCAGAAGGGAAAGCAAGCAAGAAAATCCCATCCCGTGAAGAAGATCAACACTGTGTATATGCCACTGGAACGTCTTCATATGGACCTCTTTGGACCTATGAAACACAAGACAACCTTTGGTGATTCTTATTGTCTGGTAGTTACTGATGACTAATCCCGATTTTCATGAGTAAACATACTGGCACACAAGAGTAAAGTTCCTAATATCCTCAAGAATCTCCTGACTCTGCTAGAAAATTTGTACAATCTAAAGGTAAGGAGAATCAGAAGCGACAATGGCACCGAATTCAAGAACCAAGTTATGGATGAGTACTGTTCTTCAAAGGGCATTTTGCATGAGTACAGTTCTCGCTACACTCCACAACAAAATGGTGTCGCTGAGAGGAAGAATAGAACTCTAATTGAAACAGCAAGAACCATGTTGGTAGCATCAGAACTTCCTGTTCAATTTTGGGGAGAAGCTGTTGCTACTGCATGTTACGCGATGAATAGAGTTCTAATGGTGAAGAGACATGGGAAGACATGTTTTGAGTTGCTACATAAGGAAACCGGATGTTTCTTTCTTAGAACCTTTTGGAGCTCCATGCACTATGATCGACCCACATGGAAAGTTTGGTCCGAAGGCTATCGAAGGTTTCTTTCTTGGATATGCTACTCCAAATTTCAGGATGTGGAATTTGTCTTCGAAGAAGATAGAAGAATGGGGTGAAGTCAAGGTTCAGAGATACACAGAATCAGTAAGAGCTTCGGGTGCTCCTTGGATGTTCGACTACGATGGGCTTTTCGACTCATTTAATTTGCCAACTTTTGATGATGCATCAGTTGCTGCTCAAATGCTACTGGAAAGTGATACAGTAGTTGACTCATCATTAATTCGACCAATTATTGTTAACCCTCAAGTGTCGACTTCGGTTAACAATCTTATTCAAAATGAGGAATTCGAAGATGCTGCGGATTATAATGTTTCATCGGAAGATGATGAGTTTCATGATGCAAATGAAGCTACCTCTGGTGTGGTTCCTGGAATTTCGGATGTTACGTCAAATATTCAACCTCAAGGGACGACTGAAGGTCATGCATCTACATTCTCATCAAATCCAGCTCTCGATTTGTCTGTTAATCTAAATATCAACAATTTGGGTATCAACTCTCGAGTTCCTGATGTGCAGACTCGTAATCAGCTTCGAAACAACCAGAATGCTGGATTGTATTCGAAAATCAGGGAATCTGGTGGTCAGAATGATTGGTCTTTTGCCTGCTATGTGTGCCAAGTATAACCGAAATCTTGGAAGGAGGCAATGAAAGAAGACTCTTGGGTTGAAGCAATGCAGGAAGAACTTCAGCAGTTTCAGAAGTTAGGCGTATGGAAATTGGTTGACCGGCCTGACAGCTATAAGAAGATTGGTACACGATGGGTGTACAAAAGCGCGATTGGTTGTTCAAGGTTTTAATTAGGTCGAAGGCATTGATTACAATGAAGTTTATGCACCGGTTGGACGACTTGAGGCGATAAGAATCTTTTTGGCTTATGTGTCCTACAAGAAGTTCACTGTTTATCAGATGGATGTGAAAAGTGCATTTCTTCATGGTGTGGTGGAAGAGGAAGTATATGTTGAGTAACTGCCAGGTTTTGAAGATCCAATCCATCCTGACAAGGTTTGGCTTCTCAACCAGGCGTTATTGGTCTTCATCAAGCTCCGAGGGCTTGGTATGAAACGTTGTCTACCTATCTGTTGAAGAACGGTTTTCGACGAGGCTTGATCGATTGTACTCTCTTCATCAAGGAAAGGAACGAGGATTTGCAGCTAGTGCAAGTTTACGTTGATGACATTATTTTTGGGTCTACCAACGAACGAATGTGCAAGGAATTCGAACATGTTATGCAGGAGAAGTTCGAGATGAGCGCTATGGGAGAAATGACTTTCTTTTTAGGTTTGCAGGTTCAGCAATGAAAGGAAGGGATCTTTATCCATCAAACCAAGTACGTTGGGGATATTCTCAAGCGATTTCAAATGGACGACTCAAAGCCCTTGGGAACTCCATTAGCTCGGAATCATGGGATTACTCCAAACGGAATGGGTGAACATGTGGAACCATCTCTCAACCGTGCTATGATCGGATCTCTCATGTATCTTACTGCTTCAAGACCCGACATAATGTACCCAACATGTCTTCTGGCATGCTATCAATCTAGTCCGAAGGTTTCTCATTTGATGGCTGTGAAAAGGATATTTTGTTATTTGAAGGGTCGCCCTGACACTGGTCTATGGTACCCTAAGGATGATAACTTTAATCTGACAACATTCAGTGATTCTGATCATGGCGGCTGCAAAATCGATGCAAAGTCAACAATAGGGGGATGTCAGTTCTTGGGAAATCGCCTAGTCACATGGCAATGCAAGAAGCAGGCTTGGGTAGCTACATCAACATGTGAGGCTGAGTATATTTCAGCTTGTAGTTGCTGCTCTCAGGTTCTATGGATTCAACAGCAAATGCCCGACTACGGTTTTGAATTTCTAACTACTCTTATTTTTGTTGATAACGAAGCTGCTTTACAGATCACTCAGAATCCTGTACAGCACTCAAAAACAAAACACATTGAGATTAAGTATCATTTCATACGAGATTGTTATGAAAAGAAGCTTATCAATGTTGTTAAAATCCACACCGATCACCAACGTGCTGACCTTTTTACCAAAGCTTTTGACAAATCTCGTTTTGATTATCTACTTTTGGTAAATGGCATCAAGGTGAAAACCGAGTAACTCAACCATGGCTAATTATTCATATTTCTCTAAAAATCTAAAACTACAAAAAGTTTTTCCAATTTTCTTAGTTTTATATTTTAAGGGGAGAAATTTTCAAGTAAATACAAAAATATGTCTTTTACTTATTTACCTTCTATATTTAAGGGTGAGAAAATTATAGAAAAATACAAAACAACAGAAAACCCAAAAATCAAAAATGAGTTTCTTGGATAAGTTGAAGATAATGAAATACACCGGTAAATTTGTCCGAAATTGTCAAAAACATAGAAAGAAGATTGATAAGTAGCTTTACTTATGATGTATCGGTAGGCTCACAATCAGACTAAAATGTGCAGGTTGATATAAACTTAATAGACTACAAGTTAGGTGGGAACCATTCACTGGCATATGGTCTTGGTACCGAAATTTCGTTTGATAGAGTGCCGAGGTTCTGAGATATACGGTCTTTATGCTGACTTATCATCTGGGTATCATGGTTGAATCTTCAATCCGAAAAATAACAGTGACGCAAGTCTAGAACTTCCATGATACCATATATACGTGTACATACTGCATACGACCATAAATAAGTGATAAAAATATCACATCCCCAAAATAAGTGATAAAATATCACAGCTTTATGCGGGAGCTAAGTTCGTCTCTCTGTCGGTACGACGTACTAACCTGTTCACGGACTTACTCCTGTGCCCTGCATGCATATGAAGATCAAGTTCCTCATCAACAAGTGATTTAATCACATATGGCTTGTTTTCAATCAAAATAAGTGATACGTCAAAACAGATGATAAAGTAGTATACTCACCGGTAAGATTTTCTCTAGTGCATGTCTTGATACGGGAATGTGTCGTGAAGTGGTTGAACACCGGCTAGTAAGTGTAAATCATACCCTAATCATATTTCCTAATCATGATTACATCTGATAAGTCGAGCTTACGTGGACAACAATACCGATAATCATAGTTGAATACTTATCTGTTTAATTTTGAAGTTTAAAACCGAATATCATTTTTGACAAAGATTAAAAAGCTGGTTATGATTCCTTTACCTTGAACTCTGAAAAAGATTGTTTTGATATATATTTAGTGTTAGTAATTGTTTTTATCTTTAGTTTACTATGTTGTTGGATTAAGTTCTTTTTAAAATTAGCCAAAGTTGAGACTCAAAAGTTTTTCTACCAAGATACGCCAGGAAACCATTTATTTGATATAGCAACTTCATAAAGTAATGTCTTGCAACAGGTTACCCATCAAAGAAAACCAAAATCTGTTCAAAAGCACCTTTCCTAGACATAAATGTGAAGCTCGGATTTGAAAACAGGAATTCATACGAGTGTGTGTATCTCGTACGAATGAACCTGGTCAGTTGTTTGACTTGGTCTTTTGTTTACTCAAATGAGTTGCTCTTCATACGAATTAAGCATTATTCGTATGGTTTGGTATTTCATCATTCAGGGAATACATTCATACGGAAACGTTATGATAATTTTTTCGTGTGTATTCCCTGATAAATTTATGTTCTAATTATATATCTATTTATTGAGTACAGAATGGAACAAAGGAATATAAATGAAAACCAACAACGAAGAGAACTGACAAGTCAGAAGAAGAAACAGAAAAGATTTGATGTTTCTGAAAAGTTTGAAGACCTGATGCTCTATCAGTGGATAGCAGATCTTCAGGGGGAGTTTGTTGATATTCCAAGCCATTCCAGTGTGAAGACCAAAGTATGAAGACCAAAGTATGAAGACCAAAGATCGAAGACCGAAGACCAAGCAACATCCAAGGGGGAGTTTGTTGATACAGTTTGAAGACCTGATGCTCTATCAGTGTATAAGTTTGGTTGTGCCGACCAAATCAAGATATCCTTCTATCTTGGTATCGTACGACATCTTAGATAGTCTGTGTTAAACGGGAGCATGTGTGCATACCGTTGAGTCTTGTGTACGTCATGTCTATGACACGTTCGCCAAAGTAAGCATTCTATTCGAGTTAGAATGCTCCGTACGAGCCACATGTTCCGTACGAAGGAATCATTGTAAACAAGTTGGTTTACATGGTTCGTATGAACCATTCGCTTCGTACGAACCAATTTCTTCGTACAAGCCTCTTTGGAGCAGTGCTTCGTGGGTAATAGAATGTTCCGTATGTCTGGTAACGTGCTTCGTACGAATGACCAGCATGGACACTATATAAGCAGACATGCACCTCTCAGTCAGGGTTCTGTTGGTTGTTCAACTTGTTGGTGAGCTGAGCAGTTAGCATCTCTGGAGCAGACGGAGACACAAGAACACAGGCAGTTTGTTGAGTCGTATGAGCATTGTTTGTATATGTTTGTACTTGTTCTCATCTCTTAATCAAGATAGTGAATCTTTGGTTACCTCGTGTTCTTACTTTGCTTTGATTTGCATGCATACTTGGATTCCGCACTCGTATGTGTGTTGCATGAATAAGGAATAGGTTTAAGTTGATCCTCAGGTGGACCTACATTAACTAATCTAAGTCGGGTCAGAATCGAAAGTCAAAGCAGAAGTCAAGCTTCGCGACTTTCGGTTGCGAACCGACTCTAAGACTGAAATTGACGGATCGAACATGTTCCCACATGTTCTAATAATTATTACCAACTTGTTTAAGTGTCAAAAACATATTTACAACATATATAAACTTAGATTAAATTTTTTATGAAATCTGACCCGTTTGACTTTTTAAAACCATAACTTTGACCCGTCAATTGACCTAGTAAACGTGATCCTTAGGAGGTGCCCCTTTAAGGGGTTAATACCTTCCTAATTATGATCACTTAGCCATGTTTATTTTGAACAATGGCTGGACCATAATGGTCTTAACCGAAAGTCAAGGCATTGTTGAAAATGCTTGACTTTTGGCTGTTAAAAGCCTATAAAAAGAAAAGAGCAGAGATGGAGCACTTACAAGTGATCCAAGGGAAACTTAGAACTCAAAGGGAAGCTCCTAAATGGTCACGAACTTCCAAGAGTGTAATAGAGAGGAGAAGAAGTGAATGAGCAAAGAATGTGGTGAACTAGTTGGCTATTTATAGTGCAAGGAAGTGTGTGAAGATGAAACCAGGTGTTAGAGGTGTTCTAGGATCATCACAAGTGTCTAGCAAGGTGTCAAGAACTGCAAGAGTGTGGCATTTTGCAGGAGAGGTGGCATCTTGATAGAATTTTGGAGTTTTGACACTTTTAGTCCCTCAAGAATAGTTTTGTGGATTGTCATGAATTGTCCCTTGAATAATATCCAATGACATAATGATATAACTTGGTCTTTTCATTCAATACGAGATGTATTGAAGAAGAGTACGAGTAACCGAACATTAATGGGTGTCACACTAGGTGTTCTTACGACTTATAAGCGTTTACTAGCTTAAATGTGAAAGATACGAATACTTATGGTTTAATGGGTTAAATCACCCAAGCTAGTAAAGTTTAAGGTTCGGTAAAGATGTGTGATACTCAAGAATGGTGAATCACAAGATATCACCTTGACCGGGAGTCCTAGAAAAATGACTTAGATATGCAAGGAAAATGTAATAACAAAGTCTAGGGGCCTTTGGTTAATATTTGAAAGTTAATATGGTGTAAAAATGAAGTTCTAATGGCCCGCCGTAAGCTACGGTTGCCAGACCGTAGCTTACGGTTAGTTATAATTTCTAACTAGAAAGTCTGGACCATAGGCTACTGTCCCGGACCATAAGCTACTGTTAGGTTTAAAAAAAAAAATTTTTTGGATTTTTGGATTCGTTTAAGTAGTTGAGTGGCTAACTCATTTGAGGTTTTTTCTAAGGCTATTTACACGTGTCAGTTTTTTACCGAATACGAATTTTTGTGAGATGTTACATCCTCACCCCCTTAAAAGAAATCTCGACCTCGAGATTTTATTCAAAAAGATGGGGGGTACTTTTTCGCATAGTGGACTCAACCTCCCATGTATACTCGGGGCCCCGAAGGGTATCCCACTTAACCTTTACAATAGGTATAAACTTCCTTCGGAGCTTTTTAACTTGTTGATCCTCGATCGAAATTGGTTTCTTAGTGAACCTCAGGTTTTTATCAATTTGCACATCTTGATGTGACATTGCTAGCGACTCATCGGCTAGACATTTCTTTAAATTAGATACGTGGAACACATCATGGATTCCACTAAGCTCCTCAGGCAGCTTGAGCTTATAATCTACAGAACTGACACATTCGATTACCTCGAATGGTCCAATATATCTCAGGCTTAACTTGCCCTTCTTTCCGAAGCGTATCACACCTTTCCAGGGTGATACCTTTAATAACACTTTGTCCCCTATTTGGAACTTAAGAGGTTTTCGCCTCTTATCTGCATAACTTTTCTGCCTATCACGGGCAGCTTTGAGATGATCACGGATTTGCATTATCTTATCCGTGGTCTCTAGTACAATCTCAGGTCTAGGCAGTTGGGCTTCCCTAACTTCAGCCCAACAAACAAGCGTTCTACATTTTCTCCCATACAAGGCTTTAAAAGGAGCAGCCTTGATGCTTGTATGATAACTATTATTGTAGGAGAATTCTATTCGGGGTAAGTGGTCATCCCAACTTCCACCTAAATCAATTACACATGCTCTAAGCATGTCTTCCAAAGTTTGAATAGTACGCTCACTCTGTCCATCCGTCTGTGGGTGATAAGCCGTACTAAAGTTCAATCTTGTGCCTAAAGATTGTTGGAAACTTTTCCAAAAATGAGATGTATATCTAGTATCTCTATTAGATACAATAGATACCGGCACACCATGTAGGGACACAATCTTGTCCACATATAGCTTTGCCAACTTATCAGAATTATAAGTCTCTTTAATTGAGAAGAAATGTGCTGACTTAGTCAGCCTGTCCACAATGACCCAAATCGTGTCATTGCCACGTTTGGTCTTAGGTAACTTGGTAATCAAATCCATAGTTACCATTTCCCATTTCCAGGTGGGAATCTCAAGCTGTTGTAGGAGTCCTGACGGTTTCTGATGTTCGGCTTTAACTTGCGAACACGTCAGACACTTAGCTACATAAGTGGCTATGGATTTCTTCAAACCCATCCACCAATAATTCTTTTTCAAATCTTGATACATTTTGTCACCACCTGAGTGAACTAAGTATCTCGAATTATGTGCTTCTTGGAGGATTAGTTCTCTAAGTCCTCCGAAGATTGGAACCAAAATTCTTCCATTGAATCTAAGGATTCCATCCTTTCCAGGCATTACAGTTCCGCCTAATCCCTCATTGGGAATATTAGCCTCTAATAGGGCTTGTTTTTGCGCATCTAATTCTCATTCAAGCTATTTTTGAGCTCAATGCTTTTGGCGTTAATCCTAATGGGCTTAACCCGTTCCTTGTGACTCAAGGCATCAGCAATGACATTTGCCTTGCCGGGATGATAGCGAATTTCGCAATCATAACCATTAAGTGTTTCCATCCATCAACGTTGTCGCATGTTCAATTCCTTCTGATTGAACAGATGCTGGAGACTTTTATGGTCAGTGTATATAATACACTTTGTGCCATACAAGTAATGTCTCCACAGCTTTAGTGCAAATACAACGGCACCCAATTCCAAATCATGGGTGGTGTAATTCCTTTCGTGCACCTTTAACTGTCGTGATGCATAAGCAATTACCTTGCCTTTTCGCATTAGCACACAACCCATGCCAGCGTGCGATGCATCACAGTAGACTACAAATTCCTCAATACCCTCAGGTAGAGATAACACATGAGCGTTGCTCAACTTGTGTTTTAGAATCGCGAAGGATTCTTGTTGTTTTAGACCCCAGTTAAATTTAACATTCTTATGGGTCAGGGTAGTTAAAGGAGTGGCTATCCTCGAAAAGTTCTCAATGAACCTCCTATAATAACCGGCCAATCCTCGAAAACTACGAATCTCCGATGGGGTTTTGGGTACTTCCCAATTCATTATGGCTTTTATTTTAGCGGGATCCACTTGGATACCACGCTCACTTACCACATGTCCAAGAAATTGGACTTCTCTAAGCCAAAACTCATACTTGGAGAATTTTGCATAAAGCTTCTCTTGCTTTAACAGTTATAAGATGCACCGAAGATGTTTCTCGTGATTAGCTTGATTACGAGAGTAGATAAGTATGTCGTCTATGAAGACAATGACAAACTTATCCAAATATGGTTTGTAGACTCTATTCATGAGATCCATGAATGCTGTAGGTGCATTTGTGAGCCCAAAAGGCATCACCAAAAATTCAAAGTGACCATAACGGGTCCTGAAGGCTGTCTTAGTAACATCCTCACTGCAAACCTTCAGCTGATGGTATCCAGATCTTAAATCAATCTTGGAGAAATAACTAGCCCTTGAAGTTGGTCGAATAAATCATCGATCCTGGGCCATGGATAACGGTTCTTGATTGTTATCTTGTTTAGCTCACGGTAGTCAATGCACATCCGCATTGAACCGTCTTTCCTCTTAACGAAGAGGATAGGAGCTCCCCAAGGTGAGGAACTAGGCTGTATAAAGCCTTTCTCTAAGAGTTCATCTAATTGTGTCCTCAACTCCTTCATTTCCGTTGGTGCTAGCCTATATGGAGCTCTGGTAACAGGTGCTGATCCTGGCAGGATATCAATTCTAAATTCCACTTGTCTGTCTGGAGGTAGGCCTGGTAGTTCTTCGGGAAAGAGATCGGAATATTCAGAAATAACTGGTAGATCTTCCATGTTTGGCTTAGGTTCATTAATAGTAACTTGTGCCATGTAAATGTCACAACCTTTCCTCAAACACTTGGATGCCTTAAATAACGACACCTTGTCTGGCAATCCGTAGTGTGAATCTCCAAGGATGGTAATCATTTCACCAGATGGGGTTTTGATTTCGATGAGTTTCTTATCGCAGGCAATGTGGGCTTGGTTATGGGATAACCAATCCATGCCTAAGACTACATCAAACCCCGCCAATTTCATTGGCAGAAGAGAGGTAGGAATTGAATGATTCTTAATGGATATAAAACATCCATAAAGAATGGAAGATGTTGTTTCTAAGGTTCCGTCAGCAAGTTCTACTTCATAAGTTATGTCTAGAGTTCTTACGGGTAAGTTTAATAGTTTGCTAAACTTATAGTCCACAAATGACTTATTTGCACCTGAATAAAAAAGAACTCTAGCATATATGTCATTAATGAGGAATGTACCTGTTATGACGTTGTTGTCATTAACGGCCTCCCTGGCATTCATCTGGAAGGCACGAGTATTCCCTTTCTTAGCCTCTCCAGGCTTTGCATCATTACTTTTGGGGTTCTTGGGGCAATTGAACGTAATGTACCCTTTTTCATTACAATTGTAGCAAACTACATCCTTAAGATCCTTGCAATCTAGGGCCTTATGCCCTTTTATTTTGCAGATACCACAGGGTTTAGTCTGTGGATTTATACTACACTGTCCCCAATGTCTATATTTACAGTTCTTGCATAGAGTTTTGTCATTTGACGTGTGCTGGTTTTTCTTGAACCCGAAATTTCCTTTCTTTTTAAATCTTTGGGAGTTATTGTCCTCCCGTTTCCTCTTTCCGTCAATTTCAGACTTAACTGACTTTTGCCTCACTAGATCAAGGGTGAGGGAAAGAGATAGGTCTACAGCGGACCTATAGGTACTAGGCTGAGCAGCCTTTACCATGCCCTTTATCTCAGGCGCCAACTCATTAATAAAACGCGCAATGCATTTGGACTCCGGGTTATTAGATAGGAAACTAACCTAGATAGGGAATTGAAATCGGAAATATACTTCCGACAATCTAGGTTTTTCATTGAAAGAGACAAAAAGTCTGTCTCTAGTTTCTCCACCTCATGGGGTGGGCAATATGTTTCCTTAACAAGCTCTACAAATTTAGACCATCCCAAATTGTACAGGTGGACTTCACCCGTAGATTGGATCATTGCCTTCCACCATATTAGGTCATCGCCCTTGAAGGACTGTGATACATACTTGACCACATCCTTATCAGCACAACTGCTGATATCTACAATCGTCTCCATCTCATCAAGCCATTTCAAGGCTTCCACAGCTCCTTTCTCCCCATTAAAGTGTCGGGGCTTGCAGGAGACGAAATACTTATAGGTAACACCCGTCTTTAAAAGAACGGGACCTATCATTGAAATCTATTTTCTTTGGTTCACTCTTCGCATTCGAAGAGTGAATGAGCTCTCCTTACGAGCTGAAGATGGGTAATCGATAATGGTCTAGAGCGAGTAGCACTCGACTCTTTAAGCTTTCTATGGCCTTTCCCATGGCTTTCTCAACAGCCGCATCAATGCGAGCTAGAAAATTATCATTATCCATATTTCTGTCTTCGGCTTTGTTAGATCAACATCTCGGTGGCTACTTTGTGCCTCATCCAAGTTAGCCATCTTTGAGCTTTGGTTTTATACACCAATAAAATTTCCCTTAGCCATGGTACAACAACCATGTTGGCTTTATAAACATTGGATATAACAATCCATTGCCTAAACTAGTGTGAATAACATCACAACTCTTAGGCTTAACATATCTATATTTGGCCTAGGTCTTAATAGGACCATCATAGGCAAATTACAATCTGGACGTAGTCCATATATTATTAGACAGTGGATCTTAAGGTTACAACTGTCATTGTCATAATTTACAATTATATAGCTCATAGGCTTGTCACTAATGGACATAATAATTGGGCACATTGCCGGTCACATTGGACATAATATATATATATATATATATATATATATATATATATATATATATATATATATATATATATATATATATATATATATGGCATATCAGCCTTTCACTTAGGACATAATAAATATGGCATATCAGCCTGTCACTTAGGACATAAATTGGGCACCTTGGCCTGTCACATTGGACATAAATATATGGCATATCAGCCTGTCACTTAGGACATAATACATTTGGCATATCAGCCTGTCACATTGGACATAAATTGGGCACCTTGGCCTGTCACATTGGACATAAATTGGGCACATTGGTCTACATCATGACAGATGTAATTCATGGCATATCAGCCTGTCACATTGGACATAAATTGGGCACCTTGGCCTACATCATAACAGATGTAATTCATGGCATATCAGCCTGTCCCATTGGACATAATTTGGGCACCTTGGCCTACATCATAACAGATGTAATTCATGGCATATCAGCCTGTCCCATTGGACATAAATTGGGCACCTTGGCTTGTCACATTGATGGCTAGTGTGGTTTCTCAAGTCACACTACCAAGAGTATTAACATTTCTTAATGTTAACATAAGAGTACCTTAATGATTGATTAATGGTCCCGGTTACCTTCGACCTTAACGACCTTGGATGTCTGAACCTAGTTCAGCACCTCTAGATAGAAGGATAACTTCCCTTAACTATCCTGATAGAAGACCCCTTCGTACTTAACTATCATTTCTTGGCCAAATGTGTGGTCTACGCCACTTGATATAATCAAATCTATTAAAGTCTTTTGGAATTATATAGCAGAGCATAAATTTCGAATAAAATCGAGAAGCTCGTTTTGAAGAGGATGAAAACATACACACACACACACACACACATATATATATATATATATATTATATAATTCCAAAAATACTTTAAAGTTCAAATAGAAATTAAAATACTAGAAAAATGAAATAAATTGTCCATGCAAGGACTTTAAAGAAAAAAAAAATGCCCACGCAGGGACTAAAGAAATAACAATGTCCTCGCAGGGACTACATATAATTAGTAGAGACTTCACTCGTCCTTTTTTCCCTTAACTAATTTGGAGAGTTTCTTGAAGAACTTGTTCGTCTTCTTCTCCATTTTCTCCGCTTGTTGTTGCATTTCTTTCATTCTTTCTAAGGCTTCGTTAATGGCCTCAAGTTGTGGCGGAGGTTGTGGTTGTGGTTGTGGCATAACCAGATACTGGTACCCATAAGTTGGATATCCAGTCGGTGGATAAGCATGTGGGAAAGGATATGGGTAAAGTGCATTGTGCATAACTGCTTGCATATAGGGGTCTTGCAACCATGCTTGATAGTCTACTGGTGTAGATGAGTTAAAAGGATCATATCCGGATGTATCTGGATATGTGGGGATAGGGTTACTATAACCCGATGGTGGTGGTTGAACTATAGGTGTTGGTTCCACCACAGGTGAGGTGTTAGAAGGTCCACCCATTTGTGGGTCCTCTTGGATTGTGGGGTAGGAATTGGGCAAAGGTGGCAGCGATCCCGACCTTTGTCCGGCACGTACCGACATACGTGCTACACGCTTCCTCCTTGGTGTTCAGGTGGTGGTTGAGGTTGGTCCACCGGTTCCATGTGGACGTCTTCTTGTAGAGGAGGTGTTTGGGAGTGATGGGAAGGAGTGTTGGCGAATGTAAAGTGGTTCCAATATTGGTCCCACTCATTAGGACCTTGGTAAGGCGATCCGACATAGGAGTTTGAATCGCTTGAGATTTCTATGGGATGCGTATTCGATCCCGACGGCGGCATCTCAGGGTCGGAGTCCTCGTCCATAGGGTTTGGCTGATCCAACTGATTCTGATCAGCTGGGGGTGTGTTAAAGTAGTGGTTAGGGTTAAATTCTTCATGATAAGAGTGTGAATGGGAATGATGAGAATGGTGTAAATGATAGGAGTGATGAGAGTGGTAAGAATTTTGGGAATGTGGGGGCGAGTGTCTATGAGAGACAGAGTGTCTCGCTGGTTACCAAGGAGATGAATCTCCTGATTCTTGGTAGGAATCTGACTTGTGCGGTTAAGAAGGGATGCGCCCCGATGGTCCTCCCCTCATTGGACCTTTTCCTCTTCCACTTTGTCCTCTTACTCTTGGCGGCATTTTCCTGTTAAAATCAATTCAAAAACAATACTAATAACTTAATAATGAAATGAGTAATCCTAGGTCAATGCCTACACTCGGAAGTCTAAGGAATGTGCTCGTGTAAGTTTGAGATTAAACACAAGAAGGATAATGTTTAATTCTCTCAAACGTTGGCTCTGATACCAACCTGTCACACCCCGGATTTCCAACCCAAATCCATACACCAGTGGGCCCGGGTGGGGAGTATCGTGACGTCAGTTGATAATCATCATAGTCAATTAAACACGGCACAACGGAAGTCTTGGAGTAAAATTACTATTACAAACCAGATGTTCGAAATACAAAATAATATACAGACGACTTGTAATGAAAGATCCACAGGCGGATCGTAAAATGTACAAAATGTATAACAGACTTTGGGCAGATCTAGGATTTGCAAGATCCTCTATCACTACCGAGCACTTTCAGCCTATTTTCGTATTGTACCTGCAAGCTTAGTCTTTTGAAAATACGTAAGCTTTCGCTGGTAAATACACCCAACTGACTCATTTTGAAATCATTTAAAAAATGTTTTAAGTGCGTATCAGCACAAATCTTTTTATAACTTGGGAAAGTTGACCGTCCAACCTTGTTAACAGATTTATATGGTTGTCCATACATACAGGGCCCGGTACGGAGACCGAGACATGATTAACGTACACACCACTTTGGACTCACGAAGAAGTCAATTCTTCCCAACCTTGTGGGAATGCATTTTGAGCGTCTATCGGGTGTATGCCTACACCCGCGCTAAGATCGTGGCCATTTCTATTGTAATGAGCCGAGGATATCCAGGACATGGTAGTTAACCCTCGATGTTTAAGTTATCAAACAAAACTGATTAAAACAGAATATGCGGATTTACTAGCCGCACCCGGCATTTGATTGATCCCATTTCTGACCAAGCGGTAATAATTTACCGTAACCCAAGCCCGTATAGGGGAAATAAGTCGAGAGTATTTACCTGAACTAGTCTTGATTTAAATGCAAGATTTATATCTCAGCCGTATTCAAAATGAACTAAGTGTAGATAGCATTTACCGGAAGGCTCTAGTCTGGATTATGGCATAAGCTAATCAATTAAAATGCTAACGGTTTTATTTAAGTCATAGACTTAGACCGACAAGCGTAATGGATCAAAAACGGTACGATACGCTAGATTAAGCAATGACCGGATAGAATGTAGTTTAAACCCAACAAGTACTTAAGACTTGTATAATATGGGTAAACAATTAACATTCTAGAATTTGAGATTAAAATGATAGGGTTTAACCCGTTTCAGTTAATTTTCGTAAACTAGTTACATATACTTAACCGTATGCGTATAAGCGATATCGGGTAACCGGATGAGTCATGAACAAGTTCTATATGTCATTATACTTTAAATAAGTTGCAATATCGGTAGGATATCAACTTATATGCCCGAAAAGGTTTTGAAATGAAATTATGCCTCATAAGGGCGTTTTGGTAATTATAAGTTATATAAAAGGAACTTGCATGCATTCTGATGTTATGATAATAAACATTCTGGAAAAATACTTAAATTGTGATATATTATAAGTAAGATAGCAAACATAAGTGTGGTGTGTTGTTTAAGACCAAACTATGCACCGAAATGGCATTTTGGTCATTTAAAAGTATAGTTTACGATATTATACTAAAATCAGTTTACGATCAGAATATTAACATCATAATATGTTAATTACATTAACATATCAGTATGTAATTCATTTGTAAGTCCATTGTTGATTAAAACCTTCTTTATGTAAAAAGGGCATTTTAGTCAAATTTTGACATTTTACGGAACTTATGCATGAACTCAGATTATGATTATGATCATGTAATATAACCTCAGAGGGTTATGCTACATTGCATTACGATCATAATGTGACCTTAATTCAGAAGTTAACTAATCTAAGTCTGGTTAGAATCAAAAGTCAAAGCAGAAGTCAAGCTTTGCGACTTTCGGTTGCGAACCGACTCTAGGACTGAAATTGACGGATCGAACATGTTTCCACATGTTCTAATAATTATTACCAACTTGTTTAAGTGTCGAAAACATATTTACAACATATATAAACTCAGATTATGATTTTCATGAAATCTGACCCGTTTGACTTTTTAAAACAATAACTTTGACCTGTCAATTGACCTAGTAAACATGATCCTTATGAGGTGCCCCTTTAAGGGGTTAATATCTTCCTAATTATGATCACTTAGCCATGTTTATTTCGAACAATGGCTGGACCATAATGGTCTTAACCGAAAGTCAAGGCATTTGTCGAAAATGCTTGACTTTTGGCTGTTAAAAGCCTATAAAAAGAAAAGAGCAGAGATGGAGCACTTACAAGTGATCCAAGGGAAATTTAGAACTCAAAAGAAAGCTCCTAAATGGTCACAAACTTCCAAGAGTGTAATAGAGAGGAGAAGAAGTGAATGAGCAAAGAATGTGGTGAACTAGTGGGCTATTTATAGTGCAAGGAAGTGTGTGAAGATGAAGCCAGGTGTTAGAGGTGTTCTAGGATCATCACAAGTGTCTAGCAAGGTGTCAAGAGCTGCAAGAGTGTGGCATTTTGCAGGAGAGGTGGCATCTTGACATAATTTTGGAGTTTTGACACTTTTAGTCCCTCAAGAATAGTTTTGTGGATTGTCATGAATTGTCCCTTGAATTATATCCAATGACATAATGATACAACTTGGTCTTTTCGTTCAATACGAGATGTATTGAAGAAGAGTACGAGTAAACGAATATTAATGGGTGTCACACTAGGTGTTCTTACGACTTATAAGCGTTTACTAGCTTAAATGAGAAAGATACGAATACTTATGGTTTAATGGGTTAAATCACCCAAGCTAGTAAAGTTTAAGGTTCGGTGAAGATGTGTGATACTCAAGAATGGTGAATCACAAGATATCACCTTGACCGGGAGTCATTCGGGTCGAAAAAAGACTTAGATATGCAAGGAAAATGTAATAATAAAGTCTAGGGGCCTTTGGGTTAATATTTGAAAGTTAATATGGTGTAAAAATGAAGTTCTAGTAGCCCGCCTTAAGCTACGGTTGCCAGATCGTAGCTTACGGTTAGTTATAATTTCTAACTAGAAAGTCTGGACCGTAGGCTACGGTCCCAGACCGTAAGCTACTGTCAGGTTTAAATTTTTTTTTTGGATTTTTGGATTCGTTTAAGGAGTTGAGTGGCTAACTCATTTGAGGTATTTTCTAAGGGCATTTACACGTGTATGTTTATTGCCGAATACGAATTTTTGCGAGGTGTTACATCATCCATTGTGAAAGATTCAATTAATGCTATCAAGAGAATAAGCAGTTGTTTTATCATTAAGAAGTAGTTTGATGAAAACATCAAGATGAGATGTGAAGAAGTGACATCTAACTTTTGTGTGAGTGAATATGTGTGTCACTCTTTTTGAGGTAGGTGGGCTTGTGAGATATGACGTAACATCATAACATGTTTTGTGAGGAGTTTCTACCTTGGGATACCATATGAATGTGATATTCATTCGATAGGCAGGAGTAGTGGGCTCAACTTTTGAGAAGTAGATTTGAAAGGATAGAGATTATACCTGTACATCTTGAAGGTACATCTGTTGAGTTGGGAACCAGTTGTTTTGAAGGTACATCGGTTCGGCTCAACTTATGAACAACCCCACTCATAGGTAAAGAATTCATTTCAGGCCTGATCCCATTCAATCTTCAACTCTTGGCTTTTGTGTCCGAGTTTGAGGGAGGCGGTAGAGAACTCTTGGAATAGCAGTGCCTCGGTTGGTTTCATTGAGTTATCTCTTATGTCGAAGTTAAAAACACTTAAAGAAGATATAAAGATATAGAAGAAGGTCAGAAAACCAGCTAGGGAAATAGAAAAAGTATAGATGGCCAGCTTGTTTGTTTGACAGTTTGGAGGTTCAAGTGGAAGGGATCGGGTTGACGGATTTGGCCATCCGAGGCTAGATACGAAGAAAACTCTTCTTGAGCTAAATCGGATTAGAAGGTTGGGCATTATCCAAAATGCCAAAAATTAAATAGGAGGTTGACGAGGATGATATAACAGTTTTTTCCATGGGTAAGTTTTTCCATAGGTATGTAAACGGAAATAAACATTATCAGTTCCATAATAAACGGCAGGTGGGAAGAGGACCCGGACACTATTGTAGATGAGGCCTTTCATTTCTTTGCCAACAAGTTTCATGACAATTCTAATGCTAGGCCGAGGATTCACCCTGAGGACTTTACTTCGCTCTTAGTGGAGGACAGGGATTGGCTGCAATGGTCTTTTGGTACGGATGAGTTTAAAGGGGCGGTTTGAGCGTGTGGGGGTGATATGGCGTCGAGCCCATATGGGGTTCACTTTCAAATTCATCCAGGAGTTTTGGGACATTTTCTATTGGAACTTTCAAAGGTTCGTAAATGATTTTTATGATTTGGGTTTTTTTGTAGAAAGACTACAATTCGTCATTTATCTAGCTTATACCAAAGATATATGACTCGATATCCCTTAAGGACTTTCACCCAATCAACTAGATTTGGTGTTTTCTAAAGTTGTTTGCAAACAGTTGGCTTAACGGGTTAAGAAGGTTATCCCAAAGCTCATTGGGATGGAGCAATCAGCTTACATCTCGAGTCGGTACATCCTTGACGAGCACCTAACTATAAATGAAGTAGTGTCTTGGGTGAAGAAAATCAAAACAAAATGTATGTTTCTTTGACAAAGTGTTTGACTCAAGTAGGTTTTCAGAAGTGGGTTTCGTCTAGACTTTGTTCATGTTGGGTCTCGGTGTTGATTAATGGCTCGCCTACAATTTAACCTAAGGCGAGGGGTGAAACAAAGGATCCTTTATCGCGTTTCATTTTTTTATAATGGCCATGGAAGGGCTTAGTGTGATTTTAGCATCCATTAACAAGGGAGTTTTCAATGGGGTTAAACTTCCAAGTCAAGGTCTTAGTCTTTCACATGTGCTCTATGTAGACAATGCCATGTTCATTGGAGAATGGAATGAATTAAAGGTCTTGAATCTCGCTAGGATCCTTAGATGTTTCCACCTTGCTTCCGGGCTCAAGGTTAACTTTCACAAGAGCAAGCTCTATGGTATTGGCGTAGACGGGTCGGAGGTAGTGTCGATGGCAAAGTTCATTTACTATGAAGCGGGTGAATTTCCCTTTACATTCCTCGGGTTACCTATCAAAGTGAACATGGGCTTGTCTAAGCATTGGGACAAGGAAATCAAGAGTGTTAAAAATAGGCTTAGTAAATGGAAGGCTAAAAGTCTATCTTTCAAAGGGAGGCTCACATCGGTCAAGTCAGTTCATAATAGTCTTCCACTTTACTCATTCTCGATGTTTATGCCTCCTAAAAAGGTGAGTGTGGTCTTGGAGGGTCTTAGGAGGAAGATTCTTTGGGGAGGCGTGGCCGCATGGGTGAGAATAAAAAAATAAATTGGGTGGCTTGGAGCAATGTGGTAAAACCGAAAAACTACAAGGGTGTTATGGGTGAATATTTCGACTAATATTTTGGATCATGACTGACTATCCGAGATATTCGATAGGTTAGATATCCTGAACTTGTTCCTTATTTTTACACTAATCTATTTTTGCACGTGTTGTTTACATCTCACAGGCTAAACGATAAGAGACCGCGTCCAAGCATGATTCCGCTTACTTATTTGAAAGAAATGACAGTTGAAGTCGATGACTTGAACTCCAACATTCAAAAAAGCATATACTGGAGCATCCTTGAAATATCGCACAATTAGTTAGGATTTTATCTTATAAATAATGGGGCCAAGTGACCGATTAGACACTTACAAACACTGCTTACACACACACTCGCAAACTTATTCACTCTTTTTTGCAGATTACGCTCTAAAATTCACACTAGCACTCACACTATAGCAAATATTGTATCATCGATCACATCGGTTCCCGAGTTGTACATTGTTTCTTGTTGCAATAATATTGACTGTGGTAGACGACTTTGATAGTCGTCTCCCGAATTTTTTTGTCAGCGATCTACATTGATCAAGGGCTCTCCTCGTAATTCTATGTGTTCTTACTTATTAAATCATAACATTTCATTTCAATATTCTGATTGGTATCACTATATCCTGAGCCATCTTCCAGTGTTTTGAGTAGTATTTTTGACAATATACACAACATCCTTATTACAAACACTTAGCATCTTTGTCCAACGATTTAAGTACAAATTTTATAACACTTTCATTAATCAATTAAATTCTAACACTATCACCCATTACAAATTTGATCACTAAATAGCTTAGGTAATATTTGACCGAATATGGGGCTTGAGAGTTGGAAGGTTAGAGTCGATGAAATTGGCGCTACTTGCCAAGTGGTGGTTGAGATGGAGAGTGGATAAAGAGGCGCTTTGAATTAAGTGTATCTCGTCGATACATTTAAGCAAGAGATATGTTAATGGTCAAATGGCAAAAAGATTATCTCGGGTCCGTGGCTAAACATTTCCAAAATCCCCAACAACCTGTTAAAGCTAGAAATGGATTTGTAAAGCCTATTTTTGAGAAGGGTGGGGGATGGGGCTTGTAACAAATTCTGGAAAACGCTTGGTTGGGAATGATCAAACTTTAGTATATCTTCCCGAACTTATATGCTTTGGAGTCCAATAAAGATTGCCTTGTGCGAGACATAGTGGCTAAGGGAAGCGTGTACCGTTGAACCAAACTGGAGCTGGAACAAGGGAAATTTATCCGCTCTGGAGGCTATAGACATCGCCGATCTGGAAGAGGTTGTGGCTCTTTTCAGATTCAACCCAGGTCAGGAAGTTGGAGGTGGGGTGGAGATATGAAAGACTTCTTCTCGGTTAAATCGGTGAGACGGGTGTTGGAGGGAGCTTTGTATGGGAATGGCGATGAGTTTGTGGCCAGATTCATTGGGTTCCCAATAAGTTAAACTGCTTTGCATGGAGGTTAATTCATAATAGAATTCCAGTTAAGCACAACCTTGTTTTAAGAGGGGTCTCAATGGCTTCGACTTTTATGGGTCTTGCAACGGGGAGAGTGAATCGGTGCATCATGTGTTTTTGCGGTGTTGGGAAGCAAAGCCCATTTGCAGAGTGATTTCTATTTGGTGTGATTGGGATCTCATGGATTGGAATAACATAGATCAGTGAGGTGGCCGAGGAGCCGGCTGCGCAGTCAGTTAGAAAATGTGTTTTGGCAATCATTTACTCGACATGCTGATTCATTTGGAAGGCCAGAAATCAAAGAACGTTCAACAACTTAAACAAAGGAAAGGAGTTCGTTCGGGACAAGATTATTGTTTCTCTGTTGAGTTGGGTGATGAGCAAGTCCAAGCATTCGGACCTCTGCTGGGATGAGTAGGTTAAGAACCCTTTATCTTGCTTTAGCTGATGTTTTGCCCCGTTGTTGTTATTGCTCTTTTCCTTCTTGTTCAGTATTTTTTAGCCTGTTTTCTAGCTCTTTGCTAGCAAGCTTTGGCCTTTGTTTCTAATAAAATCTTGTTGTGCCTTCTTAAAAAAAATAATGAAATTACCTCTTTGAAAACGTAATTTTGTGATTTTTCAAGTTGATGTTATTTAATACAATATAAATTATTTAATGATGTTTAATTATTGTTGTTGTGTTTCCTAGAGTTTGGTTAGAATTGCTACTTTTTTTACCTCTTTTTCTTTCTTTCTGTTATCCTTTTCTATTTTTGCCATTTTATAATAGGTGTTTTGCCTTCTTCTCAATCATAATATTTCTATAATTTAACTAAAAAAATATGTCACATCTTTTAAATCATCTCAAATCTAATTTCCTTCGCATATATTTATTCATTTTCGATTAAATAATATTTTTTTATTCTTTTTCGGTCATTCACCAAAAAATAAATAGAGAGAGTAAAAATATAGTGAGTCTCAACAACAACTCTATAATAATAATAACAATAACAATAGTAACAACAACAATAATAATAATAATAATAATAAAAATAATAATAATAATAATAATAACAGTCGGGAGTTTTTACGGGAGCAACCTCTCTATATCTTAGTAAAGAAGTAAGGTTTCTTACAACCACACCCTCTCCAGACCCTATATATATATTGCTTTTACTATAATAAGATTTTACTGAATATGTTTGTTTGTTTACTATATTTATAGAACTCCTAAAGCTTTCTCTCATTTCAAGGATGCGGTATGGAGACAAGGATCCGGCTTTGGAGCGAAAAAAAGAATTAATCTTTGTATTTACACTAAATGTAAGAGATGAGGATAACAATGGGGATATTGAATCAAATGGGAATGTTCTATTTGCCTTCACAACGAAATTTTCATCTCTATTTATATAATTTAACTAAAATACACATATATTCTAAAATTTATTCAGTTTTTTAAAAAACCACTCACATCTGATTTCTTGTATATATTAATAATCAATTAAATAATACATTTTTTCCGCTCACATTCCTATATATTCATAATCGATCTTTCTTCCCTCTCTACGTCTGTCACCCACTTCATATGCTTATTCTTCTGGTCATTCCGTTGTAGGCCACCATCCACCGACTCCATTTTTTAACGACAAATTTGGATCACTGACGAACCGCTGGAGTATCATTGTGCCACTAGCGGAATCATCCGATCATATCCATCTCCACTAGGCATAATGCTTATACATCAATTCAAAAGAAAACCCTATATATATGGAAAAACCCCTTGTGAGAATCGAACACAAATCATATTTAAAACCTTTACCCTGTTACCTATATGTAATGTTGGCAACCAACAATACACAATCGGTTGAGGATTTTTTTATTGTTACCTCTTTGCCATTTCCGATTTGTAGTTATGTAATTATATCTAGTAAGACTTGTCCTCCATTGACCTTGCATATGAATTTTAACTATTTGTTTTAGTCGTTGATCTTGTTGCTAGTAGTAACCCACAACCCAGTTTGTTTATAAGGATAAATTTAGTGGGCATATGGTTTTTGGGTTCTTTAAATCTCATAGCATTTAGGTCAAACTTTGTGGGATAAAATGTTGAAATTTGAAACCATTTGGAACAAGTTTGAATCTTTTGTGTTATAGAGATTATGTTTTTTGTAAGTGGCCATTTTCTCCCAAATATGACAACATACAATAGCTAATTGCACGGATTATAATTATCTCAATTTGAGCCCATAACCAAAGAACCAATTATGACTATGAACCGACGTCGGGGTTCATAGTGGTTTACTTGTGTGTGGTTTGTGGTGCTTGTGACTAATCTTCCCACCCCTATCCCACACACACATCTTCTTCTTTTCTGACGGGTTTACTTTTTTTTTTCTCAAGTTGATGCGCAACTCCGTCCATCAATTTGTCACCTCATCCACCTCTCTGGCTCTCTTGAACCTTTGTTTTTGTTGATGCTTGTAATTTCGCCATGTCGATTCTCAATACGTATCTCTAGTCACCTATTTCGTGTTATTTTGTTTGATATATATTTTGCCTCCTGTTAGGAAATATTGTTGGAAATCAGGCCCTTGATCACACACAAAAAACACGAGATTGAACAAATGTTCGACTCTTTATTAATTTATCAATGAGAGCATATGTTGGAAAATTAGAGTGTGGGGAATGGAAATTAATTCATAGAAATTAATAAAATTAAACTCTTCAAATGATATAACTCTTGAGTAGAGTTTTATTGATTACATCTGATTAGTTTTTAATAGAGTGTTAAGTCTCTAATAAATTGAGACTTTTAACTCTCCCTTAAGTCTTGTATTATTAGTAGGCTATGGAAGGGTATGGTCCCAAAAACTCTGCGCCTGCTCAAGGAGCCATGTCCTCAATGACAACATACTACAAGAGAATAACCTTATGCGCAATGCGCAACGGTACGCCATTCTTGAAAATAGGAGGTTGCCTAACAAACCTTGCGCGCAATGCGCAATGGTACTGCAACCTTCATTCTAGCAGGTCACACAACGAACCTTGCGCACACTGCGCGACGGCAAGTTAGACTTGGAAGCGCATGACCTTTAACCCTGCGCGGATCAAACAACTCTCTAGCCGCAAAGTCCTAAAACCTTGCACAAGGCCAAGACCAGCATGAGAGCAACTCATAGTCTTGAGAAAAGGACTTAATCCCTACAACTTCGCGCTAGCCAGAAAGCACTAACAAAACCACTCGGAAGGGAGAAGCGCGAAGAAGCGTTGACCAAATACAAGGGTACAAAGTGGCAGAGCTATGACCCAATAGTCGTTCGGCAGGTTGTGTCAGACTGCGTTGCATGAACAGTACTGCAGAAGACAGACTGTATGCAAGGACGTACACGTGGCACCAACCAAACTCACGCCAGTGACTGTCACACAATCTCCACTATTGGCTGATTGCAGGTCTGACACTAGGGACAACTGCCATGACACGTGGCTCCAATCACCATGCGCCAAGCGCATCTCCTGCCAAAAATCATTAATGGTCGATGCAGAGGAGACAGAACGGATATCCCTGGTCATCGGGCCCGGGCCCAAGGCCCATCAGCCCATCTCCTAAACACCTCTCTTCGACTATAAAATAAGGATCACACCACAAGGTAAAACCATCTACATCCACAACCACAATACAATTGCATGCTACTTTGAGCTTACTTGCTTATTACTTGCAATCCCAAATACGTATTTTCACACCGGAGTGTGGTTACGGAGAAAACTCTCCCCCTTTCTCCCATGACGAGTCTAACGGCGTTGCTAGTTTTGCAGATAGCTTGAAGTGAGATCACCCAGAAGAGCAAACGAGAGATAACCTTTTATGCAGAAGCGTTGAGCTGTAACTAAGATATCTACGGATACCTCTCGGTTCAGCCGGTGTTTCTTCATTGGCGCCATCCGCGTTTTTACTCACTCTCGCATCCGTTTCTCGTTCATTTTTTCTCAAACCTCACTTTCAAATGGATGATTTTCCGTCAAACACACCACGAGGTCCTCGAGCTGAGGGCAAGAACCTAGTTCATGCCCCTCGACCCGGCGGACAAGTGGAAGAAGGTTCTTCCAGAAATGCTGGTGTTCACCACGACTTAGGTCGTGTGAACATCCCGGTAACTCCCGGAGTTCAAATGGAAACTCCCTGTGTACCAACCACATCTATTTTACCTCAGGGTGAAACTCTGATGTCTTCGTACATCAAATCTCAAACGACCCTGAATGTCGTCTATGCGCAACTCTATGCATGTAAGTCCCGATAATCGGATCTATCAATGATATCACACAATCACCTAGGATGGGTGGAATCCAAACTTGGTGATCTTCAAGAAAATCGTAATAACGAAGAACAACACGAATCAACTTAAACACCTTACACACGATTCTATTATTTGAACAAGCAAAACCGTCTGGTACAAGATGGAGGCTCTCTCTAGAGAAATCCCGAAAGTCTTAACCCTAGAAATGAATAAGCTTAGCTTATATACCTAGAGTAAGGCATGCCCGTCATGGGCTTGCCTAAGGGTTTGCCTGGCCCACATGGCCACGGCATGCCGAAATGACCTATAAAGGTCCAAACCTAATACAAACTAACCCAGTTAACTACCGTAGACCGTTGCGTATATTTGATGCTTCAGTCTCACACTTCTAGGACCTAACAATCTCCCCCTAGACTGATACATCAAATTGTCTTGATAGCATAAATTCAGCAACATCTTCAACAGAGACTATGGTTGTCGCTATGCTGTAAGTGTTGTGGAAGTCAGTCTCAAACTTCTAGGACCTCACACTTCAACGAACTTTCAGCACTTGGTATCTTTCTTCAGCTCTTGTGGTTACTTCATATCAGGATCTTAATCAGCTTTGCTTGAAAGATCTTTGTCAAAAAGAATGCGAGAGTAGGAACCTCAGCAGCTCTTTTCTTCTTCAATCTTTCTCTTTCAAGCAAGCAGGTTCACAGGTACTTCTTCAAATGTACTATTACTGTCAGATGATGACTGGCATCTGGTTCTTCTGACTCGAGTACACTTTGCTGTTGTGATGCTTCATGCTTTGTCAGCAACTAATAACATCTCAATTTCAGCAACCCCTGTTTCTTGATCTAAATCAAGATCTTCACATTCTCATAAACTTATAAGCAAACATTCTTATGCAACAGAGAGAGTACCACAAGAACACTTGGTACATCCAAGTACTTGTACTCAGATCAGAATTCAAATTTCTTTCATCTTTAGATGATTAGTCAAATCTTCATTAACGGTTAATAATTTTTAATAAAACAAATAAAGCACTCTATTTTTGGATTTTTGAATTCTCTATATTTTTTTAATATTTAAAATATAAGAATATAAACAGAAACACAAATAAACAAAGAAACTAACTAAATAGTTACAACTATACAATTACAATGGGATCAAAATCGTTTTCAGGTGGACCAAGGAACACCTTTCAGTGTGAACTTGTTCAGACTGGTCTAAGTGATTGCCAATATGTTTGTCCACTTAAACTTTAACGCTCAACTTTCATTATTCAACTTCGTGATATGCTTAAGGTAGTATTATACTATAATATCCGTGCATCCCATACCATGACATACCCCCGCGATCAAGGTAAGCACAACGATTCATAGTAGCAGGTGAGTATACTGAGATCATCCTTTATCTTTTACAACGTCAGACTATTGGTGAACAGGTCAGTACTTTCGTATAACAGAGTGACCAATAGTATCTGACGAGCGTTAGGCAAATACCTTATCTGGTATGTTTGAATTCATGGAATTTTCTCATGATGAGATTTCCTTTCTTTTAAGGTTTTGGGCCTTCTAACTTGGCTCTTTTAAGGATATTCTGACTGTGCCTTGGTCTGTTTATAATCTGGATGCAACAGAAGGGCAGCCAAGATATCCCCGGATGACTCAACAGCATAAAGACCCGAAACTTCAGATGTTGGCTATCTATCAACGCATGATTTAAGACCATAAAATCATACGCCTATGGTATGTTACCCAAAAGATACATAGTTCATTATGTTTATATCACTCAGTATCTTTTAATCACTTTGAGCGTTAAGCCTATCGACATATCACATTAGATCCTAGTTTTTTCAGCTACGACACCTTACATGTGTCAGCCACACCCTTTATCACAAATATTTATTTCATTTCCCATTTGATGCAAAAAGATCTTTTGTATTTTTTTTAGTTTTTCAAATGTTTTTGTATTTTTCTGTTTTTCAAATGTTTTTCGTATTTTTCTGATTTTCTCCCCCCTCAAACAATACATATATACATATATCGCTCTCTTTTTTAGTTTTTCAAATGTTTTTGTATTTTTCTGTTTTTCAAAAGTTTTTCGTATTTTTCTGATTTTCTCCCCCTCAAACAATACATATATACATATATCGCTATCTTGTTCCATCGTTAGATTAAAAACTAATCAATCTCAAAATTAAAGCACGAAATTTAAATTGTACCTTTCACTGATCTTTTCTTACCTTATCTCCTCCAAAGGAAACATTGCACTCGTAAAAATTTTTAACCTTTTGCAACAGTGAGATGTTTTCCGATATGTCCCTAGAACAACCGCTATCAACATTCCAGAGATTGTCAACAGCTCCTCCTTGGTTGTTCCTGAAAACTAAGGAGATTAGTAAGACGGTGGGACACAGGCCATCGTGGTCCTGGGTTTCCCTGATGCATCAAAATAAGACACTTCTTTCAGACACAAATCCCCTTTTGTTTCAAGGATTGGTGATGTTGCTACCGCCTTGGATTTGGGTTTCCAAATCTGCTTCGTTTTAACAAACACGGTTGTTGCCTTTGATTGAGCAACTTTGGCTGTTTCAGGTTTAGTCGTTTTAGAAAAAAAAATTGTTTCTGAATAGCCTTGCGTTTGTTTTTGGCAACATTCCAATCCCCATCAGATGGTTTAACCTTGGGATTCACATTCTTCATTGCCTTAGGTGATGATATCTTCATCGGCTTCGAATGATTGTTATCCTTAGGTGTAACCTTCTGATTTTGAACATAATACGGAACATGGGGACTATGTGTGCAGTTTCGAACAATGTGACCAAGAATGCCGCAATTGAAACACGTTTGTCTCTTCACATGTAAAGCATTCTGATCAGCTTGATTTGCTCGTGCAGGCCTTGAAGGATGAGCTGATCCCTTTTGTGCTTGATATCCTTGCACGTTTCTTGCAGACAAAGATGAATTTGGATGTTTTTACTTCTCGTTTGCAAGGGCCTTTTTCTGTTGTGGAGACTTCTTTGGATTCTTCTTCTTTTGTTTAGACTGCAAGTCTTGTTCAGAAATCTCCCGAACCTTTCCAAAAGCTTTGCTAGCATGGTCAAAAACATATTTTTCACATTTACCATTAAAGACCGGCTTAACAAAAGCATTTTTCACAACACTAGCCTTTTGAGGGCTATTTCTGCCCACTGATGATTTTGGAGAGCGTGATTGTCCTTGACGTTTGGACCTCTGCTTTCTTCGTCTCCGATTTGCTCGTTTCTGCTCTTTTAACTTGCTCTGAACCTTTTCATCAGAAGCAGAAGGTTCATATTTTTCAGTTTGCGCACTTAGAGCCTTGTTCACGTCAGCTCTCTCTTCATCAGCTGACTCATTAGAAGAGTCAACAGCACCAGATGGTTCACGTGTGTCTGACATATAATCATTGGGTTTGCCGTACACCATATGTTGTGCTTTCTCGATATCTTCGTCGGTTTCAGGCATTGTTGTGTAGTTGTGATTATACGGTGGGGCAACCTTATTGAATCACAAACCCTTCCCCCTGTTCGCCTTGTATGCCAGCTGCACATTGCACATGTCTTGAACAAGCTTGCTGGATGTATCGAACTTATTTATATTAGCTTCATTTTGTTGATATTTTCCAGTAAGAAGCTCAACTCTTACTAAGTCGCATTCCATGGTTTTTGAATCTAATCTGGTTTTGTAATCATGGACCCAACATTTTTGTTGATTTACGTCCAGGTGGAGCTGAGCTATGTCTTTCTTTTGTGCTTCAACCTTTTCTGTGAGTAACTTGTTACTTTCTCGAAAGCTGATGCACTAAGCCATTGCATTGTTGTACTCATTAGCCATTTTGGAATTAAGTGCCCTGAGTTGAGCAACCCTATTCCTGCAAGGTTCAGTGCACAAAGGGTAGTTGACTATGTCAATGGGCGAGCTTGATTTATCAACGTGAGTTTGGGCTTGAGGTCGAGTTTGGGGTGCTAGGCTGCTGATTGCTGCTTGCTGGGCTTGAGGATTCTGTTTGAACACCTTTCAGGATGAGACTCTGTAGATTTAGCGTATAGATCTTGGTTTGATTGTAGTTGATCCCACAACCAAGATACAAAGGAGTCTTTGTCATCACCCAAGACACTATTCATCTCATCTCTCACTTCCTCTTTTCGCCTCCCACGTTCAAGCAAACGCATACATAGTCAGCAACCAGATCAACATTGTAGTCTCCGATAAACTCATTCAGCTTTTCCTTCACTTCATCCCGTAGGCTCGGGTTTTGATTTTGTGCTGGACTGAAAACTATGTTCGAATGTTGAGCTTGGGCTGTAAGCATCTTCGCATAATCGACACCGTACCGGTAAACACAATAAAAATGTCCGAAAACTGTTATCACCAAAATGTACCGTTAGACTCGTCTCGACGATACGAATCCAATGATATAAAATGTCCGATAGTGATTTTAAGAATTTTCGTGCTTTCTTTTTGTCCTAAAAATCACACGAGTCTAACTGTGCAACCGGTTTGTCGAGATTGTCTATGGATCAAGTTCTGTGTGCGAAAACGTTTAACTCCAGTTACGTCAGCTGGTTAACTTTCCACCTTTAAGGGTGCAAATCGGAATAGTACTGAATTCGGAACAGTAACTCGGATTCTTAATCCAAGATGGAAACTCGAAACAGTGATCCGAGATGGTCATTCGGAACAGTGATCCGAGATGATGTCCGAGATGCACTATCTCAATCCGAAATGCTTCCCAAATCCGAGATGAGAGATGATCCGGAATGCGAGTCTGATCCGGAATGAGAGACCTTATCCGAAATCAACAGTATTCCGAAATTCTGATGAACAATTGTCCGGAATCAATCCGAGATGGATGATCTTCTTCGTGTTCTTCGGGATCTTCAACAATTTCGAATCTGAAATACAACAGATTTATCCGAAATCTATCCGAAATTCAAAGAATTTATCCGAAATCCTTAAATGTTGATCCGAAATGCTTGATTGTTGATCCGAAATGCTTGTTTTTCAGCAGAAACTGAACAGAATCATGTGATATCAGATCTGAGCCTAGAAAACAGGTTCAACAGGCTCTGATACCACTTGTAAGTCCCGATAATCCGGATCTATAAATGATATCACACAATCACCTAGGATGGGAGGAATCTAAACTTGGAGATCTTCAAGAAAACCTAAATAACGAAGAACAACACGAATCAACTTTAACACCTTGCACACGATTCTATTAATTGAACAAGCAAAACCGTTTGGTACAAGATGGAGGCTCCCTCTAGAGAAATCCCAAAAGTCCTAACCCTAGAAATGAATAAGCTTAGCTTATATACCTAGGGTAAGGCATGCCCCTCATGGCTTGCCTGGCCCACATGACCTATGGCATGCCCAAATGGCCTATAAAGGTCCAAACCTAATACAAACTAACTCAGTTAATCCCAGTTAACTACCATAGACCGTTGTGTATATTTGATGCTTCAGTCTCACACTTCTAGGACCTAACAATATCCCCCTAGACTGATGCATCAAATTGTCTTGATAACATAAATTCAGCAACGTCTTCAACAGAGACTATGGTTGTCGCTATGCTGTAAGTGTTGTGGAAGTCAATCTTAAACTTCTAGGACCTCACAATGCGCAAACAAATGCATCCGCTGAGCCGGCGCAGCCACCCACTACTCACGTGCATGCTTCGCCTGCACCACGAGTACTCAATTATGACTCGCCGGCCGGAGCGAGTGTTCCATCACACCTCCGTACCAGGGAAACAGAGTATTCTCAATCGCTGCCAAAATATGAGTCCAACACTCATAGGCGAGCATCCATCCACTCACGGCTGGGCTCGCGTCCTCCAGAGGGGCGGGACACACAGCGTGAGGAGGATAGAACATATAGCGAGGGTGACAGTGCCAGTGTGTTTCACCAGCTACCCAAAGATCATGGGGCTTATAAGTCTGCGCTACAGGCCGGCTGAAGCAGCCGAACACTCGAAGTTTATAAAGGAGATCGCACTCGCCCCACTGGAGCGCGCGAAACTACCCTCCAACAATGGCAAGTTTAATGGGTTGACAGACCCAGACGACCACATGTTCCTGTTCATAAGCACAGGTCTCATCGGAGGTTGGACACTACCCATGTGGTGTCACCTTTTTGTACAAACCCTTACAGGCGTTGCGCGCCTATGGGTTGACAACTTACCCACGGGTAAGCTTACGTCATGGAACTATCTCAAAGACAAGTTCCTGACACATTTCAGCCAATAATGGTGGTACGTCAGAGATTCCTCTAACATCATGAACATCTAGAGGCGGGATGATGAAAGCCTTGAAGATTTTATCACCCGCTACAATAAAGAGGTGTTGGAGATTGGAGACGTGCACGAAGACTTGATTCGCGCACAATTCAAATACGTTGTCCGCTGTGACAAGATGATCAAAGTCTTGTCGGGACTACTGGCCTCCCAAAAAGCTGGGAGAAACTAGTGGCGGCAGCAAAGGTCTATGCGCAGACGGAGCGCAATCTAAACTCCAACAGACCTCCCTTACCTAATACCACACGCTAGACTTGAGTAGGAGTTTTGCGAAGAAGAATAAGAAGAGTCGGAGGGAATCCAACCAAAGCTCTTCCTACTCACAAGTCGACACTCACGCGACGATTAATAAGATTGCTACCCAAAGAGCAATCAAGCAAGATAATCGCGATCGTCAGTTGATGCCACTGATGAAGACCCCGGCGGAGGTGCTCAGCACAGAAGATCACCAATTCAAACAACCACCGCCGATGCGCAACAAAAAAGGTCAAGACCCTAACCTTTTTTGTGATTATCACAAAGATACAGGGCATGCAACCGACAACTTCATCTCCTTGCGCATGGAGATCAAAAAGGCGCTGAAAAGTGGGAAGCTCACCCACTTACTTCAAAACGTACGCAAGGAGGTGCGCCAGATTACTCGCGGTGAAGAAGGCCTGAGTAACAAGAAGATGAAAGCATTTGTTCATATGATCCAAGGTGGCCTGTCGCGCAAGCGCGGCCATCAGAAGAGTTGTACGCCACACTGGCGCGAACAACAGGTCATCTTCCCCATAGTTCTCGGGGGCCCGCAAGAGGAACGTTCGGTCATGATAACTGGCATCTTTGGCAATTATCGCACCAACTACATGTTCATAAACCCGGGAAGCTCTATGGACATTATATATGAACAATGCTTCCAGCAGTTGGACCTAGAGGACAAGGTGCGCTTGGAGCCAGTCGACTTCCCACTGACTGGTTTCTGCAATGAAGCCGTCTTTCGATTGGGCCGATCTCGTTCCTGGTAACTCTTTCCGATGGGCAACACTCGTGCACGGTCTCAGTCAACTTCATGGTCATGCCAGCAACATCGCGCCATGACGTGTTGCTAGGCCGTCACGCCTAAAGAGAGTTCAGCATGATCACCTCCACTCCTCATGCTGCCTGCGGTTTCCCAACAGAAACCGGGGTGGCCATCATGTACTCGAGGAAGGAGATCATGTCCATCTATGAGGAACCACCGGTGAAGGTACCAAAGTCATCATCCAATGGCGAGCCAGAGAAAAGGGTACTCAACAACAAGTACCCAGAACAAACGGTGTTGCTAGGACCCGCCATGACCCCCGCAGTCAAGGCGCGGCTAAAACAACTCTTGTTCCGCAATGTAGATATTTTCGCTTGGTCGCCAGCGGATATGACAGGGGTACCAAGGGAAATTGCAGAGCACGCGCTGCACACATTCCCTTCAATTGAGCCTATCGTTCAGAAGAAGAGCAGTTTTGGTCCTGAAAAAACTCGTGCAATGAACGAGCAAGTTTCAAAGCTCCTCCAAGCCGGCATCATCAGAGAAGTACGCTATCAGACATGGGTAGCCAATCCAGTCATGGTCCAGAAGCACAACGACGGTTGGCGCATGTGCGTCTAATTCAAAGATCTGAACAAAGCATGTCCCAAAGACTGCTACTCTTTACCCGAAATCGACAAAAAGGTGGACTCCCTCGCTTCATTCAGGTGGAAATGCTTTCTTGACTACTACAAAGGCTACCACCAAATAGAAATGAAGAAAGAGGACGAAGACAAAACCGCATTTTGCACTGACAAGGGAATCTTTTGCTACACAAAGATGCCCTTTGGATTACGCAACGCAGGAGCCACCTACCTGCGTTTGATGGACCATGTCTTCGGAGACGACATTGGCGAAACCATAGAAGTGTACATTGATGACCTAGTCATCATGAGCCGGATGAGGAGAAGATGCTGACAAAGTTCCGAAAACGTTTGCATCCTTGCGCAAGGCTAATCTGAAGCTGAACCCCGGGAAGTGCTCGTTTGGAATGGAAGAAGGCAAATTTTTGGGATTCACCATCACGCGCGATGGTTTCAAAGTCAATCCTGAGAAAGTGGAACCGATTCAGCATGTGCCTTCCCCTCGACCATCAAAGAAATGCAACGGTTGGCGGGGCGATTGGCTGCGCTGAACAGGTTCTTGACCAACCACATGATGAAGTCCTTCCCATTCATCAGCACTTTGCGGAATTGTCTAAAGCAAAACAAGTTTCAGTGGACTCTGGATGCGGAGAAAGCCTTCACACAAATGAAGGAGTGCTTGATTCAGCTGCCTACGCTCATGGCACCGCAAAAGAACGAGCCACTGATCCTTTAACTTTCCGCATCAGATATTGCTCAGGGCACAGGTCTTGTTAGTAGAGCGCGCAGGAGTCCAGACTCCAATCTACTACGTCAGCAAAATGCTAACTGACCTGGAGACAAGATATCCAATGATGGAAAAGCTTGCTCTTGCTTTAGTCCATGCATCCCGGAGGCTGCGTTGGTATTTTTCAGGCCATGTGATAACAGTTCTCACGAACTATCACTTAGGCCAAATTTTGTTCGAACCAGACATATCTGGTCAACTGGCGAAGTGGGCGATTGAGCTTGGTGGACACAATATCATGTACAAACCACGCCCAGCCATCAAAAGCCATACTGGACGATTTTGTTACAGAAGGACCAAGTAATAAAGAGCAAGAGTGTGAAGCTGTACAGAACCCAGTGTCGGTCACAGACGACCGCGCCTGGATACTTCACACAAACGTCGCATCCAATGATGATGGCGCAGGGGCAGTTCTCCGTCTAATAAGCCTCGATAACCAAGAGTTCACCTACACCATCAGGTTGGAATTCAAAAGCACAAATAATGAAGCTGAGTACGAAGCGTTTCTGGCAGGCCTTCGGTCAGCCATCAAAATGGGGGCTAGGAATTTGGAAGCACACATCGATTCCCTTTTGGCGCAGGACAGAACAATGGCGTGTATGACGCAAAGGGCGAAACGATGGTCCTGTATCTTGGATAGGCGAGCCTTAATAACCAAATTCCAAAGTTTCAAAATAACCCACATTAACCAAAGCGAGAATAAACATGCCGACGCGCTCAGCAAACTGTCTGCTACAAGCTTCAAGCACCTCGCATGAGAAGTGCGCATCGAGGTGCTCAAGAAAGTTATGTTCCGTTGCGTCAAGTAAACGTCATCGAAATGGGAAATCCTTCCTGGATCTCTCCCATAATCATTTTCTTGTAGTCTGGGGTCCTCCCAGAAAACAAGGCAGAAGCAAGAAAGGTCCAGAACAAGGCACTCAACTACGAAATGGCTGACGGTATCCTTTACCGGAAGTCATACCTTGGACCACTTCTCCGCTGCGTTGACCCGCAAGACGCGCAATACTTGATCCGCGAAATACATGAAGGGTTATGCGGAATTCATGCCAGTCCGCGCATGGTTGTCGCAAAGATCATGAACATCGGCTACTATTGGCCTGCATGCACTTAGATGCAGTCGAAACACTGCGGAAATGTGCCTCATGACAGCGACGTGCGCCAAAGACGTTGCGCCCCAAGAATCCCTTGATCCCAGTAACAACAGCATGGCCCTTCCAACAATGGGCAATCGATATGGTGGGACCTTTTCCATATGCCCCAGGCCTGTGAAGTTCATAATCGTAGCCGTCGATTAATTCACCAAGTGGGTAGAAGCAAAGCCCTTTGCATCCACCACAACAACTATAGTGTGCAAATTCATTTGGGAGCACATCATTTGCCGCTTCGGGTTACCCCTATTCATTGTCAGTGACAACGGCCCCAATTTTGCTGCTGAGAACTACAACGGTGGATGGAAGAAATGCATATTGAACATGTGTTCACTTCGATTGCGCATCCCCAAGGGAACGACCAGGTGGAAAGCATAAACAAAAGTATCGTCGAAGGGATCAAGACGAGATTGGAGACGGCGCGGAGAGGTTGGGTAGATGAGTTGACAAGTATCCTTTGGGCTCATCGAACCATGCCAAAACCAGCACCGACTAAACTCCAATAAGCCTAGTGCATGGGACGGAGGCAGTGATTCCCGCAGAAATAGGCCTCCCATCACCGCGCATGCTAGCTGTGCAAAACAAGAATAATGAAGACGAGCGCAGACTCGACTTGGACCTCCTAGAAGAAAGGCGTGAAAATGCCGCAATCAACAAAGCAAAGTACAAGTCCAAGCTCAAGAAATACTACAATGCGCGAGTCCGCATATGTACCTTCCTACCTGGCGATTTCGTTTTGAGAGACAACAAAGAGTCCAACGCTGAAAGTCCAGGAAAACTCGCGCCCACGTGGGAAGGCCCCTCATTATGCATGAAGTCCTAGGAAAGGGTGCATACACCCTCAAACGTTCTGATTGCACAAACATTCCTAGGACCTGGAATGCGCAACAGCTAAGACGGTGCTACATGTAAATTAGCAAAACCTATGATCTAATTGTCTATTCTGTACATGGCTCTTACGCCTTATTGTTAATAAAGACAATGGATACATGATTTTTTTTATCTGGATGTTTTGTTACAAATGCGTGAAACCACTTTGGGTATACACGAAAACACCATGGTATAACATGACTCATGAACATAATTCACTACCTACTGTATGCGCATAGGATGTGACGTTCATAAACGAGTTCATTACCAGCTTCATTCGCTCTACCTACACAAAGTTGTTTTCTTCACGCAAATATTGTAACTTCAAAGAAAACATTCATTTCATAAAAAGATATGTACATACATCAAGCGCAACGCGCAATTACATTCAAGATATTACATTCAAGATCCTACAACACTCATCCCTTACTCTCTTCAACTTCGGCCGCATCCGGTATTATGTCTTTTAAACGATCAACATAGTCGTCGTGATGGAGCACCTCGCTCACCAAATCCATCACCGGCAGTTGAAGACAGTCATACTCTCGCTTCGCCTGGGAGAAGGCAGCTTCAGTATCGACCCCACGAGTGGACGCGCGGCTTGTATCCCATTGAGCGTCCAGCGCATGAGTGACATGGTGTGCACACTCAGCGTAGCCTTGCGCATATCCATCATGACGCGCAATGACCATTAGCTTGGCCACTGCGCTGTCTAACTCTACCGAGTACAGGATAGAGTTTGCGATCTGCAAAAATGCAAGGAAAATAAGATGAGAATCAAGACAAAGTGATCAAAATAACAACAGAGAACTTACACTGAAACTTCATGTTGTTGCATCCACAGCATGTTGTTCGTCAGCGACTCCACCAGACTCTCAAAGATGGCGTGGGCGGCTTCAGAATCTACTATTTTTTTCTCGCCCGCGCCCACCTTAGCATCCGCAAGGCGAAGCTTCTCAACATCCTCCAGGTGCCTGCGCTGTAGTTCGGCCTTTTCAACCAAGGCCACCTGGAGATCCTTCTTTGCGCCCTCAAGCGTCGCGCAAACCTCCACCTAGTTACAAACAACAAGGTTAGTCTGGCAATCTTTCAATCTTGAAAAATATAGAAGGGCAAATTTTTTACCCTGTTCTGCTCGCTGCGCTCACGGTGCGCCCTGGCCTCCTCGGCCGCAGCAGAAGCTGCCTCCTTTTCCTTCCTTAAGTGCTCTACATATCCGCGCATCTTTACCAACTCATCCCTTAAAGATTTCTTCTCTACATTATCCCGTTCGCAGGACTCCGTCCACAACTTGTGCTCCTCAGCAAGTGTGGCAGCGGAGCCTTCCACCTTCTTCCTCCACCCCAGCACGAACCATTCTTCGGTCCGCTGGGATTCGGCAAACTTCGCCCTCTTAGCCTCCAGCTCAGATTTTTGCGCAGCCACTCGGGCTCGCACTTGGATCAGGTCCTTCTTAGTAGCTTCAAATTTTTCTTGATCCTTATGCATGCTCCGACATTCCCTTATAATCTTATGCGTGTTGGACGCGGAGATAACAGCTTCTTGGAGGTACACGCGGTAAGTTTGCTCGTGACCCAGTTCTGCGTGCGCGCGCACCTCTACTAGGGAGAAGACACCCTTAAACCATTCCCAGCATGCTTGCCAGTGGGTGAACGCATATCCTTGCCTTAACCTCCACACAGGGGTGTGGACCTCATCAGCGCGGTCGTTAGTATATGACCTGTAATAGTAATCACCCGGGGTTTTGTCCGGGCGGATCAGGGACCCTTCATCAGAACGGCGCTCCCCGGATCCCCCGACTTCACCCACGGGTGCCGGCTCTGCTGCATAAGCCCCCTGCGGATCATCCTCAACCACCACCTCCCCAACTAGTTCCTCAACCACCACATCTTCACCACCAACAACCACCTCTTCTTCATGCCCAACGGCCTCCCCTTCCACCTGCACCTCCGTCGCCCCGGCACTTGGCTTCCCACCTCTACATTTGACGCTTGGGCCGTCTCTAACACGGGTGGGGGCATCGGGATATCCGTGGGCGCGGCCGGAGTAGTTGGGGCAACAAAAGTTGTCTTATCCCCCATTGCAGGATGATAAAAGGTTAGACATGTGCAACATGAAGAAAAGTGAAGTATAAAACACAGGTTAAAAGATGTTTACATGGGGAAAGTTTAGCGGCGAGCGCGTCTAGATTGTCGTGCTTCCCTATGAGTTTCCGCGCAACCTTTTTCGAAAGCTGCGCGGCAAAATTACTCTTCGGAGCCCTCTTCCTCTAAGGGGCTCCGGGCTGGATTCAATCTCCACCGGGTCATCCGGGTTGGCAACCAGAATATCTACCATCTCGCGTGGCTCTGGCTTCGGCTTCTTCAAACCTACAGGTGCGAGACCCTCCAAGGAATTAGAGACTACTACATAGGCATTCCAAGTGTCTGGCACAGAACACGTACCTTTGGGCGGGTCCGCCCTGGGTTGAGCCGCCTTCTTCTCAACCACTACGCTTGGCCCCGCACGCCTCTTCTTCCTGGAGTTCAGGCCAATGCCCAAGTTTTTAAGCGCACCAACACCATGGCGCAACACAGTAAGCAATCTGAAAAAAATGTAAACAATCAAATTATGAAGGCTTACCACTCTCAGGCGCGGGGGCCGCCAGATCCACACTCCTAGGAAGCTCAAAATTTCCCAGGATCTGTGCATACCATGTTGGCTCCTCTGGGCCAAGGGCGATGTTCTCCATCCGCCCATTCTCGCATTGGAACGCCACCACATACAGCGCCACCCTAGCAAAAACGTTCATATGGTTAGTGTGCGCACAAGGAGAAATCATGAAAAATGGAATAAAACAAAGGTACTTACTCTTTTCCCCTTTCATGTAAACTGGCTTCTCCGGCTGTTGGGCTTCCATACCAAACTCATGCCCGCCGCCACCAGCGCCCACTCCGGCAGCTGCACTGCCGGGATATCTTTCATCTGCAAATACCACGGCTCCTCTGCTTATATAGGAAATGTTTCCATAGCAATATCCTCCACCCCTCGGAAGTGCATCCGGAGGGGGATCAGGCCAGCCTTCACAAAAAAAGAATTTTGCCTTCCAATCATGGTAGGACTTCGGCGGCGCGTGCAAAATTTTCTTCGCCTGGATTCCATGTTGAAAGGAGTAGAATCCCAGGGAGTAGTGTAACTGGTAAAAAACCCTAAACCGGTTGACGGTTGGGACAATACCCATCGATCTGCACATTAAATCAAAATGTTTGATCCGCACCATCCCCATTGGATTGAGTTGGGAGATGTGGAATCTGTGGTATTCAGAACTTTAAGAAAAAGATTAGTTGCCAGCAACCGGAAGTTTCTATCGGCGAAAAAATCAAAAAATAAAGAAATATAGCCGGCCGGAGCATCAGCGGCGGTCTCTCTGTCAGAGGGGTACCGTGTGTCCCAATCCTTAGGGAACCGAAACCCGGATACCATCCTCTGGAAGTTTACCGGAGACCATTTAAGCACCGACAAAGATGTGGACGCCTCACTGGCGGAAACACTATCAGGACCCCTGGTCGCCATCTGATATCGCCGGAGAGAAAGAAGAAAAGAAGATTGAAGAGAGAAAAGAACAAGAAATCAAAGAACTCAGAGAGAAAGCAAGAAGAAGTTTTGAAAGCGTGCTTCAAACCCTAGACAGAGTCGCCTATTTATACCTATCACATTTAATGCGATGGGGAAACGTGACGCACGCGCAGACTCAACAGCCAATTGACACATGACGCGTGTAGGGCAAGTGGCAACTGACAATCGCCACGCGCGCGTGGCTGGTGCTTTCTCTGCCAATTCATTAATGAAAGAGAGGCTGAACTGTTGACAGCATGCCGCAGCTGTCGACAGTCACTTCCACCTCACTTTTTTTCTCACCAACTCACCTACAACATCAGCATGACGAAGATTCAAATTTCAAAGACCTCATTATGACCAAAGGTTTCCCTTACACAAAGGTTTTCTTCATCCCTTATTGAATTCTTGCCGTTAAATAAGCGCGCATACATGAATTTTTCTAGTCCAGCACTCCACCTACTTGCCAACATGCGCATAGGAGCACTATTGGACTGGGGGGACTTGGAAGGGTATGGTCCCAAAAACTCTGCGCCTGCGCAAGGAACCATACCCTCAATGACAACATACTATAAGAATAACCTTGCGCACAATGCGCAATGGTGCGCCATTCTTGAAACTAGCAGGTTGCCTAACAAATCTTGCGCTCAATGCGCAACGGTACTACAACCTTCATACTAGCAGGTCACACAATGAACCTTGCGCACACTGCGCAACGGCAAGTTAGACTTGGAAGCGTAGGACCCTTGAGTATGTGCGGGTCAAACAACCCTCTAGTCGCGAAGTCCTAAAACCTTGCACAGGGCCAAGACCAACATGAGAGCAACTCTTAGTCTTGAGAAAAGGACTTAATCCCTACAACTCCGCGCTGGCCAGAAAGCACTAACAAAGCCACGCGGAAGGGAAGCGCAAAGAGGCGTTGACTAAATACAAGGGTACAAAGTAGCAGAGCGGTGACCCAATAGCCGATCGACTGGTTGTGTCAGATTACATCGCATGAACAATAATGCAGAAGACAGACTGTATGCAAGGACATACACGTTGTCACACCCCGACCCGCAGCGGAAATAAGAGTCGGGGCATAATTGGGTTATCACCAAAGCTCATGATGTTTACTAACATGTTTCATATTTATTAAATCCAAATTACATTTCAAAGTTCCAAGTCAAATTCATACAATACAAGAAAAGGAAAGATTAACTAAACAAATCCATAATCTAAACTGGGTTATTCTCCTAGGCCGCCCTATATGTTTCTTGCTTCAACTTGATCACCTGTATCATGTGTAAAAATGGGAAATTTTGGGTCAACAAAAGTTGGCGAGTGAACCTTGTTTAAAACATTTGTTATTGATTTATTATTTAATTTAATTTTGGGAAAATTGTGCAATAATCATATATGAACAAATGTATGTAAACATAATAATCACAAACCACCTTGCTTAAGCATGAAATAAGAATGACAATGTATAAGTTGGCTACGTCCCGTTCACGCTCATAGGTAATGGGGAACGGACGGCCTATGCTAATGTATGTGAGATCAAGGCTCAATCAAACGGAGCCGATCTTATGTTGGCAACGCCTGGTTCACGCTCATAGGTAATGGGGAACAGCTCACGCTCATAGGTAACGGGAGCGGCGGCCTATGAAATGTATGTACTGAAATGATAAAATTTAATCTAAACTTCAACCACACAAACAATGGATACACCTTGAATACACATTTGATCATGAACATGATGAATGCACAATGTTTAATTATAATAAATAAATACGACACATGATACACCCCAAAATGTGATTAAAACGGGGAATTGGTAGAGATTCACTCACATTGGATGCGTTTGTTTGAAGATTGTTGAATGCGCACGAGTTTAGGGGATTGATCGACGAGGGATAACTAACCAATAAATAACGAAAGGTACAGTAAGTATGTGGATTTTATTAACTATTTTAATAAGATTTTTGGGTATAAATTTGTGAGTTTAAGGCTACTTTCTAACCTTGAAAACGTTATTTTTAAGTATTTTTAATTGATTTTTAATTTAAATAATTGATTAAAATAAATAAAATAAATAATAAAAAAAGTTGACTTTGACCGTTGACCGAGACCGTTGACCGTTGACCGTTACTGTTGACCGGTTTAATTGTGTGAAATTGTGCGCTGAGTGAGGCTCGAACTCGAGACCGCCCGTACGCGTGCACGCAGCTCTACCAACTGAGCTACGTGTCTAACCCGAAATAATTCTGTTTTTAATTATACTTATATGCTGTTTACTTTAAACCGAAAATTATTTATTTTTAAAAAGCTTTTAAACGTATCGGACCGGTGCTGACCACAGGTCTCGAACCCGGGACCTGTGGGTTAGCGTACACACAGTCCACCGCTGGACTGTGTGTCTCACTTGGTTATTAACTCGGTTTTTATTATACTTAATATAGACTGGGAGTCAACCCGGTTTAGTTAAAAAGGCAGGTTTTTATTTCAAGTGAGTAAAGCTGGGACAGGATTCGAACTCGCGTTGCGTGTGTGTTTGTTGCACACAGTCCACCGCTGGACTGTGTGTCTAACCCGTTTATTAAACCGATTTTAATTATTCTTATATTATACCACACTTCATCTTCTTCGTTCAAAACATAGACATCGAGCAATAGACTGTTATTTGATAAGTTAGCTCAATGAAGGTTACGAGCCATCGTAAAGAAAATGAATGGAAAGAGATTGGAGGGTTGATTGTACCAACTGTTCGCTTTTCTTCAGACGTCCGGCAAGGTCGTCGGCTCCGTCTTGGTGAGCTGCGGCTGATAGAATCTACCAACAATTTGAAGGGATTAGATGTGAAGTGGGACTACTGGGTAATGACTATCAGTAGAATAGAAGAATTATACCGATTAACAGTAGTTTCCCTGAAAGTTCAGAAATTTCTCCGGCGAATCAGATAATCCGGCAATGTCGACTGCAAAGGATTCTGGGTGAGGGATTTATATTAGAATTTGTCTAATAAAGGAATGAGCCCGAAAATCGAAGTAATTACCGTGCAGGTGGAAGTCTCGGTTTTCCGGCGACTTGCAGATGTTTTCCGGCGAGTAAAATTTCGTCGAGAAAAGGTGCGATTTGAGAGCGAAAAGGTTTCTGGTGAATTGTGGGTGAATTTATAGGGTAGTATCGAGATGTATGGGGTCTGAATTCGGTCTTAATTCGAAGTCAGCCGTTCTCCGGCGGTTATGGCTGATGTCGCGGGTTCAGACGTCGGTTATAACCGTCGTTAGAGTTAATTCATTGGTTAATTTGAGCGGAAACGTAAATTATCAGCGAAGTCGTCGGGATTTCCGACGACTGCTGTTGGGCGCAAATTGACTGAGTTTTGAATTCCGCATATTAATATTTGAGTTAATAGATTCATTATATTATCAGAAAATCAAAGTGGCGGAGTGGTTTATGGCATGCGAGTTAAGACTTTGAGGATATATCCGGCTGACCCGGGTTCGACTCCCGGCAGCCGGTTTTCCTTTTTAATTAATTCATTCTTATATTTTTACAATTTTAATTTATATCTTTTAATTTATTGATCAATTATGAATCGTTTAAAATTAAAATAAGCCGTAAAGAACAACAAAAATTTAAAACTGATTGTTCGGTTATTAAACGAAGCGGGTTTCGAAAACCCGTTTTTCGACAAATGTTACAGTATCCCCTACTTTTAGAAATTTTGTCCCGAAATTTAAGTAGTAGTAGATACAGGAAAAAGGTGTGGGTATTTCTCGCGCATTGAGTCTTCACGTTCCCAGGTAAACTCAGGTCCTCGTTTCGACTCCCAGCGTACCCTGACAATTGGGATGCGGCTTCTTCTTAAACGTTTTTCCCCGAAGTCCATAATTTCAACTGGTCTTTCAATAAAATGCATAGATTCATCAACTTGAATGTCTTCTAGAGGAATATGGAGATTTTCATCGGCGAGGCACTTCTTCAAGTTCGATACGTGGAATGTGGGATGAATTCTGTTGAGTTCCTCCGGTAAGTCAAGCTTGTAAGCTACAGGTCCTACCCTTTCGAGTATTTTGAAAGGACCTACGTAGCGTGGTGCTAACTTGCCTTTTTGGCCGAAACGAACTACTCCCTTCCACGGCGATACCTTTAAAAGTACTTGAGCGCCAACGTTAAACTCCAAGGGCTTTCGTCGCTTGTCAGCATAGCTCTTTTGACGACTTTGTGCCGCTAACAGGTTGTTTCGGATTTGATGAATCTTGTCAGTTGTTTCTTGTATTAATTCTGGACCGGTGATTTGAGTTTCTCCAATTTCGTGCCAACATATAGGTGATCGGCACTTACGACCATATAAAGCTTCGAAAGGTGCCATGCCGATACTTGAATGAAAGCTGTTGTTGTACGAAAATTCAACTAATGGTAAGTGAGCGTCCCAATTCCCTTTGAAGTCTATGACACATGCCCGAAGCATGTCTTCAAGAGTTTGAATGGTGCGTTCAGATTGACCATCAGTTTGGGGATGATAGGCAGTGCTGAGATCCAATCGCGTACCCAAAGCGGCTTGTACAGCTTGCCATGTTCGTGAAGTGAAACGACCATCACGATCTAATATAATGCTTAAAGGTACACCATGACGGCTTACGATTTCACTGATGTAGATGCGGGCTAGCTTCTCATTTTTGAAGTCCTCGCGGATTGGAATGAAGTGAGCTGATTTTGTAAGACGATCAATGATTACCCATATTGTGTCGTACCCACCAGGAGTGCGAGGTAACCCGGTAATGAAGTCCATGGTTATATTTTCCCACTTCCATACGGGTATTTCAGGTTGGACCAGAAGTCCTGAGGGTCTTTGGTGTTCAGCTTTCACTTTTGAACAGGTAAGGCACTTGGAAACAAAAACAGCAATATCCTTCTTCATGCCAGGCCACCAGTAGGTGTATCGAAGGTCTTGATACATCTTGTCGGCTCCTGGATGTACAGAGTATCGTGTCTTGTGAGCCTCTTTCATAAGGGTATCGCAAAGGTTGTTGTGATCAGGAATCCATATGCGATCGAGATAATACAGAATGCCGTCAGATTTCGTTTCGAGTTTAAGTTCTGCTCCACAAGATAACTCATTGCGTATGTCGTGTTCTGTTATGGAAACATGTTGAGCTTCTCGGATTTGGTCTTTGATGTTGGTCATGATTTGCGAACATAGAAGACGAATAGAGTTCGCATAACCTTTTCGACTAAGTGCATCAGCCACCACATTTGCTTTGCCAGGATGATACCGAATTTCGCAGTCGTAGTCATTAAGAAGTTCGACCCATCTTCGTTGCCTCATATTCAACTCCTTTTGGTTAAAGATATGTTGGAGGCTCTTGTGGTCAGTGTAAATCTCACACTTGGTACCATAGAGGTAATGTCTCCATATCTTAAGAGCGAACACAACGGCTCCAAGTTCTAGGTCGTGAGTAGTGTAGTTCTTCTCATGAGTTTTGAGCTGCCTAGAAGCATAGGCTATCACTTTTCCCTTTGCATTAAAACACAGCCTAATCCCTGTCCTGATGCGTCGCAATACACTACAAAGTCATCGCAACCGTCGGGGAGTGTGAGGATAGGAGCGTCACAAAGCTTTTGCTTAAGGGTTTGGAAAGCTTCTTCTTGTTTAGGTCCCCATGCGAAGGGTTTTCCTTTATGTGTCAAAGCCGTGAGTGGTACAGCGATACGAGAGAAATTCGATATGAAACGACGATAGTAACCGGCCAACCCAAGGAAAGATCGTACCTCGGTTGGGGTACGTGGCGCTTGCCATTCTTGTAATGCCTTGATCTTTGCGGGGTCGACATGAATTCCCTTGTCATTGACGACATGACCAAGGAATTGTACTTCTTTTAACCAAAATTCGCATTTGGAGAATTTAGCATAAAGCTTTTCGGTCTTCAAAAGTGAGAGGATGAGCCAAAGGTGTCGTTCATGATCAGTCTTAGACTTTGAGTAAATGAGAATATCGTCGATGAAGACTATAACAAAGCGATCAAGATAGGGTTTACAAACTCTGTTCATTAAGTCCATGAAGACGGCTGGAGCGTTGGTGAGACCAAATGGCATAACCATAAATTCATAGTGACCATATCGAGTTCGGAAGGCGGTCTTTGGAACGTCTTCTTCATGTACTCTGAGTTGGTGATAGCCGGAACGAAGGTCGATCTTTGAAAAACAAGTGGCACCCTGGAGTTGGTCTAGAAGATCATCGATGCGAGGTAACGGATAGCGATTTTTGACCGTTAATTTGTTGAGTTCCCTGTAATCAATACACATGCGAAAAGTCCCATCTTTCTTCTTTACAAACAGAACAGGTGCACCCCAAGGCGATGAGCTAGGACGTATGAATCCCTTGTCGGTCAGTTCTTGCAATTGACTGGCCAGCTCTTGCATCTCGGATGGGGCTAACCTATAAGGAGATTTCGCGACGGGCGTAGCGCCAGGTATAAGGTCGATGCGAAATTCGACTTCTCTCTTGGGAGGAAGTCCGGCGATATCGTCGGGAAAAACTTGCGGGAATTCCTTCACTACGGGTATATCTTCGAGTTTCTTCTCTTTGCCTCCCTTCTTGACAACGTGGGTTAGAAATGCTACATAATTTTTGCGGAGATATCTTCGGGCTTGAAGACAGGACATCAGCTTGAGTCCTTTCGAAGGGGTTTCTCCAAAGATTCGTAGAGTTTGACCGTCTGCAAGAGGAATGCGAATGAACTTCTCATGGCATACTACTTCAGCCTGATGTTGGCTGAGCCAGTCCATGCCGATTATAATGTTGAAACTTCCCAACTTCATAGGAATAAGGTCAATAGAAAAATCGTGATCGTTTAGAGTAAAGGTGCAGTTTCGGATAATGGAGTTTAATGAGACCGGTTTTCCGTCAGCAACTTCTACCGTTATGGATTTCATAAGTTCGACACGAGTTTGATTGAGGATGGGTTCGAATTCTAAGGACACAAAACTCTTATCCGCGCTAGTATCAAATAACACGGATGCATAACTACCATTGACGAGAAACGTACCGTTAACCACGTTGTTGTCGGCCCTAGCTTGGTTGGCGTTGATGTTAAATGCTCTTCCTCTAGCAGGTGGAGGAGCTTGGTTAGCTTGGTTCACCGGATTCGCTTGAGCTTGAGCATGTATGATGTTTACCAAGCGTGGACACGTGTTTCTAAAATGGTTTGGGTCACCACAATTATAGCAAGCCCGCATGGGTTGCATCATGGGGTAGTTGGGTTGATAGTAGGTTTGGGTTGTATGTTGTGTAGGTGGTGGTTGTAGGGGTTGTTGGGTTTGACCCATCATTTGATGGTGGGTTTGAGTTGTGGGTTGGTTGCGGTTCATTCGTTGTAGTGAGCGGCAGGCTTGGATGGTGTGACCTGCACGGCCACAGCCGGTGCAGTATTGACAGGGGTAATCGGGGAAGTGATGGTATTGGCAACGGGTGCACTTTGGGTAAGGGCCAGAGTATTGCCTTTTGTGTGGTGCGGGTGAAAGAGTAACTTGTGTGATGGGGGCAACAGGGGTGGGAAATTTGTTTGAGTGACGGCAAAATTTCTGGTATTTCGTTTCCTCTTGTTTGAAAATTTTGAGGATGAGGTGGGGTGGTTGGAAGTTTGGCCCTCAACGGGGGCTTTCTTTTTCTCCTCTTTGAACTTACCGTTTCTGATGCGGTTCTCGGTAAGTTCGGTGGCTAATTCCATGGCGGCTTCGAGAGTTGCAGGCGAAGCGCTGAGGACTGAGTCCTGAATCTTCGAGGGAAGGCCTCGAATATAGTGTTCCACCAATCGGTACACGGGGGTGAACAAGTTTGGAACCATCTGGTTCAGCTCAAGAAATCTTTTGTTGTAGGAAGTGTGATCCCCTTCCTTTTGCTTCAGTGAGTGGAATTCGTCTTCTAACTTCTTGAGTTCGCTTCTTGGGCAGAAGCGTTTTGTCATTACTTCCCTTAACTCTTCCCAAGTTAAGGCCATCGCGTCTTCCTCTTACCCTTCTCGGTGTTCCACCAGGTCAGGGCTACCCCAAATAATCTCCCGGTCGTGTAACGTACCTTGCGATCCTCGGGACAATCGCAATTTAGGAAAGTGTTTTCCATCTCCTCAAACCAGTGGAGGAGAGGGGTGACACCTTCGGTCCCTTCGAACTTCGGGGGATCGCAAGACTTGAAGTGCTTGTAGGAGCACTTCTTGGAGGAGGGGTTATCGATGTTTTGATCCTCTTGGTTTGGTGGGTTGACAGGATTTGCAGTGAGAGCTTGCTGAACTTGAACTACAATATCAGGAAGTACTGTGGCCATTTGTTTTGCTATTTGAGTGGCCAAGCGTTCGTTTGACCTTCCTGACTTTCGTCCTCCACGTAGCTACCTACTCGACATCTACAGGAATATACATAGGAAGATGGTGAGTTTATGGAATGTTTAGGGGTCATGTGTCTAAAAAAAAATGAAATTAACATAAATATCAATAATGCAATCACATCCATTGGATGTCTTGGGTTAGCTCATGTTGGGCCTCAAATGTCCCCCATACCTTCACCTGTATAGTCATGTGGGCCCCCATGACTATTGGCTTGGTAGGATTCACATTAGTATTGGCGATTTACACTCACATGACCCGAATGAAAACCACAAAATATGTTTACAAGATGTATGGTCGGAATGTGTCCAGGTGTAGACACAATGACAACTCAAAGTGGGGTTAGTTCACACGACGTTTGGTATAGCATGCTTTGGCCTAATAGGTACTTCGTACTCTCATCGTTAGTCCCCAGGTAGGCAAACCGGTCCTTTATTTTGGATTTATACGAATGCCAAGCCTAGACAGGACGTTCCGACTACCGGTACTGGTACCCTTCCAGTTACTACATGCCCGTCATGGGAACTCACTTTGATGAGATTTGAAAATACATAAATCATTGTAAAGCAATCATGAAAATGATGTGGTGTGTGCTTTCATGGATATGATATGTTATAAGAGTATGGTTCATGATAAGCAATATATGATAGAATTTGTCTAATAAAGGAATGAGCCCGAAAAATCGAAGTAATTACCGTGCAGGTGGAAGTCTCGGTTTTTCGGCGACTTGCAGATGTTTTCCGGCGAGTAAAATTTCGTCGAGAAAAGGTGCGATTTGAGAGCGAAAAGGTTTCTGGTGAATTGTGGGTGAATTTATAGGGTAGTATCGAGATGTATGGGGTCTGAATTCGGTCTTAATTCGAAGTCAGCCGTTCTCTGGCGGTTATTGCTGATGTCGCGGGTTCAAACGTCGGTTATAACCGTCGTTAGAGTTAATTCATTGGTTAATTTGAGCGGAAACGTAAATTATCAGCGAAGTCGTCGGGATTTCCGACGACTGCTGTTTGGGCGCAAATTGAATGAGTTTTGAATTCCGCATATTAATATTTGAATTAATAGATTCATTATATTATCAGAAAATCAAAGTGGCGGAGTGGTTTATGGCATGCGAGTTAAGACTTTGAGGATATATCCGGCTGACCCGGGTTCGACTCCCGGCAGCCGGTTTTCCTTTTTAATTAATTCATTCTTATATTTTTTCAATTTTAATTTATATCTTTTAATTTGTTGATCAATTATGAATCGTTTAAAATTAAAATAAGCCGTAAAGAACAACAAAAATTTAAAACTGATTGTTCGGTTATTAAACGAAGCGAGTTTTGAAAACCCGTTTTTCGACAAATGTTACACACGTGGCACCAACCAAACTCATGACAGGGACTGTCACACAATTTCCACTATCGGCTGATTACAGGTGCCATGACACGTGGCTCCACTCACCATGCGCCAAGTACACCTCCTGCCAAAGATCATTAATGGTCGATGCAGAGGAGACAGAACGGATATCCCTGGTTGTCGAGCCCGGGCGCAAGGCCCATCAGCCCATCTCCTAAACACCTCTTCAGCTATAAAATAAGGATCACAAAACAAGGTAAAACCATCTATATCCACAACCACAATACAATTGCATACTACTTTGAGCTTACTTGCTTATTACTTGCAATCCCAAATACTTATGCTCACGCCAGAGTGTGGTCACGGAGAAAACCCTCCCCTTTCTCCTGTGACGAGGCTAACGACATTGCTAGTTTTGCAGATAGCTTGAAGTGAGATCACCAGAAGAGCAAACGAGAGATAACCTTTTATGCAGAAGCGTTGAGCTGTAACTAAGATATCTATGGATACATCTCGGTTCAGCCGGTGTTTCTTCAGGCTATGTGCCTTATTTGTTACTAGAAGAAAGATACATAATATATACATGATGAATACTTGAAAAAGAGGGATGCTTGAAGACTAATATAGAGAGGAGTACTCTCTACTCGTTTCCACCACCATCGCCTGCTTATCCGTTCACAAGTTTTGATACTACAATTTTACCCGCTGTAACCTTGGTCGCGTGAGCTATCTCCGGCAGTACAGACTACTCCGACTGTTGTACCCTGGGAGACAGACGCGTCATCTTTAGTAGAGGCGCGGAATATGTTTTAAGGGAAGCGTGTTGAACACGTGCCACAGCCACAACCACAACCGTCAACACTTGTTTGTTCATTTTGTAGGAAATTATTGTATAAGAAGATGTGGTTCAAGACCTCGTTGAAGCCCACACAAAGGATCATACAAGGAGACGCGATTCAAGAGTTCGTTGAAGACTACACAATAGACCATACAAAAAGACGTGGTTAAGGCTTTTGTTGAAAACTATGGCTTGAATCAGTTAGTTACATATGTTGTATTATATATATTATTCCGTTTAGATTTGTTCATGGTACGTGTACTATAATTTCCCAAATATGTAAAGAAATATTTTTACTATTTTTATTTATATGTTTTTTTGTTAAAATTGTGACCCATATCCTATAGCACACAAATACAATAACCCTAACCATCTATTTGTACTAAATTTGTTCTAGTACTAACCCGACTCAAACTCTATTAATATAAACAAAATATTAATTAAATAAACCTATCTAATAAAACCAATATTTTCTCAATAAATAATTCACCATAATTATCTATAACTCATTTTTATCTTTATCTCTTATCTCTTAATTCAAGATTAATTATTCGGTATCATGTGTAAATCAAGTAGTGAAGAAAATAGATACTTCAAGAAGGCGGTCATATTTGTTTTCCATTCACAATTTGACCAAGATGGTTCCCCTATTTAAGCAAAAGCCATCCGGTTACAGCAAAACAAGTGTGTCGACTACCTATCCACATACTTAGTGTTGTTTCGTCGAGTACTGTCCAGGGATAATCCTCATTTTTATAGATTTATCTTCATATAGAGCACCGATCTTGACTTCTAGACATATGTTAAAGAGTTTTATCGAGTTTTTATTCATTGTGATGTTATTCGATATTCGATCAATCAATCAATCATAACCAGTATAATTCTATTCGTAGCCTAACTATTAGTAGAGTCTAGAGAGGATGGGATACAAGCATGCATTACCAGTGGGACCCTAGCTCCAAAATCATATCCAGACAAAAGAGTCAAGTAAAAACAGAAAGAGACATATAACTATGTAAAATCTTATCCAAACAAAAAGTCGGTTAAAAACAAATAAAATACAAATAACCACTTAAATGGTACTAAATATATTCTTACTAAGTTTGTATCAATGTTCGATATAAACTCTAAATTATACCTATAGATATTATTTGTTTGTGTGTGTGATTAATATCTTGTCCCGCACAAATAATTTTTTCATTTGTTGAGGTCGTCAATCATTATTGTCAAACCTAAACCCCAGCCCAACAACAACGCATGTTTGTTGGTGACCACCAGAACTCTTATCAACATAGGTCTAGATGCCAAGCACGTATCTATAGTCAGCGATAGCAAGAATGGAGTAGCCAACGACTAGAAGAAGTCGAAGTGTGAGAGGGGAGGGTCTAGCCTAGACGTGCAAAAAAAGGGGTGGGTTTCAAATTATGGCAAAATATCAAATATAAATACCTATAACGTACAAAATGTACGAACTAGAGATTTTGCTGAAAAACATGGTAGCATTTTCATAATTATTTACTCGTAGAATAACTATTAAAATTACCCTACAAATGATCTTGCAGGATAATTTTGTAGAGTATCATAATTACTTTACAAATGATATTGTAAAGTAATTTTGATCTTGTTGTGTAATTTTGTAGAGTATCATAATTACTGTACATAATTAATCTTGTATCATAATTAATTTTGTAAAATCATTTGTAGGGTAATTTTGATAATTATCCTATGAGTAAATAATTACAAAAATGTCACCACGTTTTTTTTACTTTTTCATGCATTTCATACGTTTTGTACGATAAGGCTGTTTGTACGGTAACTTTTCCTTTCAAATTATATTTATTTTCTTTTCATTTTATAATTTTTAGTTTTTCATTGCAAGGGTAAAAGTGAAATTTTATTAGAAGTTAGTTGAAATTGTTATCAACATCCATTGTATTAATCAAAAGGGTGACAGGTGAATAAACTATTAAGACCAAACTAGGGATGGTAAAAGAAAATGAACGTGATGGGATTATTCAAAACCCAAAACACTCTGAACGGGTAATGAAACAAAACACTCTAAACGGGTAATGAAACAAGTATTCGGGTATGAAAATAACAAAAAAAATATATGGGTTCAAGTATGGGTTTAGTGTTTGGTGACATGCAACCCAATTTGCCTAAAATATATACCCATTTACGTGAACCGTATACTTAAAAATTTTAAATTGTTTATAAACATCACCTTAACCCTTTTGTATAAATGTTTCATTCTACTGGTTTTACTAGGTGGAAAATGAACTTCCCTTTTACTTTAAGGTATGCATCTAAAAAGGTTATTTGTTTTTATGCTATAATTTATGAAGTTATCTTTTAAAATTTTATATTGTCATTACATATTTTAGACAATTTAAATATTTATAACAATGATGATGATAATATATCTGTAATTTATGATATTTTAATTTATTATGACTGTTAAAAACATAAAATTATACAAAACACTAGAATGGTAAGAAAAAGAAATGTGGTTAAAAATCTTAACGGAGACAATGTTTTCTTTCTCTCTCTTTCACAAAGCAAAGCGACGACACTGAAAGGGGTGCCACCCTCCATATAGTTCCTTGCAATAACGCTATTTGGTGTGGGTGACGAGCCTCCTTTCAGGACGATCTGCCACGTCAGCATCTATGTCAGAGGTTTTGGAGGACGCCCCTCCAATGACGGAAGCAAGGAAATGGGTGACAACCCGATCCCACCTAGTTAATTTATTTTTCTTTTTTTAATTAAACTAGTTTTTAACATTTACTAATATAAAATAAAATCATTAGTATTAAAAACCACACATTACATAACCTAAAAAAACTTAAAAAATAAAAAAATAACCGAAAAAATAAAAACATAACCTAAAAAAATCCTATGAACTCCACTTTTTTGCGATTTTTTCTTTCATTCTTCACAAAATCGGTCGATCTTCTTCCGGATACGAGTTTATGTCGGCTGTCATGATCTCCCACTCTTTATACTCGTTTTTCTCATGCTTCAACTGAACCCGTTCTTCGACCTCACGTTCCTTCGCCTTTGCCTTTTGGGCCGTGACCTCGGTGAACGCTTTGAACTGAACCATAAACTCGTCCATTTTGGAACTGCCCCCCGTTGCGGCTTGTTTTTTGCAGCTGCCGCCCTTTTTGATTTGTCCCTGCCCGGGGGACGTTCCTCCTCTCGAACCAAAAACTCTTCATCGTCAAATTCGGGTTCATCGTTTATATTTATTTGACATCGTGCGTCCGAGCCCCCCGCCCTATAACTACCGGTCTCCGAGGTTTTTGTTCGTTTAGCCGTTGCAACCTCATTTGGAACCGGCGCCCATTTATTACTGGTTCGCAAAATTTCCCAAGCACGTACGTGGGGGAAAACGGTCTGATGCGTATCTTCGTATCTACGCATCGCCTCTTTAAAAACGTCTTCATCACTCATCCCACTACGCCGTTCAGTATACAAGTTATTATAAATCGCCGAAAACCGGTTAACGACCGCATGCATCTTTCTCCATTTGGAAGAGATGGAATCGGTGTCGCGATAATGACCTTATTCCATTATCGCAAGAAACTTCGATAGTATTTCTTTCCAAAACCCCACGCCGGTTTGGTTGTTACCTATATTTTAAATTGTAGCAAAAGTTATATTAAAAAAAGTATAATCTATAAATTTTTTGTATATTTTTAAAATGTAGGAAAAATTATATACCGATAATGAAGCTTTTGGGAGTGCTAACCCACGCCTTGGCTAACGCCTCCTCCTCCTCCATCTTCGTCCAAAGTTTCGCCTTCCCTTTCGAATGTTGATCTTTCTCAACCATATGCTGCTTCCCTTTTTTTCGTTTAGACGATTGCGGTTGGGTCTCGGGCACAATTCTTGAACGTCATTCTCTTCAGGTTGTGGTTGGGGAATATTGTGGTTGGGATGGAAATTGCGAATTGAACGGGTTTCGCATCATCATTTGTTGCACCAACTGCATTTGTGCATTGATTGCAATTGGCTCATTTGCGAAAACGCGTTGGGGGTTTGTTGAAATCCCCCAAAAGTGTTGTACGAAAATTGTGAGGATGACCAACTCGGTTCCATACTAGGATAGTAGCCGGGCACCGAAAAAATGTTTTTGGTTTGGGTTCGCGTATGGGTTCGGGTTCGGGTTGCTCAGGTTGTATTGATCCATGGCGAAAGTTGAATGATTTTATAAAAGGTTGAAGAATTATAAAGAAATGGGAATGATTTTATAAATTTGAGAGATATAGGTGGATAAAGTGTGTAAAAAAGTGGAATGGTATTGGTGTATTTATAGGTAAATTTATTAAATTTAATTTTTTTAATCTAATAGCCGTTCAACGGCTATATATTTAAAACTCAAGGCCCGTCTCCAACGTCTTGCAACGGACGTCCACGACGACAACCATCCACCTGGGGCGGTGTTTGGGGACGTCGCCGGGCTTGGACGACCCCTCACACCAAGTGGTCTAATAGGTCTTCCCGTACCTGCAAGTATAAGTGAAACAAAAACTAAACTTTTACTAGAAGAGACGGCATCCTTAATAACAAAGTTCAAATATTGTGTTTCTTAATTCAGCATGACAAAAAATCGCGTGCTTCCACATGCAACTCTAGTTAAAGTTTGCTTCCTTAATAACAAAACTTTAATCAACAATAACACATTTTAGCACAGAATATAGAATGGAAAGCAAACGACAAAAGAATAATCATGTCAAAAACCCAAGTTCATAAAGATACAAACAAAACCCCAACTATGTAAAAACTAAAATTGAAAGCAAATCAAACCCAATCTATTTAGATCATACGGAGTGGACTTCGATTTGCGGCACGGTAGCCACTCCACACAGGGCAAACCACGAAGGGCAGGGGTTTTCCGCCGGCGTTGAAGGCTTTGAGATGGCGACGTGGCATCTCGTGGTTGGGTGTGGATGATTATAGCCGTTTCTCCCAACGGCTATTTTTAATATGTATGTGTATTTATACTTTTCAAAAAATTTATTCCTCATATTTAATCTAAACTCTTTCTTCCATTTTTGACCTTTAAAATCTCTCAACTTTTGTCTCATTTCTCACAAAACTCTTCAAAATGGCAATGAAGCCATGGAATGAAAAAGAAGACATTGCGTTGTGTGAATCTTGGATCACAACAGTTACCGACAACGCGCCTCCCTACCCACGAATCCGTTTTGGGAACGAGTTTTCCAACAATTGTGTATGCATAAGGATGAGGCCTCCCGAACCATGAAAACACTTTGTTCACGTTTCCGGATTATTCATATGGACAACAAAGATGGTGAGCTCAACGAAGACGACGTCATCCAAGTCGCCCTCGTCGAGTATAGGCACACGTACAGTCGTAATTTCAAACACGTCGCGGCATGGCAAATATTAAGATTCTTTGGATAAGTATGTTTAGGTTAACGTTAGATTTCCGTTATGTAATGTTTCTTTTAGTTTCATTTTTTTTAATTTATGTATGTTTTTAATTTTTTAAGTTATGTAATGTTTTTTTTTTCAATTATGTAATTTTTTGTTAATGTTAATAATGTTTGTTTAATTATTATTATTAATGTCTTTTTTAATTTAATAGATTTTATATAATTTTTAAATATAAAATAATAATAAAAAGTGTGCGACAAGTGTCGAATAATGCGACCCTTTCACGCCCCGTTCCAATCCTCTCTTTTTGCACCACGCCACTTTTCTAACGCGTGCTAATGTGACGTCCACATCTCGCATAACACCCCATTTTCAAGCCCTCCATTCTGTGTATTCTTAGGTTGACAACAATATTATATAACTGGAAAAAAAACATAAACCTAATCTGTTCGGGGATAAATCAATAGGAACAGGCTACAAAAGCAAAATGAGGCCAACAAGAAGAACCAAGAAGAATTCAAATTATAAGGAAATTAAATATCTATTGTTATGGGCAGTGTTGTAAAAGTCGGTATTAATCGGCGCCTAGGTGCTAGTCGGGTGTTGGCTGATTAATTTTGAGCTAGTCGGACCATTAGTCGATAGTCGGTTCAAGTCGGTCTTAGTCGGTGCAAGTCGGCTCAAATCGGCCCAAGTCGGCCAAATCGTTTCTAGTCGACCCTCTCTTTTTTAGTTTAAATCTGGCCCAAAAAAACATGTTTCTAACTCATTAAAACAGGTTCCATAAGTCGATTACTAATATTTTAATGTTTGAATGTTTAAATGCTTAAATTGCTATATTTTAAGCTTCGTTGTTTGAATTTTAAAATATTTTTAAGTATTATATTGATATTAATGTGTGTATAGAATGTTTAAGTACTTGATTTGCTATGTTTTAAACTTAGTTGTTTGAATTTTAAACTATTTTAAGTATTATATTAATGTTAATGTATGTGTATATATATAAATTTAAAAATTTTATATAAAAATTCTGATCCGATTAATCCTGATTAATCCCTAATCAGTACTTCACCATCCGACTAGCGCATAGCGATCTCTACAACACTGGTTATGGGAATCAAAGGAGAAAGCAAGAGTACTAGCGGATTTGAGAAGGTGACGTGTTGTGTTGTGCTTATAAAAGATGTATATTTTTAGTTGTTTTACGCGCTAGTTCAAGTTTTAATATTTAAAACAAACACGATAAAATACTATCACATTACACTTTACGTTGCACCAATCGTTGGCTTAATATAGTGATGGTAAGATACCGAGGTCGTCCAAGGATACAACAAGTTTTAGTACCGAGTCTTTGTTAGCATCTAGTTAAACCCAAAAGTAAAAGTTTTAAAAATTGCTCCAAATAAAAATAAAGAGGAAAATAAAGAAGTAATAATCATTGATAAGAAAAGTGGGTGTTTAGGGTTAACATACCTCTTGATGTTTTGTTAACTAACTCTTACCATGGGGTAACAAGGGTTCGATTGTCAGACGATGAACTATGTATTTTAATGCATAAGATCGTGTAGTATCTGGGTCAGAATCCTAACATGACCGACCCAAGTCAATGGCGCCACAAGATTATTAGTACATTTTAATGGTTATGGCGAAATACTACTAACCCAAGTCAATGGTGACGCTAAGATTTCACCCACTTTCAATAAACTACTAATTAACCAAAGTCATTAACACATACACAAACCTTGTTCACCCAAGATCTTTTTTAGTTAACTCCCCATTAAGGGGGTAAGGTTCCCCCAAACACCCTTAAGAATCTAGCCAAATTTGAAAAGATTATATTAATCATCAAAAGCTTGATTACCCTAATGATTTTTGAGGATTTTTCTTAATGATTATAATGATTAGAGATAGTGGGTGGAAGAGAAATGTGTTGTGAAGAAGAATTGAGCACTTGAAAATGGTGGAATTGGCCTCTATTAATAGGCTGGCTAGGCTCGAGAGATGGGGCGTGCCTGGATAGCTGGGGTCGTGCCTTGCCAAGTGACCTGCTACAACCGGTTCGCGAGTCACATGGGTTGTTTGTCATGCACGGGTCGTGGTCAACTTAGTGGATCCCCCGGATCTTCCAAATCTTTCGGAAGTCAACTTTTGTCATCTAATGCCGAGACACAGGGTGTGTCTGGACTTTTCTTGTCTTGGCTTTGCTCAATAATTTTCTGGATGTGTCTGGTAGTTTCTGGATCTGAGGCCTGGAACGTGTCTAGCAAGAGATGGGGTGTGTTTGGACAATTTTTTCATTTTCTTCAGCTTCTCACTCGGATTTACTTCCTTTGTTCATCTTAGATTTGTTTTGTCCTAAAAATTAAAAATAAATCGAAATAAGCCTATTTTGAATATCTTTTTAACAAAACATAATAGATAACATAATAAATAGTGAGTGTACATTGATATAAAAATATATGCATTTTTAGTTATGTCAGAAGATGCCTAGCAGAATTGGAGAAATTGAATATCAGTTTCAAGGTATCCTCCGAGCTACAAACAATTATGTAGACGTCTTGAAAACCATGAAACTGAAACTGATGATGGAGGAGATGTGAACGTTACAAAGAAAATGAAACTTAATGCCCTTGATGAATCAAGAGGCTGGGAAAAGAGAAAAGAGTCGAGGAGGTCAACTAGGAGAAGACAGAGTGTAAAGTAAATCTCGATTTTTGAGAGTTATTATTCCATCTATAAAACTTTTCTCTAAAATATGTAAAGCAAAAATTAGATAACTTTTTTTATATATAAAGTTATGTTCAAGGAACCTGATGTTTCTTTAGGAATCTTTGTATTTATGTGAATAGTTTCTTTATATTATAATAAATAATTGTGAGGGAAGAAGACAGGAAATGTTATTGTTTATCGAGAAAAGTACTTGGATAGTCTCTGTGGTTCGCTCCGATTTCACCTTTAGTCTCTACATTTTCAAAATTACAGCTATAGTCCCCAAGTTTGACAAATTCATTCTCGAATAGTCCCTTACGTAGATAAGAGTTAGTTTTTGATTTTAAGTAGATATAAAATGATTAAAACACCCTTACTATTAAAAATAAAAATTAAGACGATAATCAAGTATAATATTAAAAAAGTAGGCCATCTTTTTCCTACCTCCACCCTACCCCCACTCCCATTTTCTCTCTTTTCACTCGTCTGCAACAGCTTCCACAGAACTCCACCACCAGAACACCTCCACCACCACCATACAATCACCATCCTCATCTTCTTTACCCCACCCCACCCCCAATCTTACGTCACTATTGGAATTCACCCACTGTAAAGAAACCCCTCTTACATCATCTTCTTCGCTACAAATTAGTCATGGTGATGTCATCTTCTTCCTATCTTATGACTTGAGTAACGCTATAGACCAGCTTATCAATGCCACTTGTCTCAGTTCTTGTAATTTTATACATGGGTTTTAACCTTTGCGCTATCTTTCTGCCAAAAAAAAAAGGAAAGAAAGATGGCGCCTTTTGGGAAAAAAAAAAGATTCCAAAATCCTAATGATGAATTTGGGGGAAGAAATAGAAGATGATAATGCAGCAAAATGTGCCGCCAGGATTGAATGACGGTTCCTGAACAATCACGCTATACCTCCGATCACCATTGTTCCTGTTAAACATCAGAGCTGACGATTGAACGACGGTTCCGTAACATTGCTGCTGGATGAGTGAACTAGATCGAGTTGTGGTTGTGATCGGGTTGATGAGTGTGGAACACTGATGTTGTGGCTCGAGCCGACCTGCAGTGATTCTTTGTTGTGGTGGTGGTTACGGCTGTTGGTTGTAGCCGGAGGTAGAAGGTAAGCGGTGGTGGTTATGACAGAGATGATGGTTTTTGTAGATAGGGAGAATGGGGATGGGGAAGAAGACAAGAGGGTGGAACCCACATGTTTTTTGTGTTAATATTTAAAGTGTCTTCTATTTATTTTGTTAAAAAGGAAGACAAATTCAGTAATTTCATAATTACTTAATTAAAAAAACTAACCTCTATTCACGCCAGATATTATTCGAGAATGAATTTGTCAAAGTTGGAAACTATAGCTGTAAGTTTGAAAATGTAGGGATTAAATGTGAAATTCGAGTAAACCACAGAGACTATCCGAGTACTTTTCTCTTGTTTATCAGTAAATTTGATGAAACAACGTTCACCTTTATAATTTTTTATAATTTTTTGAAAATGATTGTAAATGGAGAAAAGATAAAAGATGATGATAAAAGTATAAAAATATTATTTAACTAAAAAAAGAAAATGTAATAATTTTTAATTTAATTGTAAAAATGAAGATTGAAATGCTACTCTAAATATTTTAAGAGTAAACAAAATTTGACGACAAATATTTAAAAAAAAATAGAAATAGATTTAAGTAGGAATATTTTAAGCCTGGCTGTTATCCACAATTATGCATTTCTAAAAGTGTGACAATCTACAACGGGCCTGTTAATCCTTATAGCATTCATATCCTGTAATTTAAATTTTATTAGAGGGGTTTTTATATTTTAGAAAGTGATTGTAAATGACAGAGAGCAAATGTTACTATTTATCTGTATATTTAAATAATACTGTTTATTATGTATAATCTTTTAATATATTTTAAAAGTTGAAGAAGAGAAAATGTGGTGATAAAAATATAAAAAAATATTATTTAATTGAAAGAAGAGAGAATATAAGTTTTTGATTAACTTATGAAAAACCTTAGTTTTAGACCTTAGAGATATGGAGGGTTGCTTCAAAATACATGGAAATTAATTTACAAGGTTGTCTAAAACATGTATAAGACTATAAATCATCAGATATGATAACATATATGATCAAAACATAGAATCCAAGACATTTTATTGCTTAAACACTAAACAAAATTACGTGGAATATGAAAACGGATCGAGTTACAAAAACGGGTCGGGTTTTAGGATTCATTTTTTACGAATGTTACAGTCTCCTCTACTTTTGGAAATTTCGTCCCGAAATTAGGAGGTAACCATTTAGCTATTTAACATTTGGGTGATAAAGGTAATTCAAAAGGGATTGTAGTGTTTAAGGATTTTGGAAATAGAAATTTTAACAAATGTTTGATGTGGTGGACTGGCTCAAGTGTTTCGTTTGTTGGCGAGACCCGGGTTTGAATCCCTGGTCCACTGTTTTATATTTTTTTTTAAAATTTAAAGTTTTGAAATGTTACCAATCAGACCCCTTAACTCTACTATCCGAACTAACTTGGCTACTAACTCATATTACCTTAAACTCACTTTAAAACCTAACAAAACTAACTAAATTTTATTAATGATTTTAATTGTGATATTAATTAAATTAAATTAAATTAATAAATAAATTTAAATTTAAGAGTAAAATCTTTCAACGGTTATTTATTTCGCGAGAATTTCCGAGGTTTAAAGGTTAGGATCCGGATTTCAAAGTGGGTCGAACTTCTTGATACCCGTTTTTGGCGGATCTTACAATCTCCCTTACTTTTAGGAATTTCGTTCCAAAATTAGGAGGGAACCGTTCTTGAGCGTTAATTAATAGGGTTTCATATAGATTTGATCTCGAGTATGCTAGGTAATAAAAATCTCGATGATGCTAAGGATATACATAACTAGGTGAGTGTGAAGTTTGGATTTTGATTGAGGCGGTAACGTTCCTAGTAAGGGTTGAATACCCTGCTACATGAATCGCTTTTTGATGCCTGAGGTGTAGAAGTCAAAAGCATTGTAAAACGGAGATGGCTAACCAGATATTGTCTCATGATAAGGGGTTTTGAGAAAATCGGAGCGTCATAATGATAAAGTTACCTCACAAAACGAAATCATCAACCACATCGTTATCCAAATTGAGATTGACACTACTTACACAGAACTTCCCATAACCGTCTAACAATGCTTTTGATCACTTGACAAGAACACTTATATATTGGAAGTACCTGCGGCGTATCCACCATGTCCTTGTCAAATTTTCATTGGCCTTGTTATTAAGTCACAATTAGTTCTATGTGACTCGTCCTAAATTCTACCAAACATAAACAAACACAACAACCCATGCTTGAGTCTCGAATCTGAAGAAAGCAAGACTAAATGACGGCGGTACCTCTCTCGTGTGTTATGAGGAAGTGGTCAGTCTATGAAAAAGTGAGACACGGCCCAACTTCCCTAAATGATGAGACGGGGTTCGTCGTGATGTATGACGACATGAATGACATGAAATTTAATCGTTGTATAGAGATATGTAATGAAACAAATTGGCATAACGTGATATAAATTGCATTAATGGCATTAATATGAAACAATGAAATGTTGAAACATTATTACCCAAATCGAAAACAATGGTAACTTGAATAGTCAGGACAAGAAATGGAATTTATTAAAGCTTGGATTGGGAATAAAAATAGAATAAACAACTGGAGCAGAGTCTTGAGTCTTCATGATGGGAAAAAGGCTAGTTAGGTTGTTCGTTCGCACCGTCGTTGACCTCAACTGGGTTTTCGTTGATGTTGTAGGATTCCCTCTTGCTGGTGGGGGTGCTGGGTTGCCTGGTTCACTTGGTTAACTGGATTTGTTTGGGCTTGAGCATTGATGATTTTAACCAGCCTAGGGCACGTGTTTCTGAAATGAGTAGGATCACCACAATTAAAGCAAGCTCGAACATATGGAACCATGGATAATGAGGTTGTTGATAGGGTTGGATCATGTTTTGGGCAAAAAGTGGAGCTTGGCTTTGAGGAGTACGACATGTGTTACTCAGATGACCATAACGCCCACAATTGGCACACAGTCGGCAAGGTATGGTGGGTTGGTGGTGATAATGGCAGGTGTTGCATTGAGGGTGGGGACCAGTGTAGGGTTTCTTGTTTGGGTAAGATGGATTGGGTGCCACTTGGGTGATTGGGATGGCTTGGAGGGGTAAGGCTTGTGAAGTTGGGTTAGTCGAGGCAATAGCGTAGTTTTTACCATCACGCTTTCATTTGGTATCGGAACGGGAAGATGATTCAGCCTTGATTGCTTTTGGCTCTTCCACCGAAGCCTTGTCAGTTGTGCCATTCTTTTTAAAGTATCCATTTCGAATATGGTTTTCGGTGAGTTCAGTGCTAATTCCATGGCAGTTTCCAATGTTGCGGGTACAGTGCTCATCACGGAATCCTGGATACCAGAAGGAAGACCGCTAATGTAATGTTCAATGAGACAGTGAGGAGGAGTGAACATATTTGGGACCATCTGGTTCAGCTCGAGAAAACGTTTGTTATATGCCATGTGGTCTCCATCATTTTGCTTTAAGTGGTAGAATTCATCCTCCAACTTCTTGATCTTACTCCTAGGACCCCAGGTTAGGGCCACAGCAGCCTCAGCCCCTCTTCGACGCTTTTCAGCGTTCCACCAGGTTAAAGCTGTTCCAACGAGGCAGCAGGTAGCATAACGAACCTTACGATCATTAGGGCAATCACAACTTAGGAATGTTCCATTTCCTCGAACCATCGAAGAAGTGCAGTGGCCCATTATGTTCCCTCATATTTTGGGGGATCACAGGACTTGAAGTGCTTATAGGAGCACTTGGATGTAGTTACGGGAGCATTTACAGCGTTTGGTTCGACTTGGTTGACTTGGTTAACTTGGTTATTAGCGAGGGCTTGTTGAACTTGGATCACAATGTTAGGAATTACGACAGCCATTTGCTTGGCGATTTGGGCAGCCATGCGTTTACCAGAGTTTCCGATTCTTTTCCTCCACGAAGGTGTCTAGAGGACATCTACAGGAATTTAGGCAAACGAATTGTGAGATTTTTGATGGATTTGCTAGCAGAAATTCGAAAAATATAAACATATGATAAAATGAAAACTTTTGGAGTGTATTTGAAAACAATAACTTATGATAATACAACACTTTTAAAGTGTTCTTGGGCTTTGCTCCTAATTAGGCCTTGCATGCCGCCATACTTCACCTTCGTAAACATGTGGCCCCCCATGACTACCGGGCTTTCGTATGGTTCGCATGTGGTAGCCTGGTAATGTACACTAAAACCCGGAGAAAATCGAGAAATATGAATGTAATGTATAAAAGTCGGAGTGCATCCAGGTGTGGACACGGTGACAACTCAACGTGGGGTTAGTTCACACGACATTTGGTGTGGCATGCTTTGGCCTAATAGGTCTTTCATACCCTAATCAGTAGTCCCCAGGTAGGCAAACTGGTCTGTTAATTCGGATTTATATGAATGCCAATCCTAGACAGGACTTTCCGACTACCGGTACTCGGACCCTTCCAGTTACTACATGCCCGTCATATGAACTCACTTTGATGAGATTTGAAAATAAAAACATCACAAAAGTCTTATTCGTGAAAAGTAAATATTTTGAAAGTAGAAGGATAAGTTTTTTTGAAAACCTTTGGAGGGAAGAAGGACTTATATTAAGGGTATTTATAAGTACTAGGTAGTACATTGTGTGTGTAGTGAGAGATATATCAACAACATATATATTGCATTATAACACATTGTATGAAACACATAATCACGTAATAGGTATGGTGCTTGCATGCATTTGCGTGTTAGTTGTAAGGATTTTAAATGCGATAGCAATAGCAAATCATAAGTCAAACATAACATAAAATTACATAAGCATATAGGTCCTAGTTGATTAAAGTATAGGTTCTAAGGGTCTAATAACCTATCATATATCCCTGAAGTCAAGAACTCTGATACCAATCTGTCACACCCCGACCTGCAGCGGAATAGGTGATCGGGGCATGATTGGGTTAACTCGAGAGCGTATGACTTGCTATTACTTGTTTTTAATATTCATTAATTCATATCAAGTGTCTCACAATACAAATAATCCACATAAACAATTACAAACACAAGACGATGTTTATAACAAATATATTGCACTAATCCGTTTCTTGTTAACTAAGGCCCATCCTATGTCCAATCTTCTCTTCGTACCTGTTCACCTCTATCATGTGTAAAAATGGTTTTTGGGTCAACAATGGTTGGTGAGTGAATCCCATTTAAACATTTGAAAGAAATGATATGTTGATTAATTTAATAAAAATGTGCATAACCAAGTATGAGCAAGCGTATATGTAAACTATCCACAAACCACATAACATCTAGTAATATGCACATAAGCATGATAAATGATGAACTGTGAGATCAAGACTCAATCAAACGGAGCCGATCTAATGAGGCACGCGATGCTCAACTCGTATCCAACGAGGAACTGATGGGCCTAATGTGAATGATGCACTGAAATGAGAAAATGTAACCACATATAACAACAACCAAATATTACATAAACGTTAGATCATATAGTGGTAGTAGCGCAAGTGTTTGAATAAATAAAATTATATAAACGACACATGATACACCCCAAAACATGAATAAAAAGGGGGAATTTGTAACAGTTCACTCACAGTGTTTGCGTTTTTAATCCTTAGTGAAAAACCGCACGAGAATAGGGAGAAAATCCAATTGATAAGCGTGATTTAAGCTAGACAAACGAATGCAACAAGAAAAAAGGTAAACGTTAAGCTAGGCATAGCTAAATGAACGAACATGATATGTTAGACTCGTTGAGCCTAACGAGCCTCTACAAAGCTACGACAAGCTAAAGGCGAGCCTAAACTAGGCTACCTTAACGAGCTTAATGCTCCTTAACTAAGAACCTAAACTAAACTAAGAGAGTAATAAATAAATGGATATTAAAAAAAGAAAAAAAGGTAGATTACCACGAAGAAGAACTTTACAAAATGAGAAGAGCTTGAAGGGCAACAACACCTCCTCGTCGAAAGCGGAAATAAAAACTACTACACAGCACACCCAATGGGGTATTGTGCTTGTGGAGCCACCAAATTTGGTTATTCCACTTGTTTATACTAAACTAGGAGTTACAAGCTATAAAGAACCAAGTAAGGGTATTTATAGGTGTGAAAGGGAGCACAAAATGGTGATTGTGGTGATGTGGGATGGCTTTAAAACAAGATTTTCGCGTCTTTCAAATCAGCAACAAACACCAAACTTGTTTTCGCGATTCCCGCTTCGTTATAACTCCGTTTCGCACACGGTTTTCACCTACGTTCATTATTTTCAGAGTACTATCATATGGAAGACAGTAATCCAACATCCATGGTGTTGAGAATTGGGCTTAAACCTTGGGTCTTGATGCGGGTTGAGGGTTATGTTCTAAAACTTGTGTTTGTGATTCCCGTTACGCCGGAGCTCAGTTTTATGCATCATTTGAACCTACTTGGTCCTTAGTATACCAAGTAGATCTTGGAGCTTTGAATGGACCAGAATGATAGCTCAAGGATGGAGAAAAGTTGGCAAGAAAGTCACCATAAAAGTCATCTTATGACAAAACTAAGAATACGACATGTAGAGCTTCTTACTTGCTATCATTTACATCTAAACCCTCCAAAACACAATGTCTTATCTTATGGCATGTATGTAATGAAGTTTGGATGATAAGAAGGTTAGGATATGATGTGCTAGGTATGTTCACGAAGTCTCCAAGTTTTTGATTAACTTATGAAAAACCTTAGTTTTAGACCTTAGAGATATGGAGGGTTGCTTCAAAATACATGGAAATTAATTTACAAGGTTGTCTAAACATATATAAGACTATAAATCATCAGATATGATAACATGTATGATCAAAACATAGAATCCAAGACATTTTATTGCTTAAACATTAAACAAAATTACGTGGAATATGAAAACGGATCGAGTTACAAAAACGGGTCGGGTTTTAGGATTCATTTTTTTACGAATATTACAAAGATGAATGTGGTGGATGAAGGTGGTTTTGTGGTGGAGTGGTGACAGGTGTTAGAGAAATGGTTTGCCAAGGGATGAGTTGGAATGAAATTAAGCACCCCCATTGATAGTTGGAAACAGCGAGTTCACACGGCCCCGTGTCTTCCTTCTTCTCTGTCTTCATTTAATGAGCTTGTCAAATCAGATGCTTGCTGTGACACCCATTAGTACACGGGTTTAAAACACATATTATCGACATACGAACATTTAATAAAAGTTTTTGCCATTCAATAACTTGTACAAATCCAAAATTACAAACGAAACATAATACTTAAAAATTTACTAGTAGATATCATAATAAGTTTTAAACTCAATCTTACAAACGTACAACTAAACTTAAAAATAAGTACAAAGTGTTTTTGACCCATTGAAAAATGAAACACGGAAACGTGATATGCGAGTAATGTGTTCGTTCCAAGCTTGGCACTATCTAACACGATGATTTACCTACAACCAAACTGAACAATTTAGTTATATCATAATTAACTAACATAGAATTTAAAACCTTCCATCGAACATGATAATAATCCTTTCATTAACATTCATTCAATCATACTTACTAATGAGTCTTGATATCGAATCCCTTCATTCTTATATTATTGGTTCGACACCAATTCCGGATTCATACATATGACATTCTTACTTATTCGACCAGTATGCACGAATCGAACTTTCATGTATTTTCGTTTAACACAATACAAATTTATATACTTAACATAAACATTGTAAAATACTAGTATTTGTAAGTATAAGAATTTACCTCGATCGTATGAACCTTGTAACTTCTTATCGCTTGATCCTTCTTCTTTCACACCTACACATTGCAAGTTCATCCTCAGTTTCTCATTCTCGAATATCCAAACATTCATCTCTTTCTTTTAATGTTAATGATTGATATTCAACAAGTGATTATTTATCTTTCAAGCATTTCATCAAACACTTGGTGGGTAATCATCCAAGTCCTCTAAGAAAATGCCTATTTTTCTATGGTCTTGCCACCTATTCGATTACTAACTCAATTCATTCAATCACAATAATAATCAAATCATCTTACATCTTTATAACATGATTTTCATCAAGTAATTAACCTTACATCATCGAATCTCTAGACTATATGAAAAACCTACTTAATCATACATGAAAGCTCCTAAGGAAATCATACAAACATTCAATCTTTGGCTAATTTCACATTTAGAAATGGTCATTACATTATTCCTATCTATACTTGCATTATAAACTTGAAACATTTACTAATTGATCATCTTTATAAAACTTCTTCACATAAAACCCATCAAAATTAGAATTGTAACTTACCTTAAGTTCAACAAGCATAGATGATTAGATAAGATGAACATGCATATGATTTACTTCAATTGCTTCCTTCCAATTGCTTAATTTTGTGTATTAAAGTTGAGGGTTTTTCCCTCTATGTCTCTCTCAATTCACACACACACACGTATAGACAATTCTAGGCATTTTATTTTTTTTAATCTTGACCCCAAAATCTTCACTTTTGGTCCCTCAAGTTTCCTTCACTATTTATTTATCTTTAACCTTTCTTTCTCTTAATACAAGTTTTCTTTATATAAAACAACTTAACTAAGTTAAGCATTTTTAACATCATATTTCATATCACATGTTAAAGCTTTTAATGACTTACTAATTAAAGATTACGACTCAATGCTATTTACCATTTTTCGGTCTATAGTGGTAAGTATAAAATAATATCAAGGTAAACTAATAATATATGTGCATTTTAGGGTGTTACACTTGCACGGCCCCGTGTGTCAATGGCACAGCCTCGTGGCCATTGTACTTGCTATACTATCCAAGACTCGCAAATCTGGAAGTTGACCACGGCCCGTGTCTATTGGACACGACCCCGTGTCTCTTGTCTGCTTTTGTTTATCTTTTCTTTCCTAGAATCTTGAAGGGGCACGACCCTGTGCTGGACTTCTGAATCGTTGTTTTTGGTTTTGGGGTAAATCTTGGAGGGTTGGTAATTCTGTACTTATGTTGGTTTTTGTTGTTAATGTGTTCCTTTTGTATATTTAAGCTCTTTTAATCCTGAAAATCAAAAGTATACAAAGAAACGTAATTTTTTCAACATTAGTACTAAAAAGGGTTGATTTTATACTATATTTGATACAATTTATATACTATATTTTAGATACAATTTATATGTTGCATTTGACGCATATCAATAATCAAAGTTTGGTTATAAAGTCCAAAACTTTTACAAGATATGAGAAGTCTACGTAGACATTTTGTTTTAAATTCTAGTCAATTTAATGGTGTTTTTAATTTTGTAATAGTATTTTTAAATTTTATGCATAGAGTACATTTTATTATGTTCTAAATTGTTATGTTGGTGTTTTCTATATAACTCTACGTCAAAGGAATCTAATACATCATGGCTAAAATTTAAAACACAATGTCTACGTAGAATTCTAAAACTTTTTCGGAGATTTAAACTTTGTAGTTAACTTCTTATCTATGAATTATTATTTTATGATATTCTATTTATAGTTGCTAAGTGTACAATTATTCATGAGTTTTCATCATTTATCATGGTATCAAAGTTTGAGGTTCTCTAACATAAGACCCTTGTCTCTTTAGTTACTACTTTCTTGTCTCGACTCAAGGCACTATTTTCCTTTCCATTGTTTATTTGGTTTAGAGCTAAAGCATTGTGCTGTCTTTGTGGCATCTTGCTATGCCACATGTCCTGTGCTATTCAAACTACTACTTGTGATCAACGATCCTTATATCTTTCCTTATGCCAATAACGTGGTTGTTAATCTGTCATTTCTTTGTGAGCTTGTTGTCATAAGGTTTTTCCTTTTATTTGTCACCAATATCCTTGTATTTTTGTTATTCTTTTTTTTTCTTAACGTGTGTTAGTTTTCTTATGGTTGCCAAATTGTAGGTATGGAACCATCCCGTATCATTACTTGTTTGTTGCCGCTTTCGAGTTTTAAGTTGTTGGGTCTACTGGTTAATTTCTTTTGTGTGATGTTCGCTACCACGGAAGTTCAATATATTTTCTCATTATCTGTTTTTTTAATTTGCAGCTCGTCGCCGCAACCCTCTAACACAACGTCATTGCTTATCCATCCACTCCAAATGTTGTCAAAAGGTTGTTACTCATCCATAACCCTAAAAATTCGTATAAGTTTTTGGTCACAGTTCATTTGGTTCATACGATTTTCACAAACAAACATACTATTTTTCGATTTCTAAATTAGAGTTGTATCCAATTTAATTATTCGGGAGAACCACCAAAATAAAATTTGATTTGAGAGTGATAACACGCCTCTCTGATTATCTATGTTTACAAATTCCCCAACATTGTCAACCTTCCTCACATGTCGTATATGATCATTAACCTCCCATTTGTGAACCATGAGATATATGTTGGATACTTTATATTAGTTTTATTACATGGCCACACCCTTCTTTGGACTTGTCGTTGGATCTATTAAGTCTGTTCCAAGGCTTGGTTGATAGCTTCAAGAGGTGCTGGTTGTTGAGTTAGTTGTGGTTGAGGCACAATCGGGTACTGATATATGGGGTTTGAATAACCCGGATTTTGATATGTGGGAGGATAATAAGGTGGATATAATTCATTTTGAATGAACGCCTGTATGTAGGGTCATAGGATGGAGCCGGATATGTATAATCTATAGTAGTTTCGGTGTAGGAACTATCATATCCAGTTAAATTTGGATATGGGAATGGGGTTATCAAAACCCGTGGGTGGTGGCTCAGTAATAGGAGTAGTTTTGGAGGGTCAACCCATTTGGTGGTCCTCCGGATTAGTAGATATGATGGTGGAAAAGGTGGAAGAGATCCAGACCATTCTCCAGCACGTACCGACATTCATGCTCCGGTGCATCGTCTTGTGGAGGTGGTGGAGTTTGAGGAGGTGGATATGGTGGTGTTTGTGGTTGATGTTCGGGAGTGTACTAAAAAGTGAACTGGTTAAAATAGTGGTTCCATTCGTCAAGACCTTGGTATATCATTTTTAAATAACTTGGAACAAACTATATCTCTTATTACTAGTTTTACATGCCTGCCAATATAGTCGGGGACCGGAAACCAAACGCCAGTACATGATTAATCAACACACCACGTTTTCAATATCATATAAATATATAAGCATTAGCGTCTGTCAGGTGTATGCCAAAACCCCACGTTTAGGTCATGACCATTTGTAATTAAATGAATCGGGATATCCTAGACACAGTCGTATTAACCCCCAAGTGTTAAGTTATCAAGCAAAACAGATTAAAACGGGTTATTTGAATTTCTATGACATCATTCGCTCTTTTTCGATATCCGACTAAACGGCCAGTGTCATATCCCAAACCTTTATAAAATAAAATATTCTAAGAGTATTTACTTTTGCTAGACTTTACAAATAAAATATATTAGCATAGCTGTAATTCAAAACAATCTAAACTTAGGTGCAATTTACTAAAGGCTTCTACTCTGGAATGAACGGAAATATGATCCGTTAGAATGTTAGGGGGTCATTTATAAGTCATTGACTTTGATCGGTTAACTTAATAGATAGGTTCGGCTCGCTAGACAGCGTTGACCGGATGGAATGTGGTTTATACCCTTCTGAGTGCAAGGACTCGTGTAATATGAGTTAAATAACCAAGCATTCTGATTGGAACTGAACTTGAAAGGTTTTGACCCGATTCAGCTAGTTTATGTAATTTATTCTATTTAAAATAGGTCTATGACAGGTCCATTATGCCAAAATATATTATATAATGTTATAACATCAGTTTTAATGTCATATTACATGTTTATTTGGTTTAGAAAACATTTTTATGTCATAGGGGCAATTTTGGCATTTTATGAATATTATATGGACTTTATCTATAAACCTATCAAATGATATGATCAAAAGGTATAACCTTATAGGGTTATTCCTTACAATAATATGATCATATAACAACCCTTTAATCATGCTCTAACTTGACCAACGGGTCAGAATCGAAAGTTAAAGGAGAAGTCAAACTGTTTGACTTTCGGTTACGAAATGAGCTCTAATCAGGAAATGACGAATTGCACATGGGTAAACATGTCCTAATATGTTATATAAACTGTTATGATGACAAAAAAATTAAGGTTTTGATACTTTGAAACTAATTTAGCGTAATTTGCAAAATTTACGTTTTTTACTTTTATTTTATATAACTTTGACTTGTCATTTCGCCTACTTAACGTGATCTTCAGATGGTGCAATAAAAAAGATTAACATCTTTATTATCACGATGCAAAGTTCATTTTGAACTTTGACTTACCGAAATGGGCAGAACCGAAAGTCAAAGCAAAAGTCAATTTGCTTGACTTTCTACTAATAACTAGCCTAGGAATGGAAAAAGAACTAGGGAGAACACTTACAAGTGTTCAAGGGAGAATTATAACTCCAGAGAGGATGCCTCAATGTAACACCTCGTAAAATCATGTCTAATAGTATAGTGATGCTTGTCGTATTTTTTTTAAAAGCCTATTAAAGACTAACAAGGACTAAAGGTTTCAACATGCTTAAATGAAGACTCTGAGTGACCTTCTGATGTCAACATGCATAAACCAAGCCTCTGAGTGACCGTTGTGTCAACATGCTTAAACATGAGCCTCTGAGTGACCGTTGTGTTAACATGCTTAAACATGAGCCTCTGAGTGACCGTTGTGTCAACATGCTTAAACATTAGCCTCTGAGTGACCGTTGTGTCAACATACTTAAAATTGGCCTCTAAGTGACTGTTGTGTCAACATGCCCAGCCTCCGAGTGACATCGGAGTCAACATGCTTATAATGAGCCTTTGAGTGATTCTTTACGAAGTCCTAACTCTTATATGTCCCATTTGTTGGACGAGAGGGATCAAATCCGTTAAAACGTAAAAGTTGGATAATGGAGGGATTAAAAGTGTCAACATGTTAATTTATAACTCTAAGTGACCTTTTAACGAACCGAGAGCTCGACAATGTCCGGGCATACTCTTGGGTACGCCAAATATTGGTTACGGAGGGCTAAATATGCTATAAAGGTGTTTTAGGAGGTTTTATAAGTTGAAGCGCTAAATGGGACAAACTTTGAAACTGGCCATGGGGCGCGAGAGGCAAGGACCTGGCCTCTCGCGGGGCGTGAGAGACAAGGACTTGGCCTCTCGCGGGGCGCGAGAGGCCTGTGTCTGCAGAAAATTTGCTTGGCCTCCACACATGTTGCCAAAAACCATATATATCAACCAAGACTTGTTACCTACTCATTTTACGACATAAGCGCCATTTCGGCGCGTAGTATAGTTTTAAACCATATATATCAACCAAGACTTGTTACCTACTGATTTTAAAAGTTATTTAAATATTTGAACAGTAGGTATATGATATAAACTCAGAATCCCAAATAATTTATAAAGTGTAAAATGACCAAAATACCCCTTCGGTGCATAGTTTGGTCATAATAGATAAATTACACATATAATCAATATCCTACTGATATTATATCATAAATTAAACATTTTTCCAGATTATTTATGTCACACCCCAGATTTCCAACCCCAAATCTATACACTGGTGGGCTCGGGTGGGGAGTATCGTGACGTAAGTTGATAACATCATAGTCAATTAAACATAGCACAACGGAAGTCTTGGAGTAAAATTACTATTACAAACCGAATGTTCAAAATAAAATAATATACAGGCTCGTAATAGAAGATCCACAGGCGGATCATTAAAATGTACAAGAAAGAATACAAAACAGACTTTAGGGCAGATCTAAGGATTTGCAAGATCCTCTTATTCACTACCGAGCAGCTTCCGGCCTATTTCGTATTGTACCTGCAATTTAGCCTTTGGACGATACGTTAGCTTACGCTGGTAAATACACCCAACTGACTCATTTTGAAAACTTTAAAATAGTTTTTAATTGCAAAACGGCACAAAATCTTTTATTAACTTGGGAAAGTTGAATTTACAACCTTGTATCAGATTCACATGTTTGTCAATACATACAGGGCCCAATACAGAAACCAAGACATGATTAAATACACACCACTCAGGACTCACGAAGGAGTCATCCCCAACGTCTTGGGAATATTGCATATGAGCGTCTGTCAGGTGTATGCCTACATCCCGCGCTAAGGTCGTGGCCAATAACTAATGTATTGAGCCGAGGATATCCAGGACACGGTAATTTAACCCTCGATGTTTAAGTTATCAAACAAAACTGATTAAACGAAATATGCGGTTTTACTAGCCACAAGCGGGCTTTCGATTGACCCATTTTGGACCAAGCGGTAATAATTTACCGTATCCCAAGCACGTATAGGGGAAATAAGTCGAGAATACTTACCTGAGCTACTCTTCTTCTTTTAATTTAAATAACTTAGCCGTATACAAAAGTACCAAGTGCAGATAGCATTTACCGGTAAGACTCTAGTCTGGATTATGGCATAAGCTAGCCAATTAAATACTAACGGTCTTACAAACCGAATAGTGTACATGATCATTACGTATAACGCTCGATTAAACGATGATCGAATAGAATGTAGTTTAAAACCGACAAGTACTTGACTTGTATAATATGGGTAAACTATAAATATTCTGGATTTTGAAACTTAAATGACAAGGTTAAACCCGTTTCGGTTAATTTTCGTAAAATGGTTACATATACGTAACCGTGCGCATTTTAGCACGGGTAACCAGATAAGTCATGGACAAGTTCTGTATGCCATTATATTTTAAATAAGTTAAGATAACAGTAGGATATCAACTTGTATGCCCATTAAGGTTTTAAAACGAAATTATGCCTCATAAGGGCGTTTTGGTAATTTCATACCATATAAAAGGAACTTGAATATAATTTAAGTTTATGATCATGAGTATTCTGGAAAAATAATTTATTTATGATATAATATCAGTAGGATATCAATTATTTATGTAAATTATCTTTTATGACCAAACTACGCACCGAAGGGGCATTTTGGTCATTTACACAAAGTTTATAAATTATTTGGGATTCTGAGTTTATAATATGTACCTAATGTAAATATTTTTAAAATAAGTTTTAAAATTAGTAGGTAACAAGTCTTGGTCCATTAATATGGTTTAAAACCATACTATGCGCCTAAACAGCGCTTATGTCGTAAAATGGCGTCTCTATGTGATTTTTACGAAAACTGTTGTTAAGGTCAGATTAAAATGTCTTAGATATGTTATTTAATATAATATATCAGTAGGTAAAAGGTTTACCTTGAAAAGATTTAATTAAAACTATTTTATGAGCCACAAGGGCTAAAATCGCCATTTATCGACATAGTTTAAGGACTTGCTTGAAAACTCAGTTTATAACTTGGTTTAACATCCCAAATAATCCTACTTATAATATTATATCACTAGGAAACTAATTTTCTAGTTCATTATTATTTAAAACCTTGTTTTATGCAAAAAAGACATTTTGGTCAAAGATGGCATAATTATGGAACTTGCGCATAAACTTGGATTCTGATTATGACCATGTAATATAACCTCAGAGGGTTATGCTACATTATATTATGATCATAATACAACTTTAGATCAGTATCTAACTAATCTAAATCGGGTCAGAATCGAAAGTCAAAGCAGAAGTCAAACTTCACGACTTTCGGTTGCGAACCGACTCTAGAGCTGAAATTGACGAGCCGAACATGTTCTAATAATTATTACCAACTTGTTTAAGTATCAAAACAGGTTTCATAGAATGCAAGGGAACTAAGTTGGATGCTCCTTTTAGCTAGGAACTTCCAGAGGAGGGAGAAGAATAAGAAAGGTGCAAGTTGGACTGAAGCACTTGAACACCTATTTATAGTTTGAGAGCTCAAAGGAGGTGAAGCCAGGTGTTTAGGGGTCTAAGAGGAAGCTTACAAGTGTCCTAAAACGTGGCATAGCTGATTACAAGTCCATGGTTTTCGAATTAATGGTTTTGGAGCTTCGTTTGTAGGCCAAGCCAAACTTTCTACAGCAGACCTGTTCTCGCGCCCGCGAGAGATCCAGGCCTGGTCTCTCGCGGCCTGCGACCGCCCCATGGCCACTTTCAAACATTGACATATTTAACCCCTTAACTTATTAAAGTTTTTAGAAACCTTTTTAAACACCTTTTTGGTACTTTTAACCCTCCGTAGCCAATACTTGGCATACCGGGATTATGCCCAGACATTGTCGAGCTCTTGGTTCGTTAAAAGGTCACTCAGAGGTAAGAATTAACATGTTGACACTTTTAATCCCTCCAATATCCAACTTTCACATATTATTGGATTCAATCACTCTCGTCCAACAAACGGGACATATGAGAGTTATGACTTCACAAAGGATTACTCAGAGGCTTATTATAAGCATGTTGATTTCGATGTCACTCACAGGCTGGGCATGTTGACATATCAGTCACTCAGAGGCTGTTATTTATGCATGTTGACATCGGACCGTCACTCAAAGGCTCAGTTTGAGCATGTTGACGCCTTTAGTCCTTATTGGTCTTTAACAGACTATATTTAAAATACAATATGTGTCACTATACTATTGGACACGATTTTACAGGGTGTTACATCCTCACCCTTTTAAAAGAAATCTCGACCTTGAGATTTTATTCAAAAAGATGGGGGTACTTTTGTCGCATAGTGGACTCAACCTCCCACGTATACTCGGGACCTCTAAAAGCGTCCCACTTAACCTTTACTATAGGTATCATTTTTTTGGAGCTTCTTAACCTGTCGATCCTTGATCGAAATCGGTTTCTCAACAAACCTCAGGTTTTCATCAACTTGCACATCCTCGTGCGATATTGCTAGCGACTCATCGGATAGACATTTCTTAAGATTAGATATGTGGAATACATCATGAATTCCACTAAGCTCCTCTGGCAACCTGAGCTTATAAGCTACAGTGCCGACACATTCGATTATCATGAAGGGTCCTATATATTTTGGGCTTAACTTGACCTTCTTTCCAAAATGCATCACACCTTTCCGGGGTGATACTTTCAGCATGACTTTGTCCCTTATTTGGAACTGAAGTGGTTTACGCCGCTTGTCAGCATAGTTCTTCTGCCTATCCCTGGCAGCTTTGAGACGATCACGGATTTGCATAATCTTTTTCCGTGGTCTCCAGGACAATCTCTGGTCTCGATAGTTGGTTTTCCCCAACTTCTGCCCAGTACAGAGGCGTTCGGCACTTTCTCCCATATAAGGCCTCAAAAGGAGCAGCCTTGATGCTAGCATGATAGTTGTTATTGTAGTAGAATTCTATTAGGGGTAAGTGGTCATCCCAACTTCCACCTAAATCAATCACACATGCCCTAAGCATGTCTTCCAGTGTTTGAATGGTACGCTCACTTTGACCATCAGTCTATGGATGGTAAGCTGTACTAAAGTTTAACCGTGTGCCTAAAGATTGTTGGAAACTTTTTCAAAAATGAGATATGTCTCTAGTATTTCTGTCAGATACAATAGATACCGGCACACCGTGTAGGGACACAATCTTGTCCACATACAATTTAGCCAATTTATCTGAATTATACGTTTCTTTGATTGGCAAGAAATGCGCTGACTTAGTCAGCCTATCAACGATGACCCAAATTGTGTCATTACCACATTTGGTCTTAGGTAACATTGTAATCAAATCCATAGTTACCATTTCCCATTTCCAAGTGGGAATCTCAAGCTGTTGTAGAAGTCCTGACGGTTTTGATGTTCGGCCTTAACTTGCGAACACGTCAGACACTTAGCTACATAAGTGGCTATAGATTTCTTCAAACCCATCCACCAATAATTCTTCTTCAAGTATTGATACATCTTGTCACCACCTGGGTGAACTGAGTATCTTGAATTGTGCGCTTCTTGGAGGATTAGATCTCTAAGTCCTACAAAGACTGGAAACCAAATTCTATCATTAAATCTAAGGATTCCATCTTTTCTAGGCGCTAACTGATCCACAGTTCTGCCTAATCCCTCATTAAGAATATTAGCCTCTAATAAGGCTTGCTTTTACGCATCTAATAGCTTTTCACTTAAGCTATTTCTGAACTCAATGCTCTTGGCGTTAATCCTAATAGGTTTAACTCTCTCTTTATGACTTAAGGCGTCGGCAACTACATTTGCCTTGCCGGGATGGTAGCGAATCTCGCAATCATAATCATTAAGGGTTTCCATGCATCGGCGTTGTCGCATGTTCAATTATTTCTGATTGAATAGATGCTGGAGACTTTTATGATCAGTGTATATAATACACTTTGTGCCATATAAGTAGTGTCTCCACAGTTTTAGTGCAAATACAACGGCACCCAACTCCAAATCGTGGGTGGTATAATTCCTTTCATGCACCTTTAGTTATCGTGATACATAGGCAATTACCTTGCCGTTTTGCATTAGCACACAGCCCATGCCGGTGTGCAAAGCATCACAATAGACAACAAAGTTCTCAATACTCTCGGGTAGAAATAACACAGGAGCGTTGCTCAACTTGTGTTTTAGAATCTTAAAAGATTCTTGTTGTTTTGGACCCCAATTATACTTAACATTCTTACGGGTCAAGGTAGTTAGAGGAGTGGCTATCCTTGAAAAGTTCTCAATGAACCTCCTATAGTAACCGGCCAATCCCAAGAAACAACGAACCTCCGTTGGGGTCTTGGGCACTTCTTAATTCATCATGGCCTCAATTTTGGCGGGATCCACTTGGATACCACGCTCACTTACTATATGTCCAAGAAATTGGACTTCTCTAAGCCAAAATTCGCATTTAGAGAACTTTGCATAAAGTTTCTCCTGCCTTAATAATTCTAGGATGCACCGAAGATTTTTCTCGGGATCAGCTTGATTACGAGAATAGATAAGTATGTCGTATATGAAGACAATTACAAACTTATCCAAATACGGTTTGCAGACTCTGTTCATGAGGTCCATGAATGCTGCTGGTGCATTTGTGAGCCCAAAAGGCATCACCAAGAACTCAAAATGACCATAGCGGGTCCTGAA